>OV839566.1:75445044-75990044 GCA_929447395.1 Epistrophe grossulariae
TACAGAGAATGGTCGAGACTCGGAAGAGAGCATAATGTTAGAATATTGGATGAAAACGGTGGTGTCTTAATGAGAAGTCTGCAAGATCTGATTGAAAAAATTGAAGATTCCTATCGAGACAAGTTTCGGATGCAAAGCCAAGAGAGCCAGTCCAGGCACACATACAAGTTACTAACCCATGACCTCGGATCCGACAATTATTTCCACGATATTTATAGCCTTGATATAATATCTACCATTTTCAAATCCAGAGGAGAACTGTTACCCCTAAACTACCTGCCACATAGGATTGATGTAAATCCCGAATGCACTTTGTGCAACCTGAGAGCAACTGAAGATATTCAGCATTTTATTGGAATATGCCCTGTGCTCAAGGCGATACGAATATCAGTCTGGGGAAAAGGCTCGTTATCAGAGGATGAAACTATAGGAATTTTAAATGGTGGGAACTGGATCTGTCTTTATAGATATATAAAATCTGCACTATCTTATCGGCAACAAATAATAAATGAAGCATTTTAAATAAATACATATGTATATAACTGAATGTAATTAGCTATAACCTATAAACTTGCAATTTGTAAATAAGAAAACACTCTCTTTTTCGGCTGACGGCAAAAGCCAATGCTTACTGTGAACTATGTAAAATTTGAACTGAAGAAAAATAAAATCAAAAATTAATACTTACTACTACTGAAGCGAATTCAGATAGGTTACCAATGCAGGCAATGACACCCTTTTCGAGTGTCATCGCAAATGATGTGTTTTGCGTTGTTTTGGAACCATCAGTAAATAAAAAATTCCATCCGTCCGATTTTAATTCGAGTGATATGGCTGTGTAGAGGTGGCGGTAGATGTAATTGCTGGTATTTGGTTTTTTATAAGTAGCTAGATTTAATATTAGAGATTCCGGGTTGATGAACCAATAGAAAATAAGAAAAGTTAAACAAATTGAAAAAAATGGGGTTGTTGTTCATTGCCAGTTCAGTTAAATGCTTATATCATTGGATCCAATGGTTGGATTTTCAAAATTCAAATTAAAGCCAGAATGACAGGCTTGTACCAGCTATACAAAAATTTTCAAAACCGTTCAAAATTTCGTACTAAAAAAATTTAAACAATTTTTGGAGAATAATTTTCATCCATGGTAGGAGGTAGGCATCTAACAAGCTATGAGGGATATTGTATTGGCCTCCCTAAGCTTAATAATCTACAATGGCCAGAGTGCCGATCTTAAATGAATTGAATTGAAAATGCCGAATTGAGTGGCGTATTAATAATGAATTTATTTTACAAAATCTTAGCCTATTTATACAAAAAAATATCTTACACACTAAGGACTTAAAAATACACTTATATTCAATACATACGAATTCTTAATATCTAAACATAAAAATATACCAAACATAATAACACAATTTAGCTGAGTAATTAAATTTACAATATGTCTATATGTCTCATGCCCCTTTGATGACATACAAATATACTCGATCAGAGTTCGAGCATAAGTAATACACATCACGGAAGACAGTGAACTTAGACGAATGCACTGGACTATTGAAATCATAAACCTCAAGTGGCATTGACCGTATTGAATGAAGTGGACTTAGATATTTGGAGTGGAAGTAGATGTAAACTGAGTATAGAGAACTACTGCTCGTTGGCTATTGTAATATAACTGTGCGATAAAAATAGAATGTGCTATATAGTTTGGTAGGTAGTGCTTTTTTTAATGACTTAAGTTCATCCGTTTGAGTCTGTTATTAGCCGTGTTTTATTATCTACGGATCTGGATCAGGATCATCCCATTAAAATAAAACGATACGGATTCATAATGACAACAGTGTTGTATGCTCATCTCTTTTTTTCATATGTTTGTTTATTTTTCATGTATAGATACTGTCTTCTTTCTTTACACTACAGTTTGTACTCCCTACTAACTAAAGAGCCGTCTACTCGCCAGAGTTAAAACTTATTTACGTATCTTTAAAATAGATCCAGATACAGAGCAGGATCCAAATTTGTTGTTGTATTACGTGTTAAAAGATGATCCCGATCCAGATCCGTAGATAATAAAACACGGCTATTGTGTACTTCTTTTAGGAAAAAAAAAATTTTGTAATTAAAATTTTTTTTTTAATGACTTAAATTCATCCGTTTGAGTCTGTTATTGTGTACTTCTTTTATTTCGTTATTAATCTTAATTTTAGTATTTACACCATTTAATTCTATAACTTCATATGGCCATTTATATGGATTTTCTAATTTTTTCTTATTTCCAACTTTTAGAAAAACTTTGTCTCCTATTTTTAATTCTAATGGGTTGGAAATCTTATCTACTAATTTTTGTCTTTCTAACTTACTTTTATCTAATAAATTTTTGGCAATTATTCTCATTTGCCGAAGTCTAAACTTTAGTTCTAAGCTATAATTATCAATGTTATATATAGGACTTGATACATTGTTTACTGGGTCTTCTGGAAGTCTAACTAGTTTCCCATATACTAACTCAAATGGTGATATACCTATGCTAGAGTGCGGTGTTGTATTGTAACTGAAAACAAAATAGGGGATCCATTCATGCCAGTTGTCTTCCTTTGCGAAGGCAATTAGATATTCATTTAGCACTCTATGATTTCGTTCTATAGAGCCTAATGTTTCATGATGGTATGGTGTTGATGTTACGTGATTTATATTAAATGAATTGTAAATGTTTTTCATTACTTCATTTATGAATTCTGTTCCCATATCTGTTTTCTGAGTTTTGAAACTCCCGTGTCTAAGAAGGAAATTGTCTACCAAGGCTTTTGCCACTGTATTCGCGTCCTTACTTTTAATAGGTATTGCTTCAATGTATTTGGTTAGTTCACATTGCAAAGTTAGTATGTATCTAAAGTCACTCGATGGTCTTAATAGACCAACAGTGTCTGCAGATACTACTTCGAAGCTTGTAGTTGGTGTTTCCGTTATCATTAATTTTTCTTTTGTATTATTAATTTTTTTACTTTTAGCACATGTAATGCATTCATTTACATATTTCTTTACCATTTTGTGCAAATTCTTCCAACAATATTTCTGTTTAATTTTGTTTGTGGTTCGTTTAATACCTGAGTGTCCACCAGCATGTGGTGTATCACGGAAATTTTGTATTTTTCTTTTCTTCTTCATCTATAATTCTTATTGGAGGATTATATATCAATATCACTAGTTTTTTATCTTCTTTCATTTTTTTTTGTAATTTATTATAGTTATATTTCTTTAAATTCATTTTTACGTATTTGCGTAAATATTTCCTCATTATTTGCGATTGCTTATTTCATAATATTTTCTTTTTTCATTATAAATATCAGTTTCTCCAAGATTGAACCTAAGTCCAGACGTGGATTATCACTATATTCTATTATAATATCTTTCTTATTTACATGAATATTTGTACGAGCTTCTCCTAAATCAAACCTTAGTTTAGATAAGGGTTTTCGCTGATGTACTTCATGTTTTTCTTTTAGCATTTTCATAAATTTCAATTTTCTTATATTTATTACTTCAGATAAAGAACCACATTCCCAAATATGCACTGTTGGATTATCTTGCTTGAATTTGGAATCTTTTATTTCTACATTCTTTGTATTTTCATTTTTCGTTTTTGCTGTTTTTGATCTTGTCGTTATATTAACGTTTGAAATCGGAATTATTTCTTTTAGTATTTCTGAATCAATTTTGATGCGTGATAGTGCATCAGCATTAGTATTCATTGATCCTTGCTTGTAGATAATGTTGAAGGTGTAGTCTGCGAGATCTAGCCTTATTCGAGTTAGTTTAGATGATGGGTCTTTGTGCGTAAAGAGACTTACTAACGGTCTGTGATCTGTTATCACAGTGAATTTTCTACCATATACGTACGACCTAAAGTAATTTATTGCCCAATGTATGCCAAGCAGTTCTTTCTCGATTATGGGTTTACTTAACTCATGTTTAGTTAAACTTCTACTGGCATAGGAAATTGGTAGATCTTTGCCTATCTCACCTTGTGATAATACTGCTCCCAGGGCAGTATTGGAAGCATCAGTTGTGATTATAAATGTTTCTTCATGATTCGGGTATTTGAGAATTGGTGGGTTTATGAGTTTGTTTTTTAAAGAAGCAAAAGCATTTTCACATTCTTCAGTCCAGATAAATTCTATTCCTTTTTTTGATAACTTATTTAGTGGTCTGCCTTTTTGCAAAGTCTTTTATGAATCTCCTATAATAGTTGCAGACCACTACAAAACGCATTTTTTGGTGTTGGATATGCAGTGATAGCATCATATTTTCGCGGATCTGGTTTTATTCCTTCATTTGTTATTAAATGTCCAAGATATGTTACCTGTGTTTGCAGCCAATTGCATTTTTTGGGGTTTAGTTTGAGATTGTATTTTCTGAGCCTTTGAAAAATCTTGGTTCCTGTTGTGATGATTCAGGCTGCAGCCAAATATAATTATGTCGTCAACATATAAGAAAGCTTCTGTGCTCAGATCTGCTAAGGCTACAGATAGCATAAAACAGGATTGTTGTCTGTCATAGAAAATCTTTGTTTGTAGAAATTATTTATTGTCAATGTATCTCCATCTAGATGAAAACAATCCGCAAATTCCTTACATATGTCTAAAATGGAATGTTTTGCTTTACTATCTGATATGTCGATATTTAGTTCCTTTATTAGTCTTTCATATTGATCTTCTTTTTTGTTCTTTTCAAAATTCTTTTTTAGATCAATAACATGAAAATTAGTGAGTGGGACTATATCTGGCTTGAATGGTTCTAACGTTACGTCATGCTCTAAAGTGTTTAAGAATGCTATTTGAGTGATGCCTTTTGCTGGGATAATTGAATTTGCAATAAAAACTCCATTTTGTATTTCTTGATTGAGTACAATGCTTTCTTCTGGTACTTCAAGATTTATTGGACGCAGTGATTGTGTTCTTGCAGGTAGAATAATGTTTTGTGTTTTAGGTAATTGCGTTAGTATTGGTAAAATATATTCTTTATTGTTGATCAAAATGGACAAAGTAAAGTTTTCATTATCTATTTTACTGTTTGTTTCTATTAGAAAATCTCTCCCTAGTAAGCCATTTGTCGTGATTGGGAAATTGTCATTTACTATTTGGAATTTTTGTTTAATTGCCCTTTTAAAGAACCTATTGAATATGTTTCTGAATCTGTTACTCCTCTTATCATTATTTTATCTCTCGTATCTATGTTTATTTCTGAACTCAAGCTACTTTTTTTTTTAATATTGATATATCAGCACCTGTATCGATTACAAGTTTCTGATATTTTTTTGCTATGTTAGATTGGGCTATTATGTAATTCGTTAAATGGAGGTTAAGATTTAGAATTGCCTTTACTGATTGTTTTCTAAATTGAAATCTGAGTCTCTCTGGACTTCGGAGACTCCTTGATTGTTTTCCGAACTTTCTATATGGTTTATTCTTCTTTGATTATTTGTGTTATAGTTTGTGTTATTATACCTGTTATTATATGACCTGTTGTTATTATTGTTATTGTTGTATCTATTGTTATTACTATTATTATTGTGTCTATTATTGTTACTAAACCTCATATTATTATTGTATCTAATGTTGTTGTAATTATTATTATATCTAGCATTGTTATTGTGATATGCTGGTCTACTAAATCTATTGTTATTCCTATTAAAATTTTGTTGATATCTGGGCATATCTGTTCTGAAATAGTGAATCTGTGCAGATTCGTTCGAGTTATCTATCTCAGTGGCTAGTTGTATTGCCTCATTAAGGGTTTTTGGCCTTGCTGAAAAGATAGTTGATTTATTTGGTTGTACTAGGCCATTCTTAAAGGCATTAAGTCCTAACTGATCATTTAACTTGCAGATAGTTTCTCTGCTCTCGTTTCCTTGTCCTATTAATTGTAAAGAGTTTAGTTCTGCAACATGTGTTTCAATTTTGGTGGCAAAATCTGCTGTTGTATTTGAGTTTTGCTGTATCATTGATAATTCAGAAATAATTTGGAGTGTATTCTTTTTACTTTTAAAAAGATTACTAAAGATTTCCTTAAGATCTTTAAATGTTTTAGGTGGTTGTACTGATATTAACTTGTTCCTAACCTTGTCATTTAGTTTTGTTCCTAAAACAAACTTTATAAGTTTTTCTTTTTCAGATTCCTCACTAAGACATAAGTCAACGTATTAGACTAAGTTTAAAAAGTTAGTCAATTTTTCTGCCTCCTCCAAATTCTGGAATAATTTTAATACTTGTAATAATATCAAATTTTGCCATTTTGAGGTTTAATGTTTCTAGCCCTTTACTTATTTCTTTTAAATCTTCTTCAATTTCTGTTTTATCTAATAATTCTGTTTTACTCTCTAATATTTCTTTCAACCTTACTAACAAATTATCTATAATTTTCTTCAATGCTTGTTGACTTGTATCTTTATTTGTTTTTTCATATTTTTCATAAAAATCTTCTTCAAATTTTTGTATCTCAGATTTCTTTTCAATTAAGTATTTAGGAGTATATACTCTGTTTAGAGTTTTATTAAAATTCTCAATATTATGTTTTAAAGTTTTTATTATTGTTAACATATTCTAACTTTTAGTTAAACATTTTATTTAAATATTTATAATATATATATATATTTTTTTTTTTGTACTGTTAGATTTTTTACTTCGTTAATTACAATTTTTTGTACTTTTAGTTTAAAAAAATGTTTTGCAATTTTAGAGAAAAGATATACTATTAGTATTATTAAAACTATAATTATTATGTCTACAATAAGTAAATTGGAATTCATTATATTGTTATTATTATTATTGTTATTGTTCACGACGACCTCTTCCTTGGAGTTTTTTCTTCCCATTATCAAAATTATTATCAACATTTATATTGATAAAATCTTTTGTTGCATCTCTTTCGGCGAATTAATCTATTGATGAATGTTGGCAAGATCGCCATGTGGTAGTTCTACCTCATCTAACAAGCTATGAGGGATATTGTATTGGCTTCCCTAAGCCTAATAATCTACAATGGCCAGAGTGCCGTTCTTAAATGAATTGAATTGAAAATGCCGAATGGAGTGGCGTATTAATAATGAATTTATTTTACAAAATCTTAGCCTATTTATACAAAAAAATATCTTACACACTAAGAACTTAAAAATACACTTATATTCAATACATACGAATTCTTAATATCTAAAGCCTAGTACGCAGATCGCGCTAAATTTTAGTTTCCATACGAAATTCTCTCCAAAATTTATCCAAGCTAAAATTAAGCAAAGCATTTTAGCTGAGAGGTACGCAGCTCCAGCTAAAAAATCAAATGTTTGTTTCTTATGTCGAATTCCTTTCAAAAAAAGAATCGAATTTTTTTCCAAAAGAATCGAATTTTTTCTGTCAAAACGAATCTTGCTACACTAGGAAAATTCGTTTTGACAGAAAAAAATCGATTCTTTTGGAAAAAAAATTCGTTTTTTTTTTTTAAAGGAATTCGACATTACTGTACATCACTAATCTGTCAAAATTTAGCGCACGAAATAATTGTCTGGGACATTATTCTCGAGCTAAATTTTGACTGGTTCTGGTATATTTTAATTTTGTGTGAACTTTGCTTTGTTTTTACAGCTAGATTGTTGCTGCCTTCATGCAAAATGTATTCCGATTTGGAAGAATTTTTACAAGAATTACCACAACCGAAAAAAAGAATGCGTGGTAAAAATAAAATTACGTTCAGCATGGAAGACAAAAAAAAACTGGTTGCTCTTGTAAATGAACCCCCTTCTATATGGTGTCTGGTCCATCGCTCCTATTGCCACAACTTGTGCTGCTGCACAAATCACCAAATCTTCAATTTCCCTTGTATCCATTTTGTTTCTAAAATGTAATAATACTTGAAATTTTTCAAACAAACTTTCTTAAATGTAAATTTTTTTTTCGGAGAACAGGTGTTTTTGACATATTCTAAACAATGCCCTTATGCCTGTTTGATAACATTTTGTTTCAACAAATATCCGAAAACTAATTTTTTTTTCTATTGGTTTTGACAGCAAATTCTGAAATTTTGTGAAAATTTGTGCGAATTCGCAAGAAATTTCACGTTACCAAACAGACCACTTATTTCAATCACATATTAATATAGTAATATTAATATTTTTAACGTAATAATATATTAAATTTTTATTAAATTTTCATATTTAAATTAAATTTTCATATTTAATTTCTAAATTGATTTGATAATTTACACAAATCTTAATAGATAATTTAATGTAAAAAATTTTTTTAATTTTTAAAATTCAAATTAATTTTTTTAATGTTAGTTAAGAGTACCTATTTTTGTATTGTATTTTAAATTGTAATATTTTGTAATACCATACGAAACTTGCATCAATTTACAAGATTATTATTATCTTAAGATGCAAGTATGCAATGAAATAAATAAATAAATAAATAAATATTCTCCACAACTCTCCTATGTCAAAATTTAGCTAGGGTTTTAGCTGATGTTTGGAGAGAAAAGTGTCAGCTAAAATTTAGCGCGATCTGCGTACTAGGCTTAAACATAAAAATATACCAAACATAATAACACAATTTAGCTGAGTAATTAAATTTACAATATGTCTATATGTCCCATGCCCATTTGATGACATACAAATATACTCGATCAGATTTCGAGCATAAGTAATGCACATCGCGGAGGACAGTGAACTTAGACGAATGCACTGGACTATTGAAATCATAAACCTCAAGTGTCATTGACCGTATTGAATGAACTTAGATATGAGATGGAATTACTTACAATTTTTCAAAGCATCTTCAACGGTAGCAAATGGCAAATTTTCTTTTGAGATTTTACTTATAGCTACATTTATTTCTTGTGTAGATAGTAAGAGAATTAATTATACCGAGTTTTGTATGGCATAGTTTAAATTTTATAATTCTTTTTCGAATATTTTGAATTTATATTGAAGATTATTAAATGCTTCGTTATTTAAAACTTTATTTTATTTCAATCTCGTCGCGTATTGGTTAATGGCAATCTAGTAAATCAGTTAAAAGTTTCCTGTTTGTAGTCTTGCTTGTTGGTGAAGTCCAGTATCTGTAGTGTTGCTTGACAGCAAATACAGAGGGAAGATCTGGAAGGATAAATTAAATTTCTAATATTACTTTTGTGAATTACTTTTCCAGATTCAGTTATAACAGTTGAATTTTTATTTTCTTTAACAATTTCTTGTCTGTATTTACTTGTCAGTTTAGAGCCTTGCGTTTGTTGTTTTTGACATAAATAATTTGGTCTATTTCATAGTTTTGTATATGTTTTTTCTTCTTGTAGTGTACTGTCTTTTTCTTGTTTAGTTCTGAGTTTGTCTATGTTGATTTGTCGTGTTTTTTCAAATTCGTCATTGTTTAATCCAGAGAGAAAGAACTAATAGAGAGAGTCAAATTTCCTCATCTCCGTCCCCTCGAAACCTTTTGTTTACATTTTTTATAACGTGTTGAATTCTTATCGGTGTGTACATGTTTTCACCTCGGGCAGTGCAAAACAACAAAAAAGGTGGTGAGTATGCACATCTTCTTGCATGTGTATTTGTCCCCACATTTTTTTTATATGGAGTTAATAATTATACATATGCAAGATGGTGCACAAGTCGCAACATCGTAGCTTGTAGGCTAAAAGAGAGCCACCGTCGAATTTGACTCTCTCTATTAGTTCCTTCTCTCTGGTTTAATCTAAGTATTCTTCCATAGAATAGTTCTATAGGTTTTTTGTTTGTGGTTGAGTGAATGGTAAAATTGTATCCATTGACCGCTCATTCTAAGAGTTCTTTATTTTTTTGCCTGCGCAAATTTAGTAAATTTATCTAATGCAGTAAGGACAAGGTATTTTTCTGTGGAAAGTATGTCGATGTGCAGTGTGTGTCGGGGATAGTTAGGAATTGGTGCCAGATTTAAATGGGGTTTGTTAGGATGCCTGTCATATTTGTTCTCTTTGCAAGTTATGCAGCGGTTAACTAGGATTTTGATTTTTGAAGCCATTTTAGAAAAATAGAAGATGAGCACGCCGGTGTATCTTTAGGATTTTCTCTTCGTGTTCGCTTTGGTTGGATATGTCTTCAACGATATTTTGTGTGAATCGGATGCGATTGTCATTAAGAAGTACATTTATAGTATATGGGTTAAGGTATCTTTTAAATAGTCGATAATGTCTTTTTTGGAGTAGTCTGCTCGTGTTACAATGTGTCTAGTATAATTGTCAAAGGGGTTCTTAATTTAATAGCTATTTTCATTCCTTATTTTAAGTAGAAGTTGATTTCGGAAAATATTTATAGAGATTTCGACAGAGGGAATTAAATTTTCAGCTGAGATGTCAGCACTATGATCTGTTGAGGTCATTGAATTAATTTCTATTTTTAAAGGAGGTCTAGAGAGGGAATCTGCAACAAAATTTTCCTTCCCTGGTTTGTATTTTAGCTCATAGTTGTATTCCTCCAAAATGGCTTTCCATTGCTTCATTTTGGAGTTCGTATTTTTGTTATATAAAGCACAGATAATAAACTATACAGATGTAGCATCCCCATAGAGAAAAATGTCCCAATTTATTTTTACACCACGCAGACGATCAACAGGCAAGAAAGCTCTTTGCCTGTTAATAGTAAAGCACAGAAAGAAAGCTATTTGTCTTTTGGAAAAAGTACTCTCTTGCGTGCTCGCTCATATATTTTCCCTCTTGCTCTGTTATTCAGAATATAGGAATGAAATGAGTGGGGAAAAATTGAATAAAAACGTGTTTTTTTGTTTCTGCAATACTATCCAGTCAGCAACGATCGAGAGGAAGACGAAAGACATTGGGATTATGTTTGTTTTTTTTTTTACTGTGTTGTGAAATTATTTATCGCGAGTAAGTAATCTTAGGATGATAGTTTAGGATGGCGGAATTATAATCGGCAGACTCTATTTTTAACAAATTGGTAAACGACACGAAAGTTTAACAATTGACAAAACGAAACAAAACTGTGCACGAAAACGATGTGCGTCGCGACGAGAATGACAAACTGTCAAACGACGATAGGTGCGTTCACAACAGACAACACGTAAAGTGCTGCCACCCAGTAGCTCAGCAATGGGTGGGTTCAGCGAAGTAGGATTTTATTAATCGAGTTTGATTAATAAAAGAATAATCAAATTGATGATAAAAAAAAAAATTAAGTACAGGGTGTACTTTTACTAAAGTGGGCGCCAGGAATTTTGTTTGTACCAAATACAATTAGTAAAATTCCAAATCTAATTGTACTATATTGTTAAAAGGAAAACCAAAATAAAACACAAATTTGATATATATGGGGATTTTAAATAATTTTATTTGGGAAACCTTTGGGTGGAACCCCAGGATTAAAACCCAAAATTTTTTCAATTACCGAAATACAATTAAGAATTATTATAAGGCTTACGGGGAACCGTTAAAGCAAGAAAAAAGAAAAGAAAGAAAAAAAAATGAGCCGTTAACAACTGAAACTACCGCGTCCCGCTTTTAACTGGGATTTAAAACGAAATCTAACGACAGTAAAAAAAAACAAAGAAAAGAACTAGGGTTTATCGGAATTTAGAATTCTTATAAAAATCGGGAAAACAAACAATTCCCACTATTAAACTTTTGGGCAAAATGTCCGCTCTACTTATCTGTTTTTTTTCTCCTCTCTCAACTCGCTTAATCTTGATTTTTAACCAAATTCTTTTCGCTCCTCGAATCACCTTTTTCTACTTATCAACTTTTCAACATTTCAATTTTATCACCAAAAATTTTTCCTCGATTTTATTTCTTCCTTAATTTTTCTCAAATTACCAAAAATACAACTTCTTGCTTGGATAGCTCTCTTAAGAGTGACTTTCCCAGCTACCATCAATTCCACCCTCGACCATTCCAACCACTCACACATTCATACATTCAGTCATTCGTTTTCGTGATCATCGGTCACGGGATCGCGGCTTCCTGGAAAGCTACGTGCTCTCCTCGAAAACCTCCGTTGTTGAATCTCAACGACACTTTACTCTCACACACACATTCACGGATTCGGCAAAGTTGTTGGATGTCTTTCCAAAACTTGCCGAACCTTAATGGCCGAGTTCAGACCCATCCCAAACTAATATTTTCGAGAAAAAATTAAAAAGAAACAAACCCGAGGAAAAGTTTATCCTAGGCATTCTCCTAGCTACAACAAAGTTTTCGAGGGTGATTCGAGGCACAAATAAATTCCGTTGACAATCAATATTTTTCGAGATGAGAGGGAGGTAGGCAAATTCCTTTTGAAACGCGAACCCTACTGTTTTGATTCCATTCCGATAACCCCTTTCAATAAAATATTTTGTAACTTAAGATTTTACTATTGACTACGTTAAAGGCCCGTTAAAATGTTACTTTAAATTAAAGTTAGGATGAAGTGTTTAGATAAGAGTTTCGATAGAGTCCGCCTGACTTGATGACTTTTTCAGCTCGTCCGCTGATAATTCAACATAAGACCGCCCGTCTTTATGATTCGTATACTTCATGGATTTTGGAACCAACTGTTCCCTTCGATTTATAGAACTGCTCGCACACCTGTTTTTGGTTACTTTTCCAAAATACTTTAAGAGCAGGACTCAGGGTGATGGATACCAGGTTTTCTACTGAACTCTACGAGTATCATGGAGGCGCAACGAATAAGGAGAGGTTAAGAATGGGTATAGGAGATAGAATAGGCTGGGTGTAACTTGTTGTGGTAAAATTTACCGCAACAGTGTTGTATGTACGATTTTTTTTAGGTCGTCTGTGGCTGGCGACAAAAAATAAAAAGTATATGAAGATAACAAGTTCCTAGAGCACTTCAGATCCAGCACAGGCCAGATCTGTTTTGTGGCCTGACATGTGGCAATATTACTCCACCTAAGATTTGTTTTCTTTATTGCATCTTGCTTTAGCATAAGTTTACAGGTAGCGATGGGTATACCAATATTTGTCCGATTTGACAGTATAGGTAGTGAAGTTCCACTTTTGGCGAGTTCGTCTGCTTTGCAATTGCCTGGAAAGTCCCTATGACCCGGCACCCAGCAAAAGTGAATGTTGAACTGCTGTGCCATCTCCAAGCGAGATGATCGGCAATTAAGGGCAGTTTTTGAATTTGTAGAGACAGAATCCAGAGATTTAATGGCTGCTTGGCTATCCGAGAAAATACGGATATCTGTGGTTGATATCACGTTTTCTTTAAGCCAAGACAGGACTTCTTTTATCGCCAAAAGTTCCGCCTGGAACACGCTACAGTGATTGTGAAGACGGAAGGAGAGACTTAGTTTCAGCCTATCTGAGTATACACATCCACCAACCCCGTCCTCAGTTTTAGAAGTGGATCGATTCATCTTCCAGGAAAGTCAGGTCCTCCCAGAGAGATCTGGAAGGAATGGTAACCTGAAAGTTTTTATGGAACTGTAGCTGTGGGGTGGTGTAATCGTGATACTTGGGAGTGATCTGAATGAGTTCAGAATGAGCGAGTGGCCAATATCATAGTTGGACCATTGTGAGGAGGCTTTAAGACGTATAGCTGTGCTTGCCGCCGTTCGTTTGCAAAATATATCGAGAGGTGTTAGATGGAACAGAATATCCAATGCAGCGGCAGGGGTCGTACGGAGTACTCCACCCATGCATCGGCAAGCTGAAAGTTGGACCTTGCTTAGTTTGCCAACATTTGTTGTTTTATCTAGAACGGTCCACCATACTGACACACCGTATGTTAGGATCGGTCTTACTACCGAGGTATATAGCCAGTGAGAAATGCGGGGTTGGAGATCCCATTTATTGCCGAAGGCCTTTTTACATGAGAAGAGTGCCACAGTGGCTTTTTTAACTCTTTCGTTTATATTAGATTTCCAGCTTAACTTCTAGTCAAGAATAAGACCCAAATATTTTGCCTCATTCGAGAAAGTTAAAGGTACACCTTTGATGGTAGGAGGGTCTATATGGGGAATTTTTTCCTAGAAAAGAGGACAAGATCAGTTTTGGTTGACACCCAGTCCACAGCGATCTGCCAAGTTTGTTAGCTTATTTAGCGCGTTTTGTAACAGTTCACTCAAGGTATTGGGATGTTTTCCTGATACGGCAATAGCAACGTCATCCGCATAAGCCATCACACTGTACCTCTCCTCCTCAAGGTATATCAGGAGTTCATTAACGACCAAATTCCAGAGAAGGGGAGATAGGACACCGCCCTGCGGCGTACCTCTACTGACAAATCTTCTGGCAGAAAAGCCGCCCAATTTTGAATTGATAACTCTGCAGGTCAGCATTTGATTAATCAATTCCCCAAGCGAACCATCTACTTTCAGAGATGACAGCGCAGATTTTATTGCAGATGTGTCGACGTTGTTAAAGGCGCCTTCAATATCTAGGAATGCGACCATAGTGTACTCTTTATGGTGGAGGGAGTGTTCGATGGTTCGCACTAGTGTGTGCAGAGCCGTATGTACTGATTTCCCTTTGCAGTAAGCATATTGAGCTGAAGACAAGAGTCTTGAGTCAATGCTTGTTCTTAAAAGGATATCAATCAGTCGTTCAAAAGTTTTAAGAAGGAATGATGATAGGCTAATAGGTCTGTGATCTTTCGGATTTACATGGGAACATTTGCGGCTTTGGGGATAAAAACAACTCTTACTTCTCTCCATAACAAAGGAATGTGAGCCATCTTCAAACAACCGATGAAAAGTACCTCCATAATTGGCACAATGATGTCAGAAGTCATCTGAAGTTCGGCTGTTATTATACCGTCTAGCCCAGCTGACTTGTAAGGTGCAAAGCTATTGATAGCCCATTTTAGCTTGTCCCTTGTAATCAGACCGTGTGGATAAGTTAATATATTTTTGGACCTAACTTGGTCGCTGTTATTAACAGTTTGGGAGCTACCTGGAAAATGAGTGTCTAGTAGCAGGAAAATGGGTGTCTAGTAGAAGCTTGAGGGATTCTTCGCCTGAGTGGGTCCATGTGCCGTTGACGTTTTTTAAGAAACTGTGCATCACTGGATTAGTTGAGAGGATTTTTCGTAGTCTTGATGCTTCGGAGGTTTCTTCTATTTTGGTACAGAAGGTCCTCCAAGAAGATCTTTTATATTTCCTCAATTCTTTCTTATACATTTTTAGGGATTCCTTATACGAGTCCCAGTCTGAAGCTAATCTTGTGCTTTTTGCTCGATTGAATAGTTTCCTACAACTTTTCCTAATCGGCTCGAGCCCTGAGTTCCACCAATGTGGTTTCTTTTTACCCCTTACGTGAGTAAGAGGGCAAGCGATTAACATTGAATTGTTAAGGGCTAGGGTGAGATCTTTGACTTTGTTATCAAGATCATTTATATTAGAGGGAGGGCTTAAAAGATTAGGTTTAACTAAACTTTCCAGCGCCATCCTATATTTGGGCCAGTCAGTTTTCCTATAATTTCGAAAAGTAAAATGGCTAGGGGATTTAACATCTAGACTAAATTGGATGTATCGGTGATCAGAGAAAGTATGTTCCTCAGATACTTTCCAATCTTTAATCATACGATGAATGGTGTCGGACAAGAGTTATATCAAGAACTTCCTGTCGATTTCTGGTAACGAATGTAGGTTCATTTCCTATGTTACTTACTATGAGGTTAGTACTTAAAATGAAATCAAAAAGAGATTTTGACGAATCAAGTCTGGCAGTGGTGATATCTTTATCGCTGAAGTTAGGGAGTAAGTATACATTAATGCTACTTTTCACTAATATGCAGGATCTAAGTTCACCTTTATCCTTTATCCGTAGTGTGTAGTATCCAGGAGTCCTTAGTCCCTTCACCATGGATTTTACAATCCACAGCTCTTGGATAAGGACAATATCAACTGCGTGTCTGGTTAGACGGAGCAGAAGTGAGGCCGAAGCCTTGGTGGAGTGTTGAAGATTAATCTGGCCTAACTGCAGCATTTTGACTACAATTGGGCAGATCAACCTCCACCATGGCTTGGAGAGTTTTTAACTCATTTATAGTGGACGGATCATGATGCACAACCCTACCACTACTGAAATAAGGTATTTCTACCATTGTACTTCCCTCACTGCGTACTGCATCAGCCAGGGGGCCATGATTAGCCACAACCACCCCAGTGATACACAACACAAGAGAAGCGGCAAACAGCGTTGACGTCGCCCATACTGCCGCCCGGTTTGGAAGATGAACCGGTCTTTGTTAAGTCTGTCTGTTTAGTCTGTTTTGTCTGTTTGTTTTCGTTCATTATTGTTCCCACGAGTAGCGAATAAAAGAGGTCCATCTGTACAGAGATTCGCATATACAGATAAGGCTAGTTTTAAAATTGGGCCCCCAGCTTGGCTGATCATCGGCACGGGTCGTTTAACACCACTGATCCTGCCCAATTGGAGTTGGGAGAGGGGAGGAGGGTTGAAGTTAGGAACGTCAGACAGCGTCATCGCCGTACCGTACATAGGGAGGAAAGAACGATAGACAGCGTCATCGCCGTTCTGTCGAGAGGGGAGTGTTACTACACAGGGTGAGGGAATGTTGAACAGCGTCATCGCCGTGCCAACAAGGAGGGGTATGGGGCAGAAGTGGTATCGACGGATAGCTGCATCGCCGTGCCGCCGAGGGATAGGAAATAAAGGAAGGGTAGGGTGAGGGGATAGAGGAGCGACCTTTGGATTCAGGACTCATCTGGAGATTAAAACTCGAGAATCTTTGACCTTACTCAGCTTCTACAACTCGACAAGTTCGGCGCTCGGGTAAAAGTAAACGTCCTTGAACATTATTCTTTTATTATTCTTTCTATATCCTACCCCTTATAGAAATACAAGAAAAAGTCGCAAAATTTTTTTTTCTTGTCACTTCAATTTTCATAAATTTCTGTACATTGTTCTCGTTCTTCTTTTCTTTCTTTAATCTTTTATTCTTCTATCTTTTAGCCTTTACACACCGAATTTACCTTTACACATCTAGATTTCGAGCAAAAATCACCAAATCTCATCAAAATCAACAAGATTTCCCATACATTTTCAGATTTCGTTATCTGGTAGATTACTGCGAAATCTCCTCAAAATCTTCTTGGAACGGTCTGAATGTGAAACAAACACACTCAATTACTGAATTTTTTCTTCAGTATAACAGTTTAGTCATAAAAGAGAGATGATGAAAAGAGAGTTTATTACATTTATTTAGTGTAATTTACTGAGATAGTAAGATTTCATTCCGTTTTGCCAATATTTTCAACCGAAAGCGAGAGAAAAAAAGGAAATGTGTGTACTTGTTTTGGGAATTTTTTTTTTGAGTTTCTATCAACTCTGAAATTTGTTTGAAATCTCAAACAAAATCTGTGTGGTGTGAACGATTCAAACAGATTTGGAAATCTTGTTGCTGAAATCCGAGATTTTGGCTCGGTGTGAAAACCGTATTAGATTTTATCTTTTCCTTCTAAACTGAAATGGTTTGGAATGGAGCAAGCTTCAGGATCGGCTCACCTCACGGGCCGCGGCACGTCGGACGTTCTTCTTCATGAGAGTACTTTAGAGTTTATATACAAAGCTAAAACTATGTAGTGAGGGCATACACAGTATGCATAGAGTTGTACTCTTATATTTATATTTACGAATGCGCATGGCGCAGAATAGTAATGTTGAGATACTTATATAGCTACAGTGGGTTGCCAAATTTATAGGGACACTGAAAATGTTTATCAATTTTCATGTTTCAGTGTTCTTTTCAGCTTTTGTTTTGATTCTTAAAGTACGTGGTGATTTTTATATCACAGCCTACGTGTTTAACGGTTATTATTCAAAATGGCTGATATTTAAAATTGTTTTATTGAGAGAAAACCCGGTTTTATTCTGAGAAAACCGGTTTTATGCTTAAAAATAGTCTTTTTTTGGAAATTATTTGTGGATATTTTTTGAACTTCTTTTAATGGAAACATAAGTTATGTACTTTATTTTGTTTAAAACGATGCTCTTCCTTCTTTCTAAAAATGTTTCAACATCTGTTGATAACAAATTAAAATAAACTTGGACCAAAGTATTCCAATTACTCCCAACAAAACCGGTAAATTTGGAAGGAGCGAGTAACAACACCCCGCACGGACAGGAAAATCATAGACATCTACATTCAGGACGCACGACGATGGCCCGAAGGTCCTTTCTCTGCCAAACGTCGCTACACATTTTTTTTGAAAATTAGTTTTCCCCGAAACATTTATCATGTTCATGGCAGAGGAAGGACTTTCGGGTCGTCTTCCTGCTAAGAAACCACGTCTCACAGAGACAGTGATAAAAAATATTATTTTATTTTTTTTCTTTAAACGTACGTTAGATACTTAAGATATAGTTAAGGTAGTTTTAGTGACATTATCTAGATTCAATTGAAAAATATGCATACCTATTTTCGTTTCTATTTTTACTTGCGATATACATATAGGTACTATATGGCAAGTTATGGATTCGTAAAAAAAATGGAACTCGAGATTTTGTTGACATTTCGATGATAGCGAAGTCGAAAAAAGTGGGTCTCCCATTCTGTCCGTTTTTTGGGCATTTCCCCACCCGTTTTTTTTCATTTAATAACGGAACCTGCCGTACAATTTTTTTTTTAGCAAAAAATGACAATCTTATTTTTCTCAAAAAACTGTCCACAACTTAAAAACAAAAATTCAGTAATTTTTTTACAAAAAGGCAACCATTTTATAAAAAAAAATTTCTGAAAAATGGTTAAAAATGGTACCTCCCATATACCCATTTTTTTTGATTTTCTATTTTCTCAAAAACCGTTCAACTGATATTGATTAATTTTTTTATACAGAATGTTTGAAATGTTTTGTATACCAAAATTAAAAAAAAAACTTTTTTTTGAGAACTAAATAATTAGAAAACGACTCGGTCAATTTTTATTAAACTTGGCACCCTGCAGTTTTTTAACATTATCTAGCAGATTTTAAATGCCAATTATTTTTATAACCAAAAATAACGGTACCTCTCATACAAATGTTTAAAAACCGGTACTGAAAATCTCATTTTTCTCAAAAACGGCTCCTACGATTTTGATTAAATTTTTTTCGTGAACTAATAGCTTAACGATCTACCATTTTAATGAAAAATTAATGTTTCTATCGTTTAAAAATGGTATCTCTCATAGAACCATTTTTTTGATTTTCGACTATCTCATTATCAGTTGAACTTATTTCAATGAATTTTTTTTAACAAAAGCTTCAAATAAATTATAATAATATTGCATAAAAAAAATTTTCAAGAAAATAAATTTATATTTAAAAAAAAAATTTCAAAATTATTTTTTGAAAATTCCATATTTCGAAAATGGGTAGATGATATATTTTTTAATAAATTTTTAAAAAAGGCTAAAAATTTGCGTAAAAATTTTTTTTTAATAATTTTTTCAAAATTTTATACATGGTGTCCCGAAACTCAACGTCAAGCGGGGACTGGGTGATAGGGTAGGTTGTACCTGTACTGGGAAAAATAAGAAAAAAAAAATCAGCTCACTTAGTTAAGTAATAATAGCAATATTTCGAAAAATAGTGAAAATCGATATCCTAGGCCACATTTTTTAGGTACTGTGGTCATAAATTTCCAAATTTTGACGTGTTTATTTTTTTACGTAACCCTAAACAACCATGCTATTGATTGCAATCACACATCCACAAATAAACATTTTAAGTTTCATAAGAAAAATAAAGTTTGACTGAGTCATGGTTCAAATATAAATATTCAGGCCTATCACAGAATCCATCGTGGAAAATCCCCGAATGGATTATTACACTACGAACCCCGAAAAAAGGATTCACAAAATCCGAATGGAATCGAAAAAAGCAATGCCTTATTAAAAGAATTAATTCTGATTTTCGAAATCAGCTGTCCTATGTCACAGCAATACTCGGAGCTTTTAAAAGAAAAATTCCCTTAAACTTTTTTCCCTTTTTATTTTACACAAAAAAGCTGAATATTTGTGTTAAGGACGGCTAGACTCTTTGCTTTAATAAATATCGCAAAAACAAAATCCCAAAATCCCTGAGCACTATTACAGCTGTCAAAGGATTGAGATCGTGAAAAAAGTTGTGTCGTTGATATTTGTTTATTTATTCAATGTTTAGCATTTTTTTCCCAAGAAAATAGATTCAACACAAAAATGAATGGAAGTTATAAAAAAAAGTGGTTTCAAATGTACTGAGGAACTAATTTCAGCCCGGCTTGTTTTAAAAGTGATGTGTTCTTTTAATTCCTCTTTTTTTCCTAGTTTTGTTTATACTTCTTTTTTAAATTGTTTCTTAATGGCGTGGTATTCAATTATTTTAAGAGTTAAAGAATTTTTAATGAAATAAAAATTGATTAAAAAAAAAGCATTTTTTAATGAAACACAATCGTTTACCACTTGGCTACGACAAGAATCAGTTGTCGTAGAAAAGGACGTCATATTTCCGTTTTATTCGGAATTTGTGATACCAAATTTCCCGAATTTCGAAATTCTTAATAGATTTTCCACTACGAATGGATTCTGCAATACATTTTTCGTGATTATATTATAATTCTAGTAAATCTAAACTTGTGATTGATTTGATAAGCGTAAAGCAAACATAGCAAGAGTATTATGCTAATAGAATACATAAAAGAAACTAAATTTGAATATTATTTTAATAGTTTATTGCATATTATAGTTTTTTTCTTGTAATTTATATTTAGATTTTATATATAATATTTATATATATTGAAATATTTTGTTTTTTTGTATTTAAGTCAAACTTTTATATTTAACTAAGGGAGGTTTGCTGATACTATACATAACGATTTAAGTTGAACTTAATTTCGCGTAAGTATCACTTTATGACATGGAAAAAGTACCCCTTAAGAATTTAAGGTCAACTTAAATCGTTATGTGTAGTATCAGCAAACGGGCTTAAGTGACCTCTCTGTTGATCTGTAAAGGTTCTAGGTTACGTTTTGAACTCAATAAAAAAAAAATAATTTTGTAAGCTAACTTTGACACTTATATTTTAAAAATACTGTACTTCACTACCCTCAGCAAGTTATTTAAAAAATTGGCCCATTTCATCAAAATGGTACAAAACTTGCTTCTTATTCATTCGTAAAAAAATATTAATGTTTTTTTATTTGAAAAAAGGACCTCATTTCACTTCAATCACTTTTACGTGAATAATGCTTTGTTGTACTCAAAAATCAGATTTACAGAGGTGTATGTAAGATAAACAGAGGCACTAGAATAAATTACTATTTGCGGTAAATTAGAGTGACAGATCTTTATTACATACGTAATGTACGCTACGATCTACGTTCGGTACGCTACGTTCCTTCTTTTACTCGCAACTTCTCGTAATCGTGCGGTTTTGTGTAACCCTGGGCTCGATTAGTGTTGTGGAAATTGTGTAAGTTATTATGTAGTAATTAGTACTAAAAACTTCACTATTCTCACCGACATTATTCTGCAAAAATAGACTCTGGGAGCGTTCAGCATAGTCAGGAGGTAGCAAACTTTGTACACGATGCACATTGTACGGATGGTAGTTGTTTTGTTTTAAAATTCGATGAGCAACGCTTTTCGGTATTCCAGTGGATCAAAGGTACCCAAATTTGGGCGTCACCCAGCCCACCGGATTTTCATCTTTACACACCCATCATACTCGCAAGAACGATTGCCTAGTACTCATACGTTCGGCGCCGCCGCGCCGCACAATGAGGCAGCTCTATCTATCTATATCTATATGATATAAAGTCCATCTCAAAATTTTTAAGCAACGGGAAAAAATGTTGTTTTTCTCAATTAATACATTATTTTTGATAAGACATGGAAGATCTTTTTTTGGTAGGTCACCTATGCTTACTTAACCACGCTGTCAAAGTTGATCAAGTTTGTGCGAGAAAGCAAATAAAAAAAACAGATTTTTGAGGCATTTTTTTGTTTAATTTTTTTTTTATAAAGAGTAGTGATAAAAATGTCAAGTAATATTTTTGATATTAATGAAGGTGTGTAGTTTATTTTAAGAACAAAAATTGGAAAAAACTTGTTTAAGTATATAATGGCAAGGTTACAAAAATTAGCTTTTTTCTAAGGTCTCACATGAAACTTTGAGCAATATCTTCTGTTTCGGCATGTCTGTGAGTGTTGCCAGATGAACAGATATTTGGTGAATATAAATCAAAAAAGAAAAGTGCTTGAAAAATGCCGAAAATATTTTTTATGAATTTTTTAAGTTAAAAATGATTAAAATAAAATTTTCTTTATGGTTATTTAATTACTTATCAATAACCGTTTTTTTTGTTTTGCTTTTTTTTAATTTGTGGCTGTATAATAAAAAAACAAGTTTTTCTCTATATTTTTTCATTGTGTTTATTAAAATATGGCAATTTATAGGTGGTCAAAACCAAGTATTTCAATGTTTCAGACGAAAACTAGTTGATTTATATTTTAACAGCAAAACAAAAAAATTCGAAAACAAATTTATCGCCATTTGGACCTTTCTTAAAAATAAAACTTCATGTTCTGAAAATTCGAGCCACTTAAAACTGAAGGTAAAAGACTTTAGGTACCAGTTTAAAGTAAATGGGATTTCAAAGTTTTCAGAGAGCAATATAGCAGAAAATCTTCCACAAAGGATACGTTGACTGACATTTTTAATTGAATGATGATTTCAAGTTTAAGTCGAAAATTAAATATAAACAAACAAATTTTCATCTTTAAGCTATTCAAATATTTGAAGTAGAAAATGTCGTATGTTATGATTCCAATTAAAAATTCATAAATAAGTTAAAATAAAAGTTCGTTATATTATTTTTTCTTAAATTTTTCATGAATACTGTGTTTTACTTATTACTCAATTAGGTGAAGTAATAATGTTTGAACCAAATAAGATTAATATATGTAAGTTATTTTTTTTTTATCAAAAACATTAAAACTTGAGTTTTTTGGATTTTTGTTGGTAAAAAGTTCGAATAACTCAAAAACTAGTAAAGATTTTTGCACTTGGTTTTCAAGATATTGCTAAAAATTGGTAAGAACATTGAATATTTAGTAAAAACATACCACTTATAAAAGCAAAATTTTTAAAAAAATCAACTTTAAAATTAAAAACTACGATTTTTTTTCCAAAATTTTAACTTTAAAATTTTATTTTTCAAAAACTATACACTTTAACAACTTCAACGAAAAAACAAATTCAACAATAGGGTATTAACTTTCTAATAAGCTGCAGCGGGTCACTGTACGTCCTTTTGTTAATTTTTAATGTGTTTTTTTAACTTTAAGTCAACTTTTTACAAAATTTCCCCTCCCGCCTAAACGAGGGGAGCTGAATCCCCAAAACAATTTTTTTCTTAGGCTATATCCAAGAATAATTCTGCAGAATATCATCTGCGCTTTATTTATTTAAAAAAAAACTCAACTTTTTCGTGCCTGTTTCGCGTTTAAAAATAATATTTTTTATGCAAAACTTACTTAAATTCAAGATAACACTTCGCTTTCGTCATAAAATCACAAAAAGTTGCAAAACAACACTCAATTCCTAGTGAAAATAATTAATATCACAAAACGACCTATCTTGTCCCACTGTGCGCCGCCGCCGCAATGCAAAAAATTTTGATGCAGTTAGAACCTATATATATTTGTGATGACTTACCAATCACTCAAAAGTACCGCTATAACATTTGATTTTTTTATTTATTGCTATGGGTCGTCTTACTGTGCGCGCGCCGGCGCGAGATCTCAAGGACACAACGAAGAAGTAGTGTAAATTCACAAACGCATCGTTGCAGAGATGAATCACAATCACTTGCGTCAAACATTCATAAAACCATCAAACCAGCATCAGTTTTAGTGTAAAGTGTTCGCTATTGCAAACTTGCATCAAATAATGCGCAAACTTCAAGCAAAACCGAATCGAGAAATTCATGATGCTTAGTTGCTGATGTATTGCATCAGCATCAGCTGTGTTGCGCGAATTATGTTCCCCACTTGGAACTTAGTAAGAAAAACGTAAATAAATAAGAAACAATAATGATTTATTTTAGGATTTATAACTTTTATTTAAATTTAAATCAACGTCTTAACACTTCCGTGGTCCACCAAAGAATGCTCCTTGTTGGTTGTATCAATAATGTTATACGTTAGCTTCGACCTTGATTTAACGATCGATGGTACATATTATATTATATGTATACATATAATGTGGAATGGAGTATGGTAGATGACGACGATCGACCTTGGCCTACTTAATATGCCGCTACCTCTTCTTTGTTTTATGTTTTGTTTATTGATACCGTTGTCGGTCATCGAACGATAGGCATCAATATGTTTATGATGACGATTATGTTCACATATAATGTGAACTGGAGTATGGTAGATGAAGATGATCGACCTTGGCCTACTTAAGATGCCGCTACCATGGCACTTGCACTTGATGCACTGCTACCGTTTGTAGGTGTTTTGTGGTTAGGGTGCTTTTGGTGTTGTATAAAGTTGCTGATATAACTCCTCTCGCCCAAGTGTGAACGGAATGGTTGAAGTTCATGAAGTTTGTTGATAGGTTTTATGCATTTTGTTAAGTATTTTATGTACATAGGTATGTATGAAAGCAGTAAATACGTATTTTTTATTTTATTTTTATCTTACAAATAATAATAATTAGGTGTTACATAAAAAAAAAGTGTATATATACTTTTTAAGAGGATAATCCATATTCTTAAACTTAGCTTATTGGGTCTTTAGATAGTTAGTGATTAAGATAGCTTTAAATGCATTTTAGATCTCTAATGGTTTAAAAATTTGATAAAAATATTACAAGAGTAGATTTGTATTTAGGTATAAATAATAATATGTTCTGTTCATTTATTATAAATATGAAAAATTTAAACTTTTAAAATTTAATGTTTTAATAAGTTTTTTTTTCTTTCTAATTTTTTGCTTATGTACTTTTCGTTTTTTAGTTTCAACTGTTATTTTACTGTCCTTTTTTACAGTATGATTGATAAACCGAGGTGCTAACTTATTGCGTCTATCGTCTAGTTCGAAAATAACGTCGTTTTCCTCAAAACTCGGTGGATCTATACGGGATTCATTTAGCTTTTGAATATAATTTTGTTTTGGACATAAACTTCTTTCATGAACAATTTTGCATAGATTTCTATAATTTTCTTTATGGTTTTGAAGATATTCTTGTTCGGTTTGGAAATTTGAAGTACTTGGGAATGGTTGACTTAAAGCAATGTGTCCTGAAACTAATTCAAAGGGAGATAATTTCGTCGTCGAATGGATCGAGTTATTATATGTTAATACGGCTTCATCAACGATTTCGTCAATAGTTGTATCCTTTTTCTGGGATTTTATAATACGAATCAATTCTGTGAGCGTTGAGTGAAAACGTTCCACAGGAGAATTTCCGTTTGATGATTTAGCACAAATAGTATGAAACTCAATGTCGTAAAGTTGCAAAAATTCTCTAAACAGAGTTGAAACAAATTCACTGCCATTATCAGCTACTAGTTTCTTTGGTATACCGTGATGAGAAAAGTAATGTCGCATTGATTTTATTACACATAAACTTGTCCTAGCCGTTAACATATATACACAAGCAAACTTACTAAACTTATCAATGATGGTCAAGAAGTTTTCTTTATGTATAGAATAAATATCTACATGAATAATTTCAAGTGGTTTTTTTTTGGAGTTTCAGTTAACTCAAATTTTAATTTTTCTCGATTTCGATCATATTTATATCTTTGACAAATATCGCATGTACTAAGTACTTTAGTAATTAAATATTTCATATTAGGAAAATATACAGATCTTTTTAAATGCTTGAAGCTTTCGTTTATCCCTCTATGATGCGATTTTTTGTGGTAATTTCTAATCAATGTTTCCTGTTGATCTCTGTCTGTAATATCTTCTAACAAAATTTTACATCTTACTATCTTAATTCGAGACCTATGAAAAAATTGTGAATAGATTAATTGAATAGCTTCAAAGGTATTATCATCTGTAAATATAGCCGTAACTCTTTTTGTATTGCAATGATTTCCTAGGACTGTTTTGACTACCTCTTCATCGCTGGGATTACCATGCTCTATAATACATCTTTTTTTCCTTTTAAAAAGAATTTGTACCCTAGAAGAAATAGTTTTTTTTGAATGAATTTGTCTGACTATTATTTGATTTGAGAAGTCATTAATTGAACGTTCTGATATCGGGATACCATCTTCTAAATATTCTTGTCCTGAGTGAATTGTAGATATATTTTCTGAAAGATCGATATTATTTTGTGTAGATAAGTTTTCTAGCTCATCGTTGTCAAGTCTGCATCCATTTTTTTCATCTGTCACATTTATATTAAGCTCAATCCTTGATAAAGCATCAGCATTCGAATTTAGTTTTCCCTGTTTATAAATGATATCATAATCAAACTCTTCCAATCTCAGCCGCCATCGGACAAGTTTTGAGTTGGGATCTTTTAAGGAAAAAAGCCAAGTTAGGGGTTTATGGTCGGTAACAATTGTAAATTTACGTCCATAAATGTAGGGTCTAAAATATTTTGTTGCATAAATGATGGCCAAAAGCTCTTTTTCGATTGTGCTATAACTCTGTTCACTTTTTGATAAGGTCCGACTTGCATAGCAAATCGGTTTATCTGAACCTAACGGACCTTGCGATAAAATCGCACCTATTGCAACGTTACTAGCGTCTGTAGTAACGAGGAAAGTCTTTTGAAAATCAGGGTACTGCAAGATAGGGTCATTACACAAGAGAGTCTTGCAATGTTCAAAGCTGTTTACATACCTAGAGTCTAAATTTATCTTTTTACCTTTACGCAGACATTCCGTCAGAGGTTTCGTAAGGTTAGTCTTTTATAAATTTTCTATAATAGCCAAGAAGCCCAAGGAAGGACTTTATTTCCCTTGGTGTTTTTGGAATAGGAAATCGTTTAATTGCATCTATTTTGTCAGGGTTCGGCTTGATACCGTCTGATGTCACAATATGACCTAAAAATGACACTTCTGTTCGCATGAACTGCGATTTTTGGACATTTATTTTTAAATTAGCTTCTTTAAGTTTTTTGAATACAGCATTAAGGTTTTCAAGATGTTCTTGTAGTGAGGTGGAATATATTACGATATCATCCATATAAACTAAGCAGATTTTACCCTGAAGATCCCTTAAAACGTAGTCCATCACTCGCTGAAATGTAGATGGAGCGTTTTTAAGCCCAAAAGGCATCCGTGTAAATTCGTAGTGTCCGTTTTCAACGGAAAACGCTGTCTTGGGGATATCTTGTTCTTTGATCTCAATTTGGTGAAATCCGGAGGCAAGATCAATCGTGGTAAAATATATGCTTTTCCCTAACTTATCAAGAATATCGGTAATAATTGGGATAGGGTAACGGTCATCAACTGTTTTTTCGTTGAGTTTACGGTAGTCAATTACCAGCCTCCATTTATCTTTCCCACTCGCATCCTTTTTCTTCGGGACAATCCAAATAGGAGATGACCATGGAGAAAAACTGGGACGAATTATACCTTGATTTAAAAGATCGTTTATTTGCCTATGTACCTCATCCTTATGGATATACGGATATCGATAAGACTTGCTATAGATGGGAATTTCATCTTTAGTGGTGATTGCATGTTTGATTTTATTTGAAAACGTTAATTTTTGTCCTTCAGTAAAGAAAATGTCGTTGTATTTATGGCAAAGATGTTTTAAACCTTTTTCTTCTTCATGGAATTTTGATGGAATCTGTTCTTAACAAGAGTTTTTGATATCGATAACTGAACCGAGAATTTTGAGAATATCAATCCCAATTAAGCCATCAAAATAATTGTGGAACTCAAAAAGGATATATTCTTTTTGGTTTTGAATTCAGGGAGACCTTCTAAGACTATTTCATGGTCGACAGTTTGGGTTTTAAAAATTGTTTTGATTTCTATTGGTTCGATTTTAATTGGGTTTAAATTTTTAGCAAAAATTGGACTTATGAAAGATCTGTTACTGCCGGTATCTACTAAAAATTTTAATTTGATGTCATTAATACTATGAATGTTTATATATGCAAAAGGTTACTATTGAAGTTGTTAATGTCTAAGTATCCGACAGGTTTTCTGAGGCAGTTAAATGAAAATTTGTGTCATCTACCTGAGGTAAATATTGATAATTTGAAGAAAATGGTTGGCTTAAATTTTGATAATAATCCTGGGAATTTAAGGAATAAGGTAAGTCTAAGTTTTGATAATATTCTTGCCGATAGGAATTTTTTTGTTCTGTTTCTAGAGAGGGGATGTTAGTTTTAATTTTATTGGATTCTATATTATATACTTGTTGTATTATTTGATTTTGATTTCGATTTTGTGGGAAACGAACTGAATTCATGTTGGTACTACCACTTGATATATCCATAGGTTCGGGACGTGGATAAGATTTATTTTCATAAGTTGAATTATTTTTTGTGAAATTTGGGTTAGAGCCTGAATAATGTGGATTATTTTGGTAATTATTCTGAAAAGTAGGATTGTACTGATTTTGTCGAAAGGGTCTAAACTGAGGCATAAGGTTTGAATTTCTAGGTTGAGGATTTCTGTGCTGGTATAAATTTGGATTTCTAAACATTGGTTGAGGAAAATGGGTGACTGGTCTTGGTTGATTGGATCTTATTTGTGGAGATGTGTAAAAATGATGTTGATTTTTAAAATAAAAACGATTTTGTTCCTCCAAGCAAAAATTGAGGGCTTCAGTTAATTTTGAAGGTCTCATTGCTCTGATGGTCGAGCCTAGAGGTTCCCGCAAACCTGATAAAAATGCATTAAGGCACATTTCCTCATAAAGCAATTTTTTTGCATGAATCACCGTCGAATTTTGTTCATGAACTTTAACATGGTTCATTATTGTCGAAAAAATTTCAATTATTTTAGCGTAAAACTTTTCCACGTTGTCCTGACCTTGAGTTTGTTGATGTAAATCGCGAATGAGGCTAGTTTCATTTCGTTTGTCGGCATAATGAATAACTAAATTATTTTTTATTTCATCCCAATCAATAAGGGTACCATACATATTTAGTACCTCATTAGCCGGACCAATAATTTTATTTCGAATAGCACGTAAAACAATATTTGCGTAAGAAGTCTTAGAAGCTGGCATCATTAACAACAAGATTTCTTCTACGTTTGTTATGAAATCGAAAAGCAAACGGGGATTTCCATCAAACGTTGGAATGTCTTTAACTGCATCAGGAATTCGCAGTGTATTAAAAATGTCTGTTGCAACATTTGGATTCAAATCAGAATTCATTTTAATTTTTATTTTTGATGTCTTAATCTTAAATACGATTAAATAATAAAAAAAAAGAAAATATAATGAAAGTATTTTTTTTAAATGCTTAATGAATTATTATGCTAACTTTTTAATAAAATCTTAATTATGTCCAATAAAAAAAAACCCAATAAGAAGAAAAAGAAAAGGACTTACCTGTACAATGTCTTTGAAAATTTGCCAAAATATGGACTTTTATTTTTGTTCACAAAAAAATACAAAAATTAGGAAACTAAATTCAATTTAATTTTTAATTCACCAATTTTATTTTATTTTTTTTTATAATGCCAAACAATTATACTTTAAAATTTTTTATTTTTATTTATTAATATAATTTTTTAATTTAAATTTTGCAAAAAAAATTTTAATCGCCTCAAGATAAAATTAAATATTTTTTATTTAGTTAAGAAAAGAAGAAAAAAAAATAAACTTTTTCACACTGCACTTTACTCTTTTTGTTGTTGTTGTTGTTGTTGTTGTTGTTGTTGTTATTGTTTTTGTTTTTGTTTTTGTTGCTTAATTTATTTTTGAACGAGGTTCTGATGGGCACTCAAAGTTAAAAACTACCAGTTCAATATTCACTTGAACCGTGTACCGTGATCCGGAATTATTTTTAAAGCTACTTTTTGTTCACTTAATTTAACCCGAATTCGATCCTCACACGACTGCGCCAATTATGTTCCCCACTTGGAACTTAGTAAGAAAAACGTAAATAAATAAGAAACAATAATGATTTATTTTAGGATTTATAACTTTTATTTAAATTTAAATCAACGTCTTAACACTTCCGTGGTCCACCAAAGAATGCTCCTTGTTGGTTGTATCAATAATGTTATACGTTAGCTTCGACCTTGATTTAACGATCGATGGTACATATTATATTATATGTATACATATAATGTGGAATGGAGTATGGTAGATGACGACGATCGACCTTGGCCTACTTAATATGCCGCTACCTCTTCTTTGGTTTATGTTTTGTTTATTGATACCGTTGTCGGTCATCGAACGATAGGCATCAATATGTTTATGATGACGATTATGTTCACATATAATGTGAACTGGAGTATGGTAGATGAAGACGATCGACCTTGGCCTACTTAAGATGCCGCTACCATGGCACTTGCACTTGATGCACTGCTACCGTTTGTAGGTGTTTTGTGGTTAGGGTGCTTTTGGTGTTGTATAAAGTTGCTGATATAACTCGCGCATCAGCATCGCAACAAAGCAAATGTTTGATGTTTATGAATTTACACGTAGTTTTAAATGAAATTAAAAGTGATCCCAGCTCTTCAGTATGTGCGTCTTGCACTATTTTGTTCAGAAGGTAGATTCTGTTGGAAAGCTCTTTATAAGCGGGGCTCTTTCTGTCATAGGTGTTGTGGAAAAGGTGTTTGAGCTTTCTTTGCCACTGGTGTTTGATTTTGTAAAGGTTTTCGATGTCATTCGGAAGGTTGTTATATTTTTTGAATGAGGAGGTTCTGGGGAGGAAGTGACTATCCAAAGAGATAAGTAGAGTTTCATTCGATATTGAGATATGAGTATCAATATCAGAATGAGTGTGAGGGGGGAGGCGGTTGGCAATTGAGAGATCAAAATCTTTACTGAACGATTCCCAATTCGTGTTCTTGAAGAAAGCACAGGTGGTAGGGCTATGCATACTGGCATCATCCAATTTTATACTGAGCAAGACCGGACAATTTTCAGTGAAGGTGGGGAGTGTTTAGATAGTATAATTTTTGTCAATACTATCTAGGGTTTGGGAAGAAATCAAGAAGTGATCGAGGAAGGAGGCACTCCTCGGGAACGATGGTGTCGGAGAAGCGAGGTTTGTTAGAGAAGGATTGTTGGAGTGGGACAAATTCTCAAGGGTTTTACCATTGAGGTTATAACACGAGTCGCCCCAGTTGGGGCTTCTGGCGTTCAAGTCCCCGCCAATAATGACTCCATCAAAGGAGTTAGCGAGGTTCTTCACAACTCGCTTGCGAACAATGCTGAGTTACTATTAGTGGGAATGTGAATGAAGCCGGCAAGTAGTTTCTTACTGACATTGTTAATTTTAAAGGAGGGGAACTGTGGAAAGTGCCAGTTGAAAATTTCATATTTTAAGTTGTTTTTTAAGGCGATGGCAACGCCTTGAAGATGATCATTTCTGAGGATATGATAGGAATCAATAAAGACTTTGTGGTTATTGTTCAAATGCGTTTCCTGTTTAAACGTAATTGGTGTTTTATTAGCCTGGAGGATCTTAACTAGCTCAGTAGCTTGGTGGACAAAGGACGAAATGTTGAATTGTAATAGGTTTAGGATCAAATTGAGTTTAATATTAAGAGTTGGTTGACTAGCTCAAGGTAAGCCAGTCTCTTTTGTGTCAAAGACGAAAAGTTTTTAATGTTGGCCATGAAATTTTCAATCATATTGATTGATTGATTTCAAGATCGTAGAGGTCTTTTTAAAGATTCATGAACTGGCTGAGCGGGCTACCGTTACTTTTTTGGAAGGAGAAGGAGACTGGTTTGGAAAGGAATATTGATAGGATTAGGGATGAGACCAGGATTAACGAGACAACTGGCGTAGAAAATACCAGGAATTGTCAGGCTCTTAGTGGAAATTAATTTAAGAAGTGTGTTTCTGTTTTTAATTTTATCACTATCTTCTTGAATCATTCTAGATCTTTTGCTTTCGTATTTACGGAAAGCTTCACACCCTCTAAAATTGGCGATGTGATTCTCGCCACAATTGACACAAACTACTTTGGATATTCCATCATTTAAGGTGGTACATTTACCGGGCTCATAGTTGCCAGGACATTTAAAACATTCTGGCTTTAATTTGAATTTTGAAAATCCGACCATTGGATCCAAAGATATAAGCATTCAACTGAACGCAAATTAGGTGTTTTTCAATTTTAGCAAAAATAAATTCTCAACAAACGTCGGTTGGAAATGAACAACAACCCCATTTTTTCAATTTTTCCGAGATTTTTTTTTTGTTTTCCTATTTAACTATTGTGAAGGTCGTGTAGGGTGTACAGTTATTTATCACATATATCAAATTTATCCTATAGATGCAATAACTTAAGAATTATGAGGTGATAAATAAAACAACAGAAATATGTCAATATCTCGGTTAAAAAAATTTCGAAAAATCGTAAAATTTTACAAAACTAGTAGAGAAACAATATCTATCATCTTTATGATTTTGAGATTTTTTAAAGCATCCGTCAAAAATATAAAAATCAAAAAGTGGTAAAAATTCACCCAAAAAATGCCTGTTTTGAAAAATCAACGATGTTTGTTAAATTTATATTGATAAAGGGTTACAAAAGAAATTTTACTAAAATTTAATTTCATTTTTCAATTTTTGAATTTAACGGAATCTTATTTTGAATATCTGAGCGCATTAATCCACCATATTTCAAACTGAGCGTGTCTACTATGCCCAATTTAAAATGCACGGTACCATTAATACATGCTTATGAAAAAGTAGATTTCAGTGTTCTAACAGCTTGAAGGCCGAAAGAGAACAAACCCCTTAAGTCGGTTCTCTAGATAATAAACGTACTTATGCCACTGAGAACGAGGTTTGTAGTTTTGTCCTCCTTCTGGTGAAAGAGTGGGCTTGGATGTCAGGGGAGTTCCTATGGAGCTCCAGAAGGTCCTTGTGTACACCCCCATCGTCTACATAGAGTTTGCTAATGTTACCGCGGTTCACCACTTTATGTGCAAAGTTCACTGACTTGTTTTTGAAGTCGGATAATAATTTTTTAATATCTACGTTATGCATAATGATCGGGGGACATGACTTACCTTGGAGCAGTTTATTGTCTACTTTAGAAGTCTCAATTGTTACATTGTTGATTGATGAGGACTATCCCGGGATGGTTGATGACGAATGTCCCTCGGTGGTTAAGGCACGAACGTTTTGCTGGGTGAAATTGTTGTTTGTGACGGTGGCGGTGGAGATGGTGTTGGCAGAGGATATGGAGTTTCGTCTACCAAGCGTTGGTGTCTTTGCAGCGATGCTAAGATCCCTGAGGATTGCAAATTTGTATTGGTCCCTGACTGGATTTTTCCATATCGGAGATATGGGATTGGTTGGCGAAGGCTGTGTGCCTCTTGTCTCTTGTCGGGGGATTTCCAGTTAAAGGACGAGCTGGAGTTAAGTGGGTCGAGCTGATCGAAAGGATCAGGCGGATCGACAGGGCTGAGACACCTTTTGGTGGCAAAGGTGTTCAGGGTAGTGGTGGTGTACGCTGGAAGAATGGCGTGTGAGTTGGTGGATGGTGAGTCGAGCAGTAGTGAGGAGTCAGTGACTGCTGTGTCCATAGGTATGGTGGTGGTATTCGGCTGGCTCAAGAGCAATAGTTGCTCGGCTGCCAGTTTCATCATGTTTGTGAAGGTTGGAGTGTGTGCTGTGGCTTTCATTTTGCAATGGGGTTTATTCGAGATGAGAGGAGAAGCCGGGACATCTTCCTAGTTGGACTTCATTATACCCTCTGCATTAATCCCTGAAGCTTTGTTTTTTTTTTCCTTTATGCCATAGTTAGTAAGGATGTGCTGCAGCGTGGTACGGTTGCTGGTAATCCGAAAAAATCCCTTTGAGGAGGGGTCATCCGGAAAAACCTCGAAATCAGAAAGGTGTGTAAAGATGGACTGCTAACAATTAATGTGAAATTTCGTGAGAAAAAAAATCCCGTTAATTAATGGCGGTTAATGTAAAAATCAAACTAAAAGAAGCTAAATAAAATGTGGCCGGGTAGAAACTCTTTATTAATATATGTGACACTGGGAATTGAAGAGTTAATTTGCTTTTTAACAACATACAATTTGTTTTAATCAAACGTCATTGAATAATAGTGAACAATATCTTTAACATCTATTTTGTCACTTTTGACTTTCAAATAGAGATATTTCGAGATTTAGATTCTTAGCAATTTGGTTTACTTGACCCGTGTGTTTTTGGTAACCTGTGTTAAAGTGAGTACAGAAGAAGTAGAAACCTGGCTTTATATTTTAATTATAATCGTCCTAATTACAGAATCCGATTAATGAAATTTCGTTAATAGTAAAAATGTCAAAATTGAGTTTGAGTCCCTCCGTAGCTCGTTCATCGGGTTCTGTAATTAGGTTGAAAAATTAATTCGGATACTCTATTCTCACTAGAGAATTATTTTTTTTGTGGATTGTATTGATAAAACAAAAATTGAATTGAAACACAAATAATAGTTTAATATATAAAAATAAGTTTCTTATGTTTTTTTTATGAATTTTAGTTTGGTCGAGCAAACATTGAATCTTCGCAAAGAAATGATGAAACCCACACTACAAAATCAAAAGAAATAGATCAACAGAAACCTGAGAGCGTTTTTGAAGAACAGATTGACGTAACCTGCAATGGGAACAGTGTCATCAGTCGGGACAATGTTCTGCAACCTGTTACAGACAAAGAGTCATTTTCAAACATTCAACTAGAACCTAAAAATGTAAATAATAAAACTTTAAAATATCCTAAAAAATTATATACCATGTTGATTTTATTATTTGTTTTTAGGTACAAGTTTCATTCCAACTAGAAAAGTGCTTAACTTATGTTAAAGCAGGAGTCGAGGCTATTATTGAGGATCAAGTAACATCTCGATTTGAGGCGGAAGAATTGAAAAATTGGAACCTGCTTACACGAACCAATCGTCGCTATGAATTTATTTCATGGAAATTGACTATAATTTGGATGATTGGATTTTTTGTGCGCTATGTTGTTCTAATGCCTCTGAGAGTAATTGTTTGCTTTATTGGAGTAAGTTCAAATTTTGATTTCTTTTTATAATTTTTAAAAATATTTTATTTAATTAAAATTTTTTTTAACCAAGGTTTTGTTAGCTATTGTAACGAATTGTTTAGCCGCGTTAATACCGCTTCATTTTATTCGGCAACCCATAGCGAGCCTTTGTTATAAGTTAACTTTTCGAATTTTCGCGCGATCGTTGTCATCTGTGATAACAGTACACAATGAACAATATAAACCCAAAAGAGCAGGTTTTTGTGTTGCAAATCACACTTCGCCTATTGACATTGCAGTTCTATCTACAGATTGCACGTTTTCTTTGGTGAGAAGCATACATAGAAAAATGTTAATCGGAATTCGTTACACGCCTTTGTTGAACATTAATGCATTTTTGTTTTGTTTTTTTTTTGCTTTGTTTTATTTTTTTTTTATTTTTTTGTTAAAACTAAGGGAAAGAACTATATTTACAACTTTTTATCTGCTTCCTTATTGAACAATAAATATGTTAGGTTATTTGGCTCACAGTGTGTACGTCTGTTGTTGGATGTTTACCTGAAGGAGACAAAAAACGAGCAATAGTTCATGATGTGCTTGGCCATTGCTTTTCATTATTATCGAGCGCAATATCCGCTGTTGTTTACTATCACAACATTGAAAATCGTCCAATTAGTGGAATATGCGTTGCGAATCATACAAGCCCCATTGATGTACTTGTCCTAATGTGTGATACAACATATTCTCTGGTACGTAATTTATTATCAGCTTCGTAAAATGATGCATAAATAAAGATTTCATAACGTACATTAAAGTATTTATTTTAAAATTAATTTGGTTTTCGGTTTCAAACTTAAGTTGTAAATATTATATCCATAAATATGCTTAAGTTATCTATTTTTTAAATTAACAGCTTTTTTATAATTTGATGTTTGACTGATTCTTTCTTTTTATGTGCTTTGGAGAGTTACACTGTTCCAACTTTCAAAATTTGTTAAATTTGATATGATTATGTGTAACTACGGCTTCAATGTATTTGTCTGCTTTATTTATCATTTAATATCGGTTTTTTTAAGACACATTTTTTAATTTAATTTTAACTTGATATGACAAAAATAGTTTTAAAATACAATTTAAATTAGCGTAAAGTTTTATAACATAAGTATTAAAGTCTATGTTAACAATAAACCAATTTTCCACAACGATTTTAACGGTTACTTTATACAAAAATTATTAAGACCTTCTTATTCAGATAGTAATCACCTTTTTACTCCAATCAATCCGTTTGGATAACAAAATGCTAGTGACTTGCATATACATAGTTAAAATTATTTTTATCCAAATTCAAAAATTAAATCACTTCTATTCAGTGTGTACGTACATATGTTTTATGTAATGTATAAGAAACCCAAATAGAAGTTAATTTTGTTGTTTTTGAATGTGCCAAAAACCATGAGTCAAACTTAAGGTTCAGAAAAAATGATTTCACTTTCACACATACATATTTTGTTTAATTTTCCTTGATTAGAAAATAAAAAATAATATACAATTTTGTAAAAAAATATGTAATATAAATAATTCAATAAGTAATTTTATAAACAAAAAACAAGATGGTTTTAGATACGCGGAAGGCTTCGCGTAGAATCGGACACAAACTGACTAACGGTGCTCTGCTGATCATCTGGGAGTATCTTATAATAAGTTAAACGTGCCACAAAACGGCCGAAGGTGTGGAAGAAATGTTCCATGAGTAAAAATGGAGTTGCAAGTCCTGGAGCAGAATAGGTTTCAAATCGATCATCCCGATGACCCACCCGAAAATAATGCAACTGCATTTGTTAGTTTTAATGTATTTTTTAAATCCAAGTTTTTTCTAAATCCATTTAAGTTTTGCCTTTAAGAGGCCTCCGGACAAAAGTTCGAACTCAGATTCGAAGATTTTTTCTTCGAATAAAAAACGAATATAAAAAAACTCACCCCTAGCAACATGTTTGAACTTCGAACAAACATCGTTCGAGTGGCATACGACACAAAAAGAAAAAAAAAGCTATACGTGCACAGCGCATACAGCCAGTTTTTTGTTTTTGTTCCTTTGCACTACTTAGGTACATTGAATAATTACAAATAGAAGACACCGGATAAATCCTGCGCTAGGTGGAGACACATATACTTCATGGGGCGCTAGTATCACCGCGGCGAATTATTTAATAATTGTATCATTCTATCAAATACAACAATTATTTTACATATTTGGTCCTTTTTGGGAAATTTACTCACAATTTGTTATGGTCGAGTAAAAAAAAGACAATACTTTTTTTCTTTTTATTTGGAATGAACAATACAATAACGAACCGTTTGGTGTGTCTACTGAAGTGTTTACAAAAAAGGGCATTCAAGGCCAAATGACGTTTACTTGAGAAAAGTATGTGTTGTTTATTTTTGTTTTTTTATTTCGTTCTCATTCAGGAAATGAAAATAAAAATTACGTCATGATGGTTGATTTGTGAGTTTGTTTGTGTTTTTCTTCTTTTGATTTTTTTTAATTTCAGATTTGCAAATCTAAGACTCATTTAGGTAACTTCATCTTTTTTCAACGTTTTAGTGGCTTTAAAAAATAATTGAAAATATGAGTTTTCTACATAGGTACATAGGTAGGTATAGTTAAGTATAGGTAGGTATAAGTAGGTATAGGTAGGTATAATTTTAATAAAAAACAAACACTTAAAAATCCTATATAAAACCAACTAAATCTATCCACACCGTAAGATACAATATAAACTCCAAATTAAATTCACTGTCTGATTTATGTAATAAGGTTTTTATTTTGTATTTTTTTCTCAACAACATTATTGGATATGAACGAATTTAACATTAATAGGTACCAACAAAGTTTAAATTGCAAATACCTAGATAGGTAGGTATATTATTTTTTAGGTTAATATTAGGTATGTAATTACCTATATTCATATGCACAAATGAATATAAGTATGTATGTAGGTAGGTATTTCAGGCAGACCGCAGAATAGCCACAACCTTATTCTTAAGTTTAATAACTACGTTGTAACTTATTTATGTAAAATAAAGAATTTATCTATCTATCTATCTATACAACAAAAATAAAAGAATAATAAATCTCGATGAATATTATATAAATACATAGGTATGTGGCTATTTAGTGGAGTTCATTTTATTTATTTTTTAAACATTAATTAAAAAAAATAACTAGGTAGGTACAATTTTTTTAATTTAAAAAACAAAAAGATAAGTGGTGTTCCATTCATTTACAAGAACAATTTTTTTTTATAAAATAGTTTTTTTGAAAATTCAATAGGTATAAATTTATTGTGAATACTTTTGTGGATTTTTAAGAAATGTAATGTAGGTACATCATGTTAATATGTACGTACATATATGCAATGGATATGTTTCAAAGAAGAAGAAGCGTGTATTCAAATTAAAATCGTCGAAGTGTACCTGCAGCGAACATTTAGTTAGTAGCCCCAGTCAATAAAGCCATAAAAACAGCCCAATCAGGAAATAATCGCCGAAAAGCTGGATTTTGGTAAAGAGGCTCCTCTTGGTGGTCTTAAGAAACTGTCAAAAGTCTTCATCGATATAAGCGGCGCTAATAATTTTAGGTGGGGTTGCCCCCAAAATGGATTTTCAGGAATAACTCCCAAATAGTAAGTTATACAGAAAAAATGGCAAGAACTAATTTCTAGCTCAGAAAAATAATACTAACATCCTTTTTTTCATAGGTAAAATAATTAACCGTTTTCGAAATAAACCAATCGGGGAAGAGTTAAGGCTTAGTACAAAAATTGTGCCTTTTGTGATAAAAGCATCAGTTTTATTTTATTGTTGGTACATTTTTATTAATGTGATTTATAGACATTGGCCCCCCCTATTTGTCCACCCCTTTAGGTTTGAGGGCTAAATTAAAAAAAAAATTATAAAATAGAAGATGAATATAAAAACACAAAGGGCCCTACCAATAATCAAATTTAGTGACGACTTAAATATTTCAGTAAAATGGACCATAATAGAAAGGGCTCTAGCTAATAAACCATATATAGTATGACCTTAATATTCAAGTGGGCTCTTAATAATGAATCATATATGGAATGGACTTCAAAAAATTAAACATTCCATGAATGGTACATTATTTGGGATCACCAGAATTAAGGTTAATTTGACTGAAATATTTAAGTCGTCGCTAAATTTGATTATTCGTAGGGCCCAAAGTCAACACCTACACTATCATGATATAGCATGATATAGTTTTTAAATTAAGTTATTTTTTTGCTTCGTTTTTGAATTAAAGATTGTTAAACTCAAAATTTTTTAAAATAAAATTTTAAAAATTAAGAGTTTAGAAATCATTTTATAATTCCTTTTTCGTGACCTTTTAATTTTATAGTATATTTTTGGATCCTAATTTTGTGGGCTTTAGGTCTTCTTTGTTAACTTTTTGTTAAATAGACGACGCTTCGCACGTATTAATTTGTTTAAATTTTATAGAGACCTGAAGAAGCACGTAACCACGTGTGAAACGTCGTCTATTTACCAAAAAGTTAAACAATGAAGACCTACAAAATTAGGATCAAAATATATACTATAAAAATCATTTATTCAAAAACTAAGCATTAAAATAACTTCATTTAAAAACATAATTAAGGAATGAATTAATGGATTTAAAAAAAATCTACAACAAGACATTGTAAGTGTTGCCATTTTATTTTTATATTCATTTTCTTTTTTTAATAAAGGGGTGGACAAATAGAGTGGACCAATATAATAAAATCATGCTCATATAATGTACCAACAATAGACAAAATTATATACTTTCATCACAAATTAGAAAAAGGTTATTTTTATGAAAAAAGTATGTTTATATTTTTTATAGTAAATTTTTTAAGCTACAAAATAGTTTCTGACAATTTTTCTTCACAACAAACCATTTGCGAGTTATTCCTGAACGACAGTTTCTTAAGACTTTATACCAAAATCTAGCTTTCCGAGGATTTTTTTTCGAGTCAAAAATCTACTCCGTCACTTTTGAGATCTTCTAATTTTTTTTTTCCACACTGAAGAATTCAAAATTTCTTTAGCCAAACCAAAATATAAAAGTAAATGCACTATGTTATTATTTTTTGCAACTATAGTTCTGAATGTCTGAATTCTATTCAGTTGTGACGCGAATAGAATTTATGTGATGTGTTTTAAAATAATTTTTTTTTTGTTGAAAATACTGTTTTTAAAAACTTGAAATTTTCCTTAATTTTAAAACCTACTCGGGAAATTTTCGATTTAGTTAACTTTTTTTACAAGTCGCTGCCCCGAAATTTTAGTATTGCGGTTCGAACCCTGCTCGTAAGTCGTGAGAGTGAGAATACGAAAAAAATAAAAACATTTGGTTTGTTTTGACTGATTCGATGTGAGTTGGCTCATATAAGCTCACTTTTATCACCGAAAATTTGAATTGTGTCATTTATCAGATTGGGGATGGGGCAATAAGCGTAAGTCAGGTATAAGTGAATGAAGTCATTTTGTTCGTATATTTATGTTCACTCTCGCACAAAAAGATCTGAAATGTCAAATGGCACTTTCGCACAACCATGTTAGCATTTTTTTTGAGATGGTAAATGTTACGAATTTATTATTTATATTTGTTAAAAACTCAAAAAAAATCTTCCAAAAACTGTTCTGAATATGTTAAAATAGGTGATACAGTTTTACTCAGTAATATCAGAATCTTTAAAATAAATAATTAAAAAGTTTCGATTTCATCTAAAATCACCTTTTATTGAAACGTAAAAAACATGCGAAGCGTTTTTAAAAGATAAATACATATCAACCAACCAACCAACTCTTATCAACCAAGAAAATCAAAATCATAACAACAGATATATGTAGATATATAGATATCCTTTTGTGTAAAAACATATGTAGGTACATATTTTGTCTTCATTCATTTACCTATAGTTCGTTTTCAATAAATATCCCAAATGGATTTTTTTAATACCTTTTGAGCAATGGGATATATAAATTAGCAGAGACGAAAACCAACAATAACATGAAAAGGATATTATAAAGTTTTTTGTGGCCAGGACTTTATATGGCGCATTGTCGTTTGAGCAATGCTCGGTGTCCACTTCTATTTGTAATTATTCAATGTTAGGTATACTTACTCTTTGTTATGAAGAATAAGAAGCAGTGCACAAACCAAGGTATACGATTTTTATTTTTTTTATTATTTCGTCTTGGGTATAGGGAGTAAAGTGTTTGTAAATGTATTCGTGTGTTGGAAAGGGATCCCAGCAAACATTTTCCTTCAGAACTGTATCATAATTGATTGACATAAGTGAACAAAACCTTCGAATCTGAGTTCATTTCTAATCGATTTGGATCCAAACTCCTGGGTACTTTTAAATGATTCATAAATACGAATAAAAGTGAATCCACCCAATTTACTTGTTTGAGGAATTACTTGTGTACGTTTACTTTTATTCACCTACAATGAAGGAGAATCGAATCTCAATCATTTTTTATCCTGCAAGAAATTCCGCACAAACCCCCTTTTCCCTTCATAACCTAAAAATGGCAGGCTTTTGAAACATTTTCAGATTTCATTCACTGAAAATGAACATTTATCGGATGATATTCTTCATTTTTGCTGAATGTTAAGTGAACATTCACCTAAATGTTTGCTGGGACATCTATGTGATTTTTTTCTTTTGGATTGTGGTGCGCGAATCGCTATTTGTAAAGTTTTTTCTGTCTTATTTTTTTCTCGTTAGGTAGTAATGTTATTATAAATGAAGATATTTTTGTATCTTTTTTCTTTGGTTATTTTGTTTTCTTATTAGGGAGGGAAACTTGTGCTGAAATTTTTTTCTAGGTAGGTATTTGAGTGTAAGTAAAAAAAAGCAATTAATTTAACAAAATAGGAAGGTATTTGTGATTTTATTTGATTATGAAGATGTAGGTATTATTTGTTAGAAATTCCAGAATTATGAACTGTACTACATACCAAATTAAATGTATCGTTTCTTGAGGAAATTGATAAATAAATAAAAATAGTAAGGTATCTATTGTTAGATAGGCAGGTATATATTTAAAAAAAGCAATATTAATTGGTAGGTATACACTAAAAATAAATATGATGATAGGTAAAATTCAGTAACGTACGCAGGATTTTGTTTTGGGGGCTCAATCTAAATGTTTGTAGAATTTTTTTAAGGGTATCACTAAAACAAAACTAGCACAAAAACGAAAATCTTTCCTATTAATTATTAACCATTTTAGGTATATTTATGAATAAGAAGTAAAATTTCACTAGTTAGTTAATGGAATCTTTATTTAAACGCATATTATAGAATAATAGATTAACAATAGTTAGCTTAAGATTAATATGGTTTGGCCAAAGACTAGATTGGCATTTTTTGGTAAAGCTTTAATATATTGAATATCTACATAATGTACATTTTTTACGAAATTAAAAATTGATTATTTCACCTCTTATTTTGAAAATTAAATTTATCATTTTGACAGGAAATTGGTTAAGAAAGTATGTAGAGCTGCGGTAACAAAAATAGCACCACTGGTAAAAGTTTCATTTTAGCGTTTCTAAATGAGTAAAAAGAAAATTATTTAAAACCTCTACTGTGTTATGTTGTTGCTTGAGACGTGACACTCTCTTTATTGTGTATCTCTGGCTCAAGCATGGTAACGGTTCTTTTTGTACGACGCCATATTGGGGAAACCTTTTGTTTTGTGTTGTAAAAATAATAGCACTGATCGCAGTTTTCGTTATTCCTGTTATCATATTTCATGTTAAGGTAGTCAAATGATAAAATTTGTTTGCGATTAATCTTCTCTTAATTTAAATACAAACATAATTAATTCCTCCTTTTCTGGATGAGCGACAATAGTAAAACTTGATCTCGGTGTAGGTGGGTTTTTAATAAAAATGGGTCGTAGAAAGCACTGTAAACGAGAAACGTGAAATTATTAAAAATATTATCTCAGAAGGAAAACCATATGCAGAAGTTCGACGTTTTGTTGGTTGTTCCAACAAAATGATTCGACATGCAATATAAAACGCACCCAAAATGTAATGTAATGGTAATGTCGACAACTTCCATCAGGCGCCTTGTACGACAAAGCCAGAAAAATCCCTTCAAGCCTGCAAATGAGCTCAAAAAAGATTTAAATATTACTGCTTGCGTCGAAACAGTTCGGCACAAATTAAGGGAACACAATTTACCTGCGTGTAGTCCACGAAAAGTCCCTCTTTTAACTCCAAAACATGCTCTGAAACGCTTAATATTTGCAATTTGGAATGGCCAACGGAGAAATGGCGCAACGTTTCATGGACGGATGAGAGCAAAATCGTGTTGTTTGATGGTAAAGGATCTCGTTCCTATGTTAGAAGACCTCCAAAAGCGGAATATAACCCCAAATACACAAGCAAAGTGGTTAAGCATGGAAATTCAAGTATAATGGTGTGGACTTGCTTTTCCTACTATAGAGTTGGGCCAATATACTGGATTAAACCCATCATGTATGAACATGTTTACGTTGACATACTCCAAAATGTAATGCTCCCTTATGAAGAGGAAGAGATGCCGCTTTTGTGGGTCTTCCAACAGGATAATGACCCCAAGCCCACCAGCAAAAAGGCCAAAAAATGGTTTGGAGATCATTCAATTAATGTGATATTATTATTTTTATTATATATTAATAGAAAATTTGTGGGCGATTGTGAAGAAAGCGGTCTCTGAAATTAAACCAACTAGCAACGAAACACTCTGGGCAGCAGTAAAGGTCTCCTGGGAGAATATTAAGGTTGAAAGGTGCCAACATTTAGTAAAATCAATGACCAGACGGTGTGAAGCAGTAATAGCTAACAGAGGCTATGCGACGAAATATTAATTTTGGTCGACAACATCTAAGGAATAAAATCATTAAAAAAGATTTTGAATTTGATCAATGTTTTAGTTTTAAATTGTATGATGAAACAATGGTGCTATTTTTTTTACCGCTTATTTATTTAATTTTTTGGAGAAAATTTAAGTATTTTTTATAAAGTTGATGAATAAAAATTCTATTTTGTTTTTGAATGCGATGTTTTCACTTAGTGTAACTTTTTTCATATTCAAAATTTCTCTCGATATATTGGAATTAACTTTATTTTTCAAAGAAATTTGATTCTCCTTATGGTGCTATTTTTTCTACCGTAACTGTAGGTGTTTCCTTGAAGATTTAAATTGAGTTGACTATAAATCATCCTGTTGTGACGACTGTGCTTCTATCATACATCCGTCGCACAGTGCGGTATTTTGGTCTAAAACCTGGCCAAACATCAAATAGGTACCAATTGACTAAAAATTTATTTGGAAGGATAAATTTTCATTTTTTGGGTACAGTAAAACCCACTTAAGTGCTTACCCACTTACCTCCCGATTAGCCGAGAGAAAAAAATATTAAAAATCAAAAAAAGCACGTACTGCTGAGCTATAACTTTTTTTAAAGCTAATATTTAATTTTTGATTTTTTTTGATTCAAGTTGTTTCATTAAATAGTTTTTGAGAAATTAATTTTTAAAGATGAAATTTAGAAAAAAATGTTTTTTTTTCGTTTTTTAATTGATTTTTTATAAAATTTTGCAATATTAAGGACATTTTTTTTTTCAATATTCAATGGCCTAATAAATTTTTAGTCAAATACTAAAAACCTTATTCCAATAAATATTATAGTTTCTAAGATAATGTAGATGAAGTATTCGTATCCGCATTACACACCTTTCCATCGATCTTTGTTGGAAGCAGTGCATGGTTGATTCTTATATTGTCGCTTACTGTTGTTGCTTGAAGTTTTTGGGACTGGTTTTCAATATATTCGATTTCTTCATTTGTTATGTCCTTATTTTCTTTAACATAACGAATCCGTATTGGTCTGCACCATCTTGGTGATGAACAGTGGATGTTTTGCCATATAATTTGACTCCCAGACTTGAGACGAAGAAGCACAAGGGAACTCAAAAATATATTTTCATCACTATTGTCGTCATCTTCAAATTTCTGCTTGTATTGGCATCGAGTAGATCCATCGCATCCCCACTTATATTTTAGCTCTAAATCTGTATCCTGTGAGAGTCCTGGTTCCAAATATTTACATAATCGCAATGTTGTGTGATCTACTAAATCTTGGAGCTTGACTTCGGCAACTGTCTGTCTCACTGAGGCTTTTTGGTGGGTAACAGTCTTGTTTAGCTTTATACACGTAGGTATAGCACGGATATATATCTTTGTTGGCCTGATGAATCACTTCGTATTGACTTGCAGTTAAATTAGCTTCGACGAATATCCTCAAAGCGTTTTCAGGTGTGTGTTTCTTCGTTTTCAGGGTTTTACTGTCAATCGCTGCTGCTTTCCGAGACTTCATAGCCCTGGTTGGAGTTTTGGTCACAACCTGCATCACTTTGGCTATATCAATATTTCCCGCCGCTCTTTGACTCATCTGTGCCGCGTATGTCAGTTCATCAACAGTCACACTTTTTCGAAGTTCCACTGTCTTTCGACGTTTTGTTCGGTCACTTGATTTCCCGAATTCTTTGCTTGGGTGACCTTGAGACCTTTCGGGAAGTATGCCAACAGGTAGTTTTATTTCTTCGCTAAGCCACTCTTCATTCTTATCCAAGAAACGCCTTTCTGTGCTATTGCGGAGTTGCCGTCTTCGTTTATAACTTGGTTTGAATGCCTTGATAATTTTTAGATGTTCATCTTTTCTCTCTGGGGGACACTTTGTTGTATCCATAAGTTTTTTATCCAAATTTTCAAGTTTATCGTCAAGGCGCCTTTGTGAGCTTCCTCTTACCAACTCATGGAGCTGTTTTCTGGTCATAGATAAGCTGGAATTAGAGTCATCTGGAATAACATAAAAATCTATGTATTATTATAAGGGTGGTTTTAAAGTAGTGTTTTCAAAGGCTCTGTTTTTTCTTAGGTGAAAACTTGTGAAAACTTGTGAATTGTTCTACATATCCAGCAGTTAAATAAAATATATGATAGACTATGTTGTGGGGTGTTGCGCTATTTTAAAAACACTAATGTGCAAATTTTTTAAGTGAATACCTTAACTCATCTATACGAAAAAATTAAGTTGAATATACAAAAAAAAATTTTTGCTTAAAATACTATACATACCTTGATTAACGATATCCATATCAAATTTTTTCACTAAAACCACTTTTAAGACTAAAAAAACACGCAGAAAATACACTTTTTTTTAAAATCGCAAAAAAATTGGTCTTACTCTACTAGTGCTAGTTGCAACTGATGGTGACTAAAGAGCTGGTTATCTACCTGTTATGGGACACAAGCTTAATCCTGGGAGGGAAAATTGAGAAAATTGATTTATGGCCACGGGTCAGTCCTTCCAAGACTCTCTGGAAAATGCTTCTCAAGTCACCTATCTATCTATCTGCTTGAATCCGTACACTTTCCCCGATACCAGCTGCCAGCTCCTCCCATTTTTCGGCAAGATTTCCTTTTGTTGAAATGACATTCTTCAGCACTAGTTTAGGCAGCCTTCCATCTTCCATCTCCCACACTTTCAATACACATTCCAAATGGAATTTAAGAGCGTCTAAAAACATTGTTGGAATCGATGTTTCCAAATGAAGCATATAATTGGGTGTACAGGACGGAAGTCGAAAAATTCTTTTAAGAAAGTATCTCAGAAACCTTTCCACCTCCTCAAACTTGAAATAGCCCCAAACCTGCGCACCATTGACCATACAACAATATGAGACTGCAGTTGCACGAAAGAACTTAATCTTAGTACTTATTATCAATGCAACGCCCCAAACTGCAGAAATGGCTCCTTTCGCCTCAGCTTACTTCAACTCGAAGTGTTTTTTCATGTTGAGGTTTGAAGTGATCAACACACCTAGATACTTGTATCCCCGCACAATTGTAAGGATTTCTCCTTTAAACTTCCACTCTTCGTTCCGTGAATATCTGCCTCCGCCATCTCTGAATATCATCATTTTCGATTTTCTCAGGTTAACAGACAGATTCCAAATATCGCAGTAGTTTTCAAGTTGGTTAATCATTCGCTGCATTCCTTCTACAGATTCGGCCAGAAAAACAATGTCATCGGAAAATATGAGACCAGGTACCCGTATTCGTCCAAACTCTATTCCTCCACCGACTACCTCCACAATATCATTTATAAATAGAATGAAGAGGAAAGTCCTCAAAACACATCTTTGCTCTACACCCATTTCCGTCACAAAGTTTTCCACAATGAATTCACCATCCCATACATACGCCACGTTGCTTTCATACATCGCTTTCAATACTGTAACAATTTTGCTGGAAACTTCGATTTTGTAAAGCTTATTAAAAAGTGCTTCGCGTGAAATGGACTCAAAAGCGGCTCGAAAATCTACGAAGAATGCATAAAGCTTTTTTTTCTTCCTTTTGAAATAATCCCCAATGTTTACCAAAGAGAATATTCGATTAGGGGCCGAGTGATATTTCCTAAAACCAGCTTAAAACTTATTAAGTACTCCTCTATTTTCAACCCACTGTGTCAATCTATTAAATATCGGGTACTAAATAACTTAACCGAGGAATTCAAAAATGAAATACCCCGGTAATTCTCTGGGTTATTGAAATCACTTTTTTATGTAGCGGATATATGATTGCTGTTTTAAAACTTTTGGGAACAGTTCCCGTCTCAAAAATTCTGTTAAGTTCTTCCGTCAGCGCAGACAAAAATTCAGATGAACAATTCTTATAGAATTATTCGATCGTCTCCCGGAGCTTTCCCTAATTTCGCTTTCTCAATAACATTCACCACTTCGGAATACGTGAAGGGTGAATCGAGTAGCTCATCAGTAAAGAAAGGGGCTGCGTAAAGCGGAAGCGGTGAGAATCGCGGAGTGTTGAGCAGGTTTTGAAAATAGTCGTGAAGCTCAGACGCTTGCATAGATGATCCTAGTAATTCTACCGTTTATAGTTTTAGCAGCTTTCCAAAATTCAACTGATGATCTAGCAGTGTTTAATATATCTAAAGTTTTCTGTTGGTTAGATTACAGTACGCGGCCCAAAGCAGAAAACAAAAATTACACAAAAAACTGCATCATTTAACCAGACCTACCTCAAATTCTTGTTCATGCCATACAAGATACATTTCACTCACGTTATCTATATATGTCGTACCAAATTATTATCTTGTGGATCATGTTTGATTTCCAAATTTCAACCCTGCCATAACAAAAAAAAAGGAAACCAAATTCCCATATTTGCTTGTTCGCACTCAGAACTATTTTGTCAGTAGTTGCAATTATTATCTAGATTCCATCAACAAACAATGCGAAGGTTGACAAAAATCAATTTGACTTGACCTACAGACAATTTTTGTTCTCTTTATTTTTTTTCATTACCCACAAAATACGTCATCTACACATTCCCATTCTATAATGCTGCCACTGGATCATGTTTGATTCGATCTACAACATGACGTTCATTCGTTTTCGAAGAAAAGCCATCATGTGGCTAATAGATTTATTAAAAATTCGAAATAATTGAAAATAACGACTATTTATTGGAAAAAAGACCTTTAAAAAATGTGTTATTTCTAACAAGATTTAAGTTTTTGTGCTAGTTTTTTTTTTAGTGAATTTATTTATTAGAACATTTATGTCATTATGAGAAAGTTTTTGGTTGTTTGGTTAATTTCTTCTTATTTAAGAACACAATTGAAAAATTGAAAATTTATCACTTTCCAAAAGCAAATATTTCGAAAAAAGAACGAAATTCAAAAATCGGTCCAAAAGATATGGAAGCCCTAATCACTACCTTTAAAATAATATACATTTTATATATGAACTCCTCCTGTTTTCCAATCCTTGGGATTCTATTTGGCAGTTTGCGTGATTTTTACAAAACCTCTCACTCAAAATCTCTCAGATCAAAATCTAAAATCAAAAATATAGCCGCACCATTTTGAAGCCAAAATGTCATTTTTTCATATGCAATTTAAATTTTGGCAATACATGCTCCCGTAGCTGATATCTGAGGGGAATACATTTTGCCAATTTTCCATATTCCTCAAAAATGCGTCCGGAAGCCTCTTAATCTTTGTTTTGTCCATAGAGGAGGGTTGCGATAAGTCGTTTTTGTATTAGGTTTTTGCAGCCCATTCGGTGTAAAACCAGTCGTTTAATAAACTAGCAAGTTGACAGTCCATTAGAGGTGTCTCATGGTGCGATCATATTTTTAGGATTTTCGACGGTAGTTCAAACGTAGTACAGTAGTCATTATTTCGTTTGCCATTACAGTAGTCATTATTTCGTTTGCCATTGATGTGCGGTTGGCATTCTTCGTGTGCAATACTATTGTCGTTACAGTAGGCTTCAAAAAACTTCGTTGTAAAGGCTCTATCTCAATTTTTGATGACACGCGAATTTAAGCCCAAATAGGTAGTGATTTCTTTTAAAAGGGTGGTTATTATTTTTATTGCATTTTTAACGTTAAGAAATTTACTAAAAAATGTGTATTTCCTTTTCGAGATTGATTGAAAGAGATGTATTAAGCGGAATGGAATTGTAACCGAAGCACAGTGGGCAGAAATAGTCGATTTGTTTTTTTTTTTTTTGTGTTGAGGTTAAGAGAAAAAAATTCAAACTATTATAAATACATTTATGGTGTATTTTCGGGATTAAGTTTAAATCTTTAATTTAAAAAAAATCGTTCTGAAAAGTTAAATAAAATAAATTTGGTGGCGCGACAGGTCGTGTAGGAAGAGGGTCTAGTGATTTACAAGTGCCAACTATTCCTGTTTGCGTGTTAGTGGAGGGAATGGAAGGGACCCACAATAAGTCGATTACGCTGGCGATAGAGGATATTTCTTAATAGAAAATCTTCGCTTACACACTCGTCTTCGACTATGAGAAGATCAGTGATGTAGACTTTATCATTGATTTCAAGATCTATTTGAATTGTGAAATTGCATCTACCTCGCGCAAAACTGATTGAGACAATTTAAGACCTTATCAATATTTCGTGCAAAAGACTTTAAGCATTGACTCACTGGATCGACAATCTATTCCGTTTGTGATTTACCCGGTCACGAATCACTTTTATGTGTAGTGCATTTACAATGAATACATCGTTCTTTTCGCTGCAGCTGGGAGCAGTTTTTTTAAATGTCCCAATTAAAAACAGTTACTGCACTTCATGGATAGATTTTGCCAGGTCTCAAAACTTTTGTTCAAATAATTTGTCAGTTCCGGTTTGATTCGGGCACTTTATTTACCTACATACATATCTGTTACTGGACAACACACTTTTAATTTCGTTAAAATCACAATAACTTTTTACGTCCAATAGAATTTAATTAATGTTGCGAAATCGTTAAGACATCTCCACATGATCTGATCAGGCTCAAATTTTTAGACAACACAAAAACAACATGTAATCCTGCTTTTTTTTATCTATTTCAGGAGTATTATTATTAGGGGCCAGTTATAGCTTTCATTGAAACTCATAATTGAAAACATAAATTATAAGTTTTGAGGCATTTAAAAAGCGAGATCAGTGATTATATTGATGCCAATAAAAAGCTATTGACTTAATTATTAATTTTTGCCAAACAAAAATTTCATTTTGGCCCGAGTTAACACGTAAAATGAATTTCTTTATTTCAATGATTGAACTACCTTACGATTGATCAATGCAATGCAAATTTTCTTCGAACATTTTTTGCATTAAAAAAAATGCAAAATTTATTCAAGCATTAAAAAATGCAAATTTTATTCAAAAAATTTTTTGCATTAAAAAAATGCAATTTTTTTCAAAATGTCCCTAATATAGTACTAGTAATAGTACTTCCCTACTACGTTTTTATCAGGTCACTAATTTATTTCTTTTGAAATCAAATGAATAGGTTTACAACATTCAAAAAATAAAAACACGATGTAATCGTACATAACAGCAATTGTACCCACCAGTCGCGAATTAATTTTTTTTATGCAAAAAACCGTTTTTTTAATGCAAAAAATGTTCAATGAAAATTTGCATTATTTTTTAATGCAAAAAATGTTCGAAGAAAATTTGCATTTTTTTTAATAAAAAATATTTTCAACTTGGATTAAATTTTTTTTAAAACACAGTTCTTTTGAACAAAAAAAAAAAAACATAAGTGGTAAGAATTTTTTTTTCTCGGAAGAAGAAAAAATCTGAGTTGAAATTAAATATTTGTATTCGTTGTCCTCTTTTTTTCCACAAAACAATGGCACTGACATTGTTTTGCGCGAAAAAATATTCGTGGTGAGTATAAAATTTTTTCTCAGGGTTGGGTTCACATCTCGATAAAAAATTAAACGTCAATTTTTTTTTGCGCAAAAATCTCTCCCATAAGAAATGCATGTAGTTTTTTTTTGTCGAGGAACTGTATACACGGCATAATGCAAAATATTTTCAACTTGCATTAAAAGTTTTTTTTAATGCAAAATATTTTCAACTTGCATTACAATTTTTTTTAATGCAAAATATTTTCAACTTGCATTAAAATTTCTTTCTTTAACTTGCATTAAATTTTTTTTAATGCAAAAAATGTTCGACTTGCATTATTTTTTTTAATGTAAAAATGCATTTTTTTGCATTGAAATTTTCGCAGTTTCAATGTAAACTGTAGTGCAAAGAAAAAAGCAAATACATATACAAAAACAATACAAAAAGAGACGAATATATACCCTGACGTCACCGTGACCTGTTTGTTTTATTATGGGGATCTCATCCAGATCAGATCATGTGGATAATAGAATGCAGCTAATGTGACGAACGATGGCTGCATCTGGTAATAAGCCCTTTTCACCGATTGAAACCATTTTGTAGAAATATTCTTTGGGAGTTTTATTGGCAAAATTTTTACTGTTCAGGTAAAATTTGCTCCCCAATATTTCGCTGGCCCGTTCATATTTTGCAAAACTGCGAAAAGTACATATTGAACGTCCCGTTTATATCCCTATTTCAGCATCTTGGCATGTTTTAAGAATTGAAGCGAACTTAATGATGTGGATAGATCGAATTCGGGAAGCAAATTAATAAATATCGCGAACATTCGCATACGGATTATACATGAGAATTGAGTGTGCCGTTGAGGCGGCACTAAATTAGAGACACAAAAAAATAAACAACAACGGCAACACTTACAATGCTTTTTGCAGCCAGAAATCTATTTTTTCTTTTCTTTTTTAAGTCAATACGCTGGTAAAACTCCAAATTGTACCACTTTTCCACTTGGCTGTGCATTTGAAGAGTTCGTATGGGTAACAACACTCATTATCTTCATCACTTATAAACGAACTAGTTTATGGTACCAAAACTAACAATTCGTTTCAAAACATAAAATCGGTATTTTTCGCTTTTGTGGACAATAGAGAAGCGAAATATACCATTTTAGAATTTATTTTTTTTCGAAAACTTATTTTTATTATATATTATTTATCTAATACCGTAGATCTTGTCCAGATTAAAACAAATTTTTCAATACTGCGGGTGCTCAAATTCGTATTGAGAGTTACGTGAGGGAAGTTATACAATAAGTTTTGATGAAACTTGAAACAAGACTAGTTTTAAGAAAACTAGTTCATGTTTTACAAATTGTGAATGATATGACTATTATGTCTTGTAGATTTAATTGACCGACAAATTGATTTTATATTCTTTGATAGCTGAACTACATTGTGTTCTTTTGGGCCTTGCAAAGTACTTCCCAGTAGATGACGAACTAAACGCCTTAGTTTTGCTAGAAGAAAAATCTAACCTCAATGTAAATGTAATTTTGTTGTTGCTTGTAATTGTATTTTATTTTATATTAGAGAAACAAAAACGATAATAATTTACTATGTAATTTCTTTTTACTATTGGTGTCGTTTACTTGCATGGATACAGTTCGTAACTGCATTAGTGAAGTGCTGTGAACTTCTTCGACCACAAAGTAAAAGTAGTTGACTAAAGCCAGAAGAACATACTTGGCAGTGACTACACGTTTTAGATGAGATAAAACCAAAATTTGAATTTACCCTCTAGGTTCTAACTGAAATTACAGTGGACCCACTTTTTCGGACTTCTTCATTATCGAAGTTTTAATTTTGATTACAATTATTTTTATTTTATTCAAAATTTTCATAATTTTATAAATTCAAAGATTACTTACTTTTGTGTATTTCCTTTTCATTTTGCATCAGGCACTTACAACAGTATTTTGTGCTGTATTTATAAATGTATGAACATTTGTAGGTTAATTTGCTGTATGATTTGAATTATAAATTTCTGAAAAACAGAATCATACAACCTTCCAATATTTCCAATGTAATCTCTGGTGATACGTTGTATGAAAGCGGATCATACAACACAAAAATTGAGAAACAGAAAAAGCCGCGTTTAGGTTGTACTAGGATAACTTATCTAAAGGAATTTTCTTTTTTAGTTCAGAGTAGAGCTCTGAACAGAGTCTGGACACTCCGAACATACTCTGAGCGATCTCTGAACTGAGCGTTCTCTGCTCTGAGAGTTCAGATTTATTTAAAGAAACACGCTTCATCAGCTGCTACTTTTTCATTTGTCATTCACAGTTGTCATTTTCTTGTGTTCAGGTAATCAACTCCGTTTGTTCTATCAATTTATTCTGAGCTCATAGAGCTAGCTCTAAAGCACAGTACACAACTCAAAGGTATTATACTGCGCAGGTTGTCAAAGTTGGAAGTGTCAAAAAATTAAAAATGGCTGTTCCAGTGCCCACAGGAACTCATCACGCATCATTAGAAACAGCAACAAAATATTGAAATTAGACAAGTAAAGGGACACTGGATCCACCATTTTACCACCATAATACCTCAGTTTTGACAGATGCGCAGAACTGAACAAAAGTGAAAACGCTAATGATATTACCTTTAATATGTGTACTGTGGCTCTGAAGATGCTCAGAGCGAAAAAAGAAACACAAAATTGGAGCTCTGAATGCTCTGAGCTAAAAAAGAAAAACGCCCTAGGATACTCGAGTATCCAGTGTGTTTCTGAACGCAAATCAGCTGTTTTTGACATTTCTCATAGGATAGATGAGTATCCCAGAATTTTTAAGATAGTTTGAGATTTAATTTTTGCTGCTTTTTGACATCAACTGTAATTTTACAATGGATTACAACAACACAAAGCTATCCAGATCGCTTTGGATATCATAGAATGATATGTGTATGATCTGAGAAGTAGGCCCCTGTACATGCGGTAAGGATGTAGGAAAATAATAAAACGAACGTAGCTGTCTTTGAAGTTCAAGGTAAGAACTAAGTAAGGTTCATATTTCGATCATGCTTCATGATCATGCCCCAAAAAAAGACTTTTCAAAATATCAAACATAGATTTTTTGTTTATGATATTGTTTGCTATCGATTGTGTGAGATTATTAGTATGGTGTTTTTAGGTCCTAAAGCCTTTTAAGCTGCTGATGTTAAACTAAAATTCCTTTTAGCAGATGACAAGAAAAAATCAAACGAAAAATTTCGTTCTGCGGTATGCTGCCCTATTTTTAGAAATGAATGAATTTTTATCAGACCATTAATTGTTTGAGAAAAAATTATGTTTGAGTTTTTTTCGGTTCCTTTAACTAACAGTTCATTCTGTGCTTTTACAATAAATTTCGCTATATTGTTGGAAACTACAAAAAAATTTCTTTGCGCATCAACAGAGTAATAGGCGTTATGTTTAAAAGATTTAAGCGTAAAAATGACGATTTTTAAATGCTTTAAAGCGATCATGGGGGAACTGGCGCATGCAAAAATTAAATGACCGTGGTGGCAAATTCTCATAAAAGTTTGAGCTGATAGCTTTTATTTTACTAAATATAAGGTGTGTTTTATTCATAGCCAGCGCAGCACAAGTCTGAATAAAACGAAAGCTCACTCTATACGTTCATTTCAATAATTGAAAGCTCTATCGCCAGCACAGCCATCTTTATTTTTACTGACTTCTTTTTCGCCAGCAATCAAATTGTTTTTGTTTGCCAAGGGAAATTTTGCTACGCTGGCTATGCAGCAATGAATAAAACACACCTATAGAAACCAAACATAATGTCTGTGAACAGCACATATCTTGTTTGCTTTGTAAGATTTTTCGTAGTTTTTGATTTCGTTGCTAAAATTAAAATATACATAGGTAGATAGGCCTTCGGTACACGACATGGAAATCTCATTTTAGGCGTTTGAGGTTTCTGTTATATGTAGCTTTTTTTGAAAAGGATCATTAAAAATTTTAATTGTTAATTCTGAGATTAAACGTAAAAGCTAAATGAGTGATTATTTTGATGCCATTATAGTTAAGCTTATGACAATTAATAATTCTTCCAAAACAAAATTTTCATTTTGGCCCAACATAAAATGAATTTCTTTATTTCAATAATTGAACTACCTTACCATTGATCATTGAAATCATTTTATGTGAAAGGTTTGGCCAAAATGAAATCTTTTTCTGTCCAAAAATAATAATGAAATCATCTGCTTTCATTTTTTTGATTTCTTTTAATAACGTTAGCAGAAGCTGGTTTAATGAAAGCATTTCAACTACATAAGCTAATTTTTTTTTTTTTAAGTTTGAAAAGTGACAGAACGCAAAATATTATTATATTAAAACATTAAAAAAAATATGTTATTAATCATTATACAAATTAGTTTTTTTCCAAGTTGTCTCTTTGTATTTTTGTGTTGTATTGTATTGTTATGTGTAAATACATATGTATGTATATAGTGTTTTTTAATAAATTTTGTTGTATGTATAAATATTTGCATGCTTTTAAACACATAATTGTGATAAATATTATTTTTTCAATTTTCAAAAAGAAATACCTATTTATAGATTGGGCAAAGGCATGGTGGCTTTTTAGGATTGTTACAAAGAGCTCTCGCCAGAGCTTCTCCTCACATATGGTTCGAGCGAGCTGAAGTTAAGGACAGGCATACTGTAGCAGAACGCCTACGCCTACACGTTTCCGATCCAAAAAATCCTCCCATATTAATTTTTCCTGAGGGAACGTGTATAAATAATACATCTGTGATGCAATTTAAAAAAGGCAGCTTTGAAGTTGGGGGCATCATATATCCAGTGGCAATCAAGTAAGATTATTTTTGATATATTGACATATTAAGTGCTTATCAAAAAAAAAACTATCGTTTTAATTTTTAGATATGACCCTAGGTTTGGAGATGCTTTCTGGAATAGTTCAAAATACTCCATGATGCAATATCTTTACATGATGATGACATCTTGGGCAATCGTTTGTGATGTCTGGTATCTACCACCAATGTATCGTCAAGAAGGTGAATCGGCAATCGATTTTGCAAATCGAGTAAAGAGTGTGATCGCCAAACAAGGTGGACTAGTAGATTTAGTTTGGGATGGTCAGCTTAAAAGATTGAAGCCAAAAAAAGAATGGATGGAATTGCAGCAAATCGAGTTTGCAAAGAGCCTGAAAAACGACTGATATGCTTTAAACATAATATTTAATAAAGCTACCTTGTTTTATAATTTTTAAATTATAAATTCCCCCCCCCCCCCCCCCCTTAATTTTGTAACATAACATGAATACAATGAATACAATAAATTTGTATAGGTCACAATTTTCGACAACTTTAGTATACATTAATTTTATTATTTCTTTTAATTTTCGAGTGCCGTAAAATGGGGTTATTTTGCTTCAGTTTCCGGTTCATTTGAAAAAAAACTAATAATCGCTTAAAATCTTTTTTGTTTTCTAAAACTTGGAAAATACGTATTATGTGTACATATGTATGTGTGATAATAATAATTTAAAAATCAATCAATAAAAACTTTTTAAGCTTGGCAGCTTAACTGCGATTGTGTTATCACACAAAAAAGCCCCCAAAACTATAGTTTACTTAAGTTTAATAAGCAGTAAGCAGTTTATTTGCAGTTTGAAGTATTTATCAAACTACACACTGTCACAAAAGTAAGTATACACGAGTAGACACAATTTTAAACTCGAAAGAGTAATTGAATTGACGGATTTTATTAAAGCATTCAGCATATGTATTTTTTTTTAGAGTTTTTTATTATCTTTTAAGTAAAAAAAACATAAGTATCCTTTTTACAAAAAAAAAAACAAAATATAAATTTGCAAATGAAATTTTGTATTATTTTTGATCACAAAAGTAAGTATACAAATAAAAAAATATCGAAATTGCCGACTAAATACTCGTAAAGCCTAGTACGCTGCTGATGCGAAACGAAAAATCCCATACAAAAATGACACAACGAAATCATAAACGGAAAATTTCGTTCTGCTTTTCGTTTTGCAGTACGCTGTTCGAAGAGCGAAATTCATAATTGTAGCAGAATATTTGGAGAAGTCTCCGCTCCTTTTTCGCACTGAATTAATTATACAAGCCTAGTACGCTGCTGATGCGAAACGAAAATTTCCTTTGATCTCCAAACAGACAACGAAACGCTTGCGAAAACACAACGGAAAATATCCTTGGAGAGTTTCGCTAATTCCAAAAACAAAATCAAACATAAACGCAAAAAATCAGAGAAACCCATGATGTAAGAAAATGATAAACAAAAAAAAAAACACAAATAAAACACAAATGTCATTTTTCCGCACACAATAAATAGTCTGTATAATTAATTCAGTGCGAAAAAGGAGCGGAGACTTCTCCAAATAATCTGCTACAATTATAAATTTCGCTCTTCGAACAGCGTACTGCAAAACAAAAAGCAGAGCGAAATTTTCCGTTTCTGATTTCGTTGTGTCATTTTTGTATGGGATTTTTCGTTTCGCATCAGCTGCGTACTAGGCTACAGACCATGGACGTATTATATATGGACTGCTAGTTTCATCCTCGCCATTGGTTCCACTCTACTTTAGCCACTTAGGCGATACTAGCTCAACCTTATTAAAGCAGTCAAATTGTGCAACTTGAGTTTGACATTTCCAAGAATGAAAAAAAATTTGTCACTTCGATTGTTTAGTTTAAATACCTTAAAGTTCTGCAAATTCATAGTGAGCAAAAAAAGTGAAAAAACAATATAAAACAATTAAAAAAAACTTGAAAAAACAATTTTAAAACTCGAAAATTTGAAAAAAACAAAAAAACGAGTAGTTGAATGCAAGCTTCCGGCATTTTATGAAGAATATAAGAACGATGTTTCATCAAACGAATGTCTCGTGGCGTTAAATCAGTATACTGGCAGTTTATTTAAGTATTCATTATAAGTTCCCAAAGGACTAGGTTTAATGAACTGTTGTATCATGCAAGTCTACAAAAAAATCGATCAGAAAAATATAACAAAGGGTGCGTACCTATTTACCTTACATTCTTTTAAATTATTTTGCAAGGGAGTACCAGTCTGCAGTCAATACAATACGACGTTTTGGGTGCATCTTTGTGACAGCTTGACTCAAGCTGGTTCATTTCTTGGCATCTGTTAAAAGGTTGCGCTAGTATCGTTTTTTGGCGACAAATTTTTCCCAAATATTGTATGGAACTGACACTTCACTAGCAGTCCATATATAATATATATATATAGTCCATATACTAGCGCAACCTTTTAACAGATGCCAAGAAATGAACTAACGAAAATCTTCGTATCGAAGCTGATGACATCTACCTTTTATAGTTTGGAAACCCAGTTTGTTATGAAGTTTCAAACTTTAATGGCGGCGGAAGAAAGCAATAAGATAGGTTTGTATTTGAGGATATAAATTTTACCAGATTAATCAAAACATGTCATATTTTTATAGGATATAATAAATTAAGTAATGCTGTTTGAAAAGTCGCTGGTCTTAAACAATAAACAATTAAACGGCTCTTTAGTCGGTAGGGAGTACAAACTGTATTGTTAAGAAAGAAGACAGTATCTACATGAAAAATAAACAAACATGAGAAAGAAAGAGATGAGTATACAACACTGTTGTCATTATGGATCTGTATCGTTTTATTTTTATGGGATGATCCTGATCCAGATCCGTAGATAATAAAACACGGCTAATGATAAATTAGAATAATATCTGATCTTGTCGGTGGTAGAGTTTACTTATCCAATGGATTTGTTTTGGCTTATACTGTAATAAAACGATTTGAAATCAATTGGCTATCTTATCCTCCACCAGACCAACCGCCGACCAAGATGTCAAACTGCGATATGCAAAAATGAAAAGACCAGCTTGAGTCAAGCTGTCACAAAGATGCACCCAAAACGTCGTATTGTATTGACTGCAGACTGGTACTCCCTTGCAAAATAATTTAAAAGAATGTAAGGTAAATAGGTACGCACCCTTTGTTATATTTTTCTGATCGATTTTTTTGTAGACTTGCATGATACAGTTCATTAAACCTAATCCTTTGGGAACTTATAATGAATACTTAAATAAACTACCAGTATACTGATTTAACGCCACGAGACATTCGTTTGATGAAACATCGTTCTTATATTCTTCATAAAATGCCGGAAGCTTGCATTCAACTACTCGTTTTTTTGTTTTTTTCAAATTTTCGAGTTTTAAAATTGTTTTTTCAAGTTTTTTTTAATTGTTTTATATTGTTTTTTCACTTTTTTTGCTCACTATGAATTTGCAGAACTTTAAGGTATTTAAACTAAACAATCGAAGTGACAAATTTTTTTTCATTCTTGGAAATGTCAAACTCAAGTTGCACAATTTGACTGCTTTAATAAGGTTGAGCTAGTATCGCCTAAGTGGCTAAAGTAGAGTGGAACCAATGGCGAGGATGAAACTAGCAGTCCATATATAATACGTCCATGCGTCCATGATACAGACTATTTAATGTATGCGGAAAAATGACATTTGAGTTTTATACAGTTTTTTTTTGTTTATCATTTTCTTACATCATGGGTTTCTCTGATTTTTTGCGTTTATGTTTAATTTTGCTTTTTGAATTAGTGAAACTCTCCAAGGATATTTTCCGTTGTGTTTTCGCAAGCGTTTCGTTGTCTGTTGGAGATCACAGGAAATTTTCGTTTCGCATCAGCAGCGTACTAGGCTTAATTAGAATCTTGTTGGGTAACCTTTGGACTCTATCACTGCACTAATTCTTGATGGCATCGAGGAAACAAGGTTTTAGGTAACATCTGGGCTTATTTTGGCCCATTCTTCTTGGATGATCCTCTTTAGCTCTGCTTTTGTTTTAATGTCGTGTTTTCTAATTTTCCACTCCAAGTGATCCCACAAATGCTCTATAACATTTAAATATGGCGATTGTGGAGGAGTTTTAAGCTGTCTACGAACATTATACAAAAGCCATTCCTTGACAATACCTGAGGTGTGCTTGGGGTCATTATCTTTCTGGAAAATGAATGACCCCTCGCAACCAAGTTTTTGTGCACTCGGATGGAGATTATCGAGGTAACCAAAACGATCCATGGTATTCTCAATGAAAACCAGGTTACCTACTCCAGAAGCTGCCATGCACCCCCATGTTTTTCTACTATTTTTTGGATAGTTGCAGGGCTTCTATTAGTAAACTTAGCAACTTCTCGAATTGGTTTCCCTTCGATTGAATGCTTAATTATTAAGTTTTTTAAATCCAACGAGAGCTCTTTTCCACGTGGTGCCATTTCTTGATCAAAAGAGGATATTTTTTAATTTTACTAAGCTTAATTCAGATTATTTCAATTACCTTTTGAACAAAAAGAAGCGAAAATCGACTTAAAAGTATAAACTGATCGAGAGAAACTTTTTTACGATGTAAGACCGCCTATAAAAACAATCTGTACAAACTTCTGTAACGTGATTTTTTTTTCACATGGTTAGAATTAAAGAGATAACAACAAAGAAAAATAATCTTGTCCGTTATTTTGCTTTACAGCAGTTGTGTGTATAACAAGGAAACATTTTTCTGTGCAATAGAAGAAAATGAATTTGTATCTAACGGTATTTTTATGTTTGATAACATAATGGCTTGATTGTATACTTACTTTTGTGACTGTGTGTATTTGAAATGTCAATGTCAATACATGTAAAAATTCTGTGAAATTGGTTAAAAATGTTCTATGACGTGACGCTCTATGTGAACAAGTATAGTCGTATGATTAGACGATTTTTTCCAGAAGAACTTAAAAATATTAGCATTTAAAAAAGAAAAAAATATTATTAATTAAAGTCTGGAATTAAATTGTGTGGTGTCGATAATTGAAATATGCAAACACAAATTTATTTCATATTTAACTATTTATTAATCGGCCTTATCAGAGTTTCCGTACTAATAGATTCGTACTACGAATCACGAAAAAAAAGTATTATAGCTGCGGTCCTAATAGAATTATTTCCAAACGAATTCCGAATTTGTGAAAACTGATATCGATAGGTCATAAATTCATGTCTATATTTTTTGTAGGATGACGGTTCCGTGTTACTATTTTGGAGATTCGATTCCAGCTGTCATAAAAAGTTAGATGACTCCTTTTGAAGAATTTTAGAACAGTGGTAAGGTACACATTTTTAACCCGTCTACAGTATAACAGTATAATAAAACATAAATGCCAAATTTATCTGATAACCTCAAAATTTATTTGTGCATTGTGTTGCAGTTTTGTTTCTAATTAAATGAATATTTCTTATATTGGGGAACTCCAATTTCAATTATAAATTGCCCCGAGTGCGAACCAGTTGCAGTGCCAGAAAAAGATCTTCGAGTTCAACTTCCTGCTGAGAAAACAGGAGACACTCAAAATAGATTATCCCAAGTATGGGAGTTGTAATGCCCACAAGGAATCGGAAAAAGTTGAACGGTGGTCAACTTTTCAGCTTGTCCGCGCAAATTTTCTAAATAATCATAAAATACTTAATTTTTTTTTGCTCAAAGTTAAGTTTATACGTAACAAAAAGAAAAAGAAATCAATTAAAGAAATTGGATATTCGATTTCAAGAGCTAGCGTTACCGGAACAAGTTGCTCCGTCCTCGTCGTATCGGCTGCCGCCCAGTGTTTATGTATGTTAAGTTTACTCCTTCGGGCTCTTGACTCCCTCCTAGCTAGCTCCCTAGGATTCGGCAGCCGCGCTACGTCCCCGCGTGAATTTCATAGGCTTTAAGGGCGGTATTCACCAAGCGCTCATAAACGGCTCTTAAGTTTATGAGGCTCATAACTCAAATAATATTTGAGCTATTCACCAAGTAGTAGTAGTAGTAGTAGATAGTTCGAAAATGAGAGCGACTATCTCTTAACCAGGCATACCCAAACTGTAAAATCAAATTTCTGTTCGCATAAATGCATCACAAATAATATCTTTAGCATCAAAAACAAGACCAATTAATATTTTTTCAACTTAATTGATAGGAGAAAAGATTTTCTAACAACGAAAGAAAATAAATTTAATGAATATCAAAAAAAAATTTAAATAAAAATACAAAAATGTGACAGGTTGACAATTTGAAAGAAAAAAAAAAACAAATTATTTTAAAAATTTTCGGAGAGAGCGGTTATAACTTATGAGTGGTCGGGAGCACTCATAAGTTTTATGAGCGCTAATAAATATTCACTATTATTGAATACAGCCCTAAGAAATTAATTACTCTTGTGAAGAGCTCCGATTCATTGAAATCGAAATTTGTGTTTGAACAGGATTATGATGTCCCTCCAAAACCTCTATCACGACGCGAACCAATGCCATTGCCGCCAATATTGAGTGGCAGCTTGAGAGAAAGCAGCATATATCGTGGTCAGTGGTAGATAACCACCACCACAAATTAGAAGCAGCAATGGATTATGTCGTTATGGGTAAGTGATGAGATGCTTTGAAGAATTTTTGTTATGATTGCTGTTTTTATTTTTAATTTGCTGAAGCTATGAAGACTTTAGTAGATTCATTGGAATAAGAGGTCCGTCACCTCCTGTCGATATGCACCGTACTGAGACGAATTTTATTCAGAGGTCGACTGTGCAGAAAGTAGGGAATTTCGAAGTAGGCCACTACGGTAAAGCATCATTAAGGAATGTATTCACTAGGGGTGTAAGGAATCGTTAGTAATCGTTACTTTGTAACGATTTAAGAGTAATCAAAGTAATCGATTACTTTTCTGAGTAACGATTACCTGGTAAACCGGTAACGATTCTTTTGATTACTTCTCGTTACTTTCGTTACTTTTGGATTTGAGTACTTTTGATTACTTTGATTACTTTGGTTACTTTGGTTACTTTGGTTACTTTGGTTACTTTGGTTACTTTGATTACTTTGATTACTTTGGAATTTGAGTATTTTTCGTCACCTTTGGATTTGATTACTTTTGGGTTTTGGCAACGTGTTACGTGAACGAAGTATAGGTTGTATTGTATGTAGGTGAGCAAAAAATTATTTTAAAACATTCTACATATTTTCAGTTTTCACAGTAGGGTACCGCTTAAAAATGTTTTTTCCACATTTTTAGGAAAAAATTAATAAAACTAGCACTAGGCAATATGAAAACAACAATTTTAGTAAAAAAAGGATTTGCCATAAGGGTGGTCCAAAAAAATGTATTTCCGGAATTTTAGGGTAAATTTTTTTTTAAATCATACAAAAAGTGTGTGAAGCTTTGTTTTGGAGCAAAAATTGTAAAACATAAAATTTTCACAGTAGGGTAGCGCTTAAAAATGCTTTTTCCACATTTTTAGGAATAAATAAATAAAACTCGCAGTGGTCATTATGAAAAAAACAATGTTATTAAAAAAAGGATTTGCCATAAGGGTGGTCCAAAAAAATGTATTTCCGGAATTTTAGGGTAAAATTTTGTTTAAATCATACAAAAAGTGTGTGAAGCTTTGTTTTGGATAAAAAATTCTAAAACATAAAATATTCACAGTAGGGTAGCGCTTAAAAATGCCTTTTCCACAGTTTTAGGAAAAAATAAATAAAACTCGCAGTGGTCATTATGAAAAAAACAATGTTATTAAAAAAAGGATTTGCCATGAGGGTGGTCCAAAAGAATGTATTTCCGGAATTTTAAGGTAACATTTTTTTAAAATCATACAAAAAGTGTGTGAAGCTTTGTTTTGGAGCAAAAATTGTAAAACATACAATTTTCTCTTTGAAAATGTAGTATAAATATTGAAAAGTCCGAGTTTTATTTAATTTTTTTTTTCTAAAAATGTGGAAAACAAAAACTTTAAACGACAACAAAAATACATACTACGTTTTAAATTTTGCTGTCTAAAATATGTTTTGATTTTCATTATAATAATAGTGTTTAACAAATTTTTCTCAAGAAAAAATATTTTAGTAAAGTTTTGCTTAAAAAAACTGGAAATACTTTTTTTTTGCACCACCTAATGGCTACTTATTGACCAGTGTGAGTTTTATTTATTTTTTTCGAAAATTGTGGAAGAAAACATTTAAGCGGCACCCTACTGTGAAAATAATGTGTTTTACAATTTTTTCTCAAAAAAAAGTATTTTAATAACATTTTACCTAAAAAAACCGAAAATATTTTAATTAAATTTTTTCAACAATAATCATGTTTACTTATTACCAGTATGTGTTTTATTTAACTTTTTCGAAAAATGTAGAAGAAAACATCTAAGCAAGTCCCTAAATGTCCCTAAATTTTGTTTTCCTTTTTTTTTTTTAAACATGATTTTAATCAAGCTTTACCTAAAAAAAACTGAAAATACTTTTTTTTGGAGCACCCTTATGGGCAAATATTTTTTTACAATAATTTTGACTACTAATTGACCAGTGTGAGTTTTATTTATTTTTTTCGAAAATTGTGGAAGAAAACATTTAAGCGGCACCCTACTGTGAAAATATTATGTTTTACAATTTTTTCTAAAAAAAAAATTTTTAATAACGTTTTACCTAAAAAAACTGAAAATAATTTTGTTGGACCATCCTTAGGGGAATTAATTTTTTCAACAATAATCTTGTTTACATATTGACCAGTGTGAGTTTTATTTAATTTTTTCCAAAAATGTGGAAAAAAGCATTTTTTAGCGGCACCGTACTGTGAAAACTGAAAATAAAATGGTTTTAAAAATTTTGTTCACCTAAATACAACCTACCCGTACTTCGTTCATGTTACCAAAACCCAAAAGTAATCAAATCCAAAAGTAACGAAAAGTACTCAAATCTAAAAGTAATCAAAGTAATCAAAGTAACCAAAGTAATCAAAGTAATCAAAGTAACCAAATCCAAAAGTAACGAAGAGTAATCAAATCCAATAGTAACGATACTCAATAAGTAATCTTTCAATACTCAAAGGCGATCCGAGATATGAGATCCGAGTATAATTTAGTTAAGGCATGGTTCTCTTTGAAAGTCTATAACTTGAGTTTTAGCTGATGGATCTTTAAGGTTGAGGTATTAAAATCGAGGAAAAACAATAAGCTACAACTTAATGGGGGGATGTTTTTAAAAAGAGTAGTTTTGGTTGAGGAGGGGGTCTGTAATGAAAAAGTCATTCGAACAATTGATATAAAGTTACTGAAATTAAAAAAAAAAAAAAAAAAAAAACGAAAAAATTGTTACCAAAATTTTGCAAACTTGTTGCAAGTGGTAGATTTAACATGAAACAGTTGGGGCACTATGGTTTAACATATAAATCATTGATTTAGAAAGCAAATTGTTTTAAATAGTGTCAAATCAAATCCGAACCAGATTGAATTTGCTTACGAAAATACATGTTTTACAAAAAACAATACAAGTTCCAACACTGTTTTGGATTTTGATTTCTAAATCCATTTTGAATACACACACAATATTTCAAAATGTCATCAGTGGTGTAAAGAAAAAAGACAAGGGGTGTATACTAATAAAAAAAACAAAAGAAAAAAAGAGTTGGGTATAACAAGTTGTCACTGAGATCCTGGGGTGGAATCGGCTAAGGTGATTTGTGATAATTGACAGTCACAATAAACAAATTCGGTCTGCGTAAGGTGATTGTCACATGTGACAATCATATTTTGCGACTTTTTCTTGTGACAGCTATTTTGGTGTCATTTGCATGTAAAATTGAAAAAATGTTCCAAGAAAATGAGTTTATTTGTACCTGTGGAATTATTTCTAAGTCCTAATAATGTGGAAAATGAAAATCACATACATAATAGAAATGTCAGTCAAAAGTTTTGATTGTATTTTATAGGCTTACTTCCCATCAATGAAAATTATTTCATTTTCTTTAAATCTTAAAAAGTTTAAAATAATGTGTTCCTAGGTACTTATATTTATTTTCACTGATTGCTATAGACACTCAATAAAGGGGGGGATACAAAATATTTGCTGACAAAAAAAAATCAAATAAAAGATTTATTATAAGTATTTTTATTCACAAAATTGAAGTGTGAAGTGAAGGGAAAAGCTAATGCTAACTTAATTGTTTCATTGCCACATCCATTGTGACCAAAAAGCCGAAGGAAAACAAGATTTTAAATCTTATTCATTTTTTAATTAAGGATTTATTACAACTTTCAGTACTTGTCTCTCAAAGTAATGCCAAGTTTTGAATAATTATTGGTGATCACTTTACACAGAACGAAAATTTGATTTGATCACATTTGATTGTCATAAATGTGATAATCACCAATCACCTTAGCCGATTCCACCCCTGGGTTGTTTTATTTTCATGATCTTTGGATTGGACCTTGGGGGAAAAAAACAGATATTATCTCGCTACAACCCTAAACCGCTATAAAACTTAAAAAATGTTCTATTTATACGTGTGTTTTTTTCCAATCCCGGAGGTAAGTGTTTGAAAAAAAGCCATATCAGGGATTAGCGACGCCATTACAGAAAAAAAAATGGAATTTCCATACAAACTATCGATAGCAAGTATGTAATTCCCGCCGGTAATGTAGTTTTTCTCCGTGCTAAAGTTAAGCTCCGTAAATTATCTGTTTTTAGCTAAACCCATTGGGGGTTAGTTGTTGTTGCATTTAACATGTAAATTATTTAGCCCCGAATCGTTTTTTTTCATCCAATTTCCTTCGGGTTTGGAAAAAAACACGCCTTATGTGAATTTAAGAATCACGCAGAATAACGTACTACGTACATTACTAGGTAAAAACATAATTTCGACCCAAAAATCAATGTTTTTTTTAATGTTGTTGTCCAGAATCACCGGATTTATGAAACAACAAGTTTGTCAAATTTTTCTGAAAAAAGTAATCAAAGTAATCACTCAATAGTAACGATTACTTTGAAAAAAGTAACGAAAGTAACGATTACTCAAAAGTAACGACTTTTTACATCGCTAGTATTCACCAAAGATATCTTTGGTATTCACGGAGCGCTCATATGAGCCTCAAGTTTATGAGGCTCATAACTTTGGGGTATTCACCGACCACCAGGGATGGGACTTTTTTAAAAAATGTCCGAAGTAGATTTGGAAAAAAAACGCAGTAGATTCAACTTTTTCGCAGTAGATTTTTATATTTTGAAAATAAAAATAAGAAATAACATAAATAAACATAAATAATTTAAAATAATAAAATATATATTCTGTTTTAGCTCTGATGGTTCAGGGCTTCAAATTTGTGTTTCTTTTTTAGTTCTGAGCATGTTCAGGCACGCTCTGTGAGCTCAGAATAAAATAGGAGAGTAAACGGAGTAAAATGCTGAAAACAAACGAGATGACGGGAAATTAAAAAAAAAACGTCGTCAAAACAATAAAAAATGGCGGAATAGGCTGGTTGCTCTAGTGGAGAAGGTAAAATAATAATAATAAATAAATAATTTATAATAATGACATTTCAGTGATTAAGTTGTTTCATAATTAAATCAGAGAACTCTGAACATACTCTGCTTAAAATTTATTCTGTTCGCTTAGACTTTGCTCAGTACTCAGCTCAATCAGTTTTGATCTAAAAAAGAAAAACGCCTATTGAATGATTTTTTTTCGTAAAATCAAAAGTGCAGTAGATTTAGGCCGGTATTCACCGAGCACTCATAACTTATGAGCCTCATAAACCTATTCACCAAGCAATAATAAGTGGATATTTATGAGCGCTCATAAAAGTTATGAGTGGTCCCGACCACTCATAACTTATGAGCGCTCTCTTCGAAAAATATTCCGACATTTTCGAAACTACTTCCACAACCACCACCCCCACAAACACAAACATCTCCATCGATACCACCCCATCTACCTAAAAAAGTTTGATTTTAAAGTTTGGGAGTGCCTGGTTGATAGAGAGTTGCTCTCTTTTTCGAAATTCGAAACATATTTATGAGTGCTTGATGAATACCACAAAGTTATGAGCCTCATAAACTTATGAGGCTCATATGAGCGCTCGGTGAATACAGGCCTTAATTTAAAGGCAGTAGATTTATTTTTCGAAAAAAATGCAGTAGATCTACTGCAATTGCAGTAAAGTCACAACCCTGCCGACCACTCATAATTATTTTTCGAATTTCGAAAAAGAGAGCTACTCTCTGTCAACCAGGCACTCCCAAACTGTAAAATTAAACTTTTTTCGAAAACGACTGAGAGCTAACTAATCAGCTGTTTGGCAGTCGCGAAAATTCATCGGTCAATGTCTGTCTGTTTTGTTTTTTTTTTTATAAATATACAATATAAATTTGTGTTAAAATGTGATGGCTAACCAATTATGTTGCAGATACTCGGTTTGGTAATAAAACCTTGAAGCATTACAAAAAAAATTCTATCTACGTGGTCAAGAGGAACTCCATTGCTTGAATTGGAACTCCGTGACGATGATGCAAAGTAAATGTATGGCTGAAAAATGGGTCGAAACCAAAAAAATCTTATGAAATTGTGTACAAATATGCAACATGTGAGAAAATCACAGATAGCTATCAAGAGTATTTGAACCACATATTAATTCACGAGAAAGTAGACGATAGTCTAACAGTGACGACTTCTCTGGAGCAACTGAAAAAAAAACCCGAGTTGCTTTCTAGAATACAAAGAATGTGGAGAGGTATTCATGAGTGTAACATTCATCAAAAGTCCCATCAAGGAGGTTCCATCAGTGTGTGCCTCAGAAAGCAAAAACTTCGAATGCGTCGGCAAAGGTCAAGCATGAAGGCAGCATTGTTTGAATGTACCTAATATTTGCAATGAAAAGTAAGTAAAATTAGTTGTCATGGTTTACTTTAAATGGAATTGGTCTTACAGATATGAGCCAGTTCATATTTTTGCTATTGACAAAAAATAAATCAAAACTCTTCAAAATCATAATACAGTGCGACGTAATAATGAAAGTTACAAAAATAAACTGTTAATGTTCCACATTTCAAACATTATGTAAATGACATCATTTTTGTCATTATCTTAATCTTATTCCCGTGCGATCATTAATTAATAATTATTATAATTTGTTCATGCAGCCAGTTGAGACCAGAGAGACCATCAGCCACCCTCATCAGAGATTCATAATTTTATAAATTAATGCTTGAAAGGCAGCAAAGAGAATATTAGCAAGTGGGTTTAGAGAAACAGACAGGCAGACAGGTGAGTTTTTTAAAATCTAAATTTGTTAATGATGATGATTATTATTTTTTTGTTTCATTTAACAGGAATATGAACGCCAGTTTCAACAGTTAAGGAATATCTTATCACCAAGCTCACCATATCATATCAGCATATAAATCAATACAACACCACAAAGAAGTAGCTCTAAAAACAAGCCAGAAGAACAGGAAACTCATACCCTGCCTGAATGGAATAGTGGGTAATATAATTTTCAAAGTAAGCTAGTTATTTTTCATAAATATTCAAAATTCAATAAAATGACCATTGAAGACAATTTTCTTGCTTTAATTTTTCGAATGATTATGATTATACCTACCTAAACTTCACGTTATTTTACGTTATAAAGTATTATTTTTGCTGTCAATATTCAATGCTCTTGTCAATTTAAAGTAAAACACTGAAAAGCAGATTATCATAAGACATATAATTTTATTTAAATCAATAAGAGAAATAAGTCTTTAATAATGCAACCTTTTTAAAGCAGTGAAAAGCAATTCTTTTTTGTTTCATGCATGTTAGTATTTTTAATTTGTAACCAAACTTAAAACTAAATAAATACCTACATAATGTTATTATTTAAATAATAAAAAATAAATCTTAAATATGTATATCTTCATTTGAGTTGAATACTGTTGTTGTTGTGATGGAAACATCAAACATTAATTTTCTTTAAAAAATGTTACTTTTAAAAGTACAGATTATTCTTAAAGACTACATACCAACATCAGCATCTTCATTTTCTTTTTCAGCATCGTTTTTTTTCTTTAAGTTTTCTACTTTTATTTTATTATATTCGCGTATGGCTTCATTTTTCTTCGCAGCTGATTTGAGTTTAGCTCATTTCAGCTCTCCAAACTCCCCTAACATAACTTGGACAAAGTCCTTAGTGGTCCTTTTTTTGTGGTTGCTGCTCGGGACGTTGAAGGGCCTTCTGAGTAATTAGCAGAAGACTGCTCGGATGTTCTGGCTGTTAGCGGTTCCTCTTCAATATAATTTATAATGGGTGTGATATCTAGACTGATTTGTGACGATTGTATTGTTTCTTCATTATGTAGATCATCTTCAATATCGGTTCAAGGTCGGTTAGAGAATAATAAGGCAAATATTGAAAAAAAAAACATTAAAATTATATTTAAAAGCTTTGGTACGTTTATCGAGCCTTTATCTCCATTCTATCGCAAGCGATAAAATCTCAATATTACATGAATCGAATTATTTGAAATGGATGGCGGTGAGGACTCGATATAATGGGACATTTTGAAATAGGTGAGTTCAAACTCTTTACTCACTTTTCTGAGATCTTTCTTAGACTGGTATGCAAAAAAAAAATTAAACAGTCCGAGCTCGATCTCATGATGTGAGATCGATCTCACATGTGAGTTCAAGCTCGTTAGTTCGGACACAGATCAAACTCATCTTTTAGCATATGACCCAATATGTGGGTGTGATGTTAACTAACATACATCTGACTCATCAACGCTCAGCTTATACTAGAAATGGTAAAAATTTATAATGATCTAAAGAATAAATGCAAAAAAATTTCTTCCGATTTTTTTTTTTTTCTAGGATTTATTTTCAGATTTTCATTTTTGATGCACTTAATTGACTATATCTCGAGTAGTAATGCTTCGATGTTTAAGGTTGAGGTGTCCAGAGATAGGTTAAGGTATTCCAAATTTGAATATCGATAAAGAGGCTTTATAGTGCCATAACATCATCGCTGAATACTACGCCGCTTCATCCTAGTAGAGATGAAAGATCTTCATAAAAGTTTACCAATAATGACGATACACATACAAACAAGTTTCCACATGAGGTGGCATTGGTGTGGCTAATCCTGCTTCTTCTGGCGATGGAAATATTCGTGTTTATGGCACCCGCGTTTTATTGAGCGTTGACGACATATACATATATGATTGAAATGTGATAGAACTGGTCGACGGCGTTGTAAATATGTGTTAATAATTCTATCATCAAAACTATCCCATTCATATCATTCATAGTCAAATGTTGACCAGAACGAATTCTGCTGTGGCAGTGGATGTACTAGATGGCTTGTCATATCGTCCAGCTTCTCCAAGTCCAGTGTTTTTATATTTATTTATAGGTGTATTATATAATATGAGTATATTATATTAGGTATAATATTTTGTTTATATCTTTTCATATTAAATTCATTAAACAGAATTTGAAAGGATTTTAGTTTCACTGAATAACAAAGACAATTGACAAAAAGCAGGTAAAAAAAAACAATGAAAGTGATAGCTTGACAGTTTTGGAAATTGGAAGTAGTTTCGAAAATATCAGAAAATTTTTCAAAGAGAGCGCTCATAAGTTATGAGTGGTCGGGACCACTTGGTGAATAGGTTTATGAGGCTCATAAGTTATGATATTCGGTGAATACCGGCCTAAGAATCGGATACCATGGACACATTTGTTGATTCCTCTTGTATCACTGTTGGAGGATATTTGAACACAAATTATATCTTATAAATAATCATTGTTAAAAAAAAACTTAAAAAAAGATTTATCGAATTTATAAAATATATACAGAAGTCCCATCCCTACTTTTAAAAATTATAAATATTTAAAATTCCCGCTCACCATATTTATTTTTATTAATCTTTATATATATAAAAACCGATATTACATTATAGCAGGTATAATAAAGAAAAAATATTGTGACACGTTACATGGAACTATTAAGTCGTTTCGTTTTTATAGATATAAAATAAAGTCAAAATAAAAAATTTCTATTGTTGTTTTTTTGCATATTCATTTTTAATAAAAGAAATAGAAATTTTCCTGCATTTTAAAATAATCAAATTTTTCTATTTCACGGTTTGAAAAAGATCAAATCGTCTATTTTGGCGCCCAACGTGGGGCAGAATTTTCAATAAAAAATCAGTATTTAAAGTTGTACTAAAAAGTAAAAAAAAAAAAAAAACTCGTAAAAGACAAAATAGATTTAATAAAACCTTAAATTTTCGTCGGTTTCGGTTATTGTTGTGCTAAGAGACATAAAAAGTGCATAGACAAGAAAATAAAGAGATAGACATTTATATCGAGAGCTGAAACAGAAGAAGAAAGGAATTCGACTGGGACAAAGGAGTCACATGACTAGATCATTTATCTCTTTTGATATTAGTGACCTTTATAACTACATAAACTTTTGTTGAATGGGCTTCAGGTCAAATGAAACAAATATTTTATTTTTGTCACAACGTTTCGTCCATGTATATGGACATCATCAGGTGAACAATGGTTTCTATATTAGCATTGATAAATATGCTAAAAAATTGTTTACAAAATATTCACAATACAATAATCACTTACAATAATTGTTGTTACATTTATATTAAATAATAAACTTATTTTGTGTCTACACTACAAAGTTTAACTGACAAGTAACATGCCCAACAAATAACACGAAAAATTATATAAACAAAAGCGCATACAGATCATATTGCAGAGCTTTTCCTTTTCCTCTTCTCCACCAAGTGCTTATAATGAGGGCTGACGTCTTCCATATCGGTTTTTCTGTTCATTGTGTTATCAGCATTGATTATATGCAAAGTTTCGATGATCTTCCTCTTGTTTTGGTTTTCTTCTCGTTGCAATATTAGGCGTGTATTTTTGCAAACCCGGGGGGAATTGGTTGAAACAAACGACAGCGGGGATTAGCGACGCCATGACAGTAAAAAACAGGAGTTTTCATACAAACTATCGATAACATGTATGAAATTCATGCTGGTAACACAGTTTTTCGGTGTGCTTAAGTTAAACCCCGAGAATTCTCCGGGATTAGTTGTTGTTGCATTTAACATGTTAATTGTTTAGCACCGACGTCGTTTTTTTCATCCAATTCCCCCCGGGCTTGCAAAAAAATACAGCTATTGTGACGTTATCGTGGTTGGGATAGTGCTTTAAAGCAATACAATGTGATGCCAGTGCTGTCTTCTGTGGTGCATTGCTCTTGATATCGGATTTGTGTCCTGCCAGTCTATTTTTTAGTTTTTGTTTAGTTGTTTCTATGTAAATTTGGTTGCATTCTTGGTCAGAATTTCCATTACAAATTATTTTGTAAATTAAATCTGAATGTTCCATTTTGTCTATTTTTGTTTTTAGGTTAGTGTAGAGTTGTGATGTGTTTGTTGATTTCATAGCTAGTTTATATTTATCAGTATCTAGACAATTTCCCTTTTTGAATGGGTCTGATATTTCTTTAATATAAACGAAGGATTTGTAAATTTTTATTTTCTTTTTCTTCTGGTGGTTGGGTAGTGCGATATTCTTGTTGTTTTATTAAGGTTTTTATAATTTTTTGCAGGAAAGCGTTTTTTTGTAATATTTCTTTAATTTTTATTTTGTTGCTGATGTGGTATTCCATGTCACTAATTGAAAGTACTCTATGTATCAAGTTTTTGGCTGTGTTGAAAATTATTTGTTTGGATGCTGGGAAAAGAAGTTTATCAATCTACCGGATGAAGTTGGTTTTTGGAACCAATCCATTTTGAATTGTCCTTCTTCGCGAATAACTACTGTGTCCAGGTAAGCTAATTTGTTGTTTCTTTCGATCTCAACTGTAAATTGTATTTTTCTTTGGAAACTGTTAAGGATGGATAAAGTTTGTTCGATGTCTTTCGCTTTTATTATGGCAAATATGTCATCCACATACTTTGTCAAAACCTTGGGTTGGTTTGGTAATTTTTCGAGGCAGATATTTAGCAGCTCTTCAAGTATAATATCTGCTATTATGGGTGAAGCTGGGTTTCCCATCGGAACCATCTCTTTGCTGATAAGTTTTGTTGCCATAAACCAAATAATTATTATAGATTATGCAGAATCTTACTAGTTCGAGAAATTTTGACTTTTTTATGAGTGTGTGTTCCTTGATTTTTTCCCAATTTTTATTGATTATTTCTAGTGCCATTTTAAGCGGAATATTTGTAAAAAGAGATATTACATCAAATGATACTAGAACTTCGTCTTTTTCCGTTTTCAGCCCACATAATTTGTTTTTAAATTGGAGTGAATCTTTAACATTGAATTTGGAATCTGATGTTAGATTTTTCAAAATACTAATAAGATGCTTGGCCAAGTTGTAACACGGAACTTTTGTAGACGAACATATAGGTCGTAGGGGAAGATCTTCCTTATGGATCTTAGGAACTCCATAAAGTCTGGAAGCAACCGAATTATATGTCGTCATGATTTGTTTTTGACGTTGGTCAATTATTTGGTTTTCAAACAAATATTTAACAAGGCTATTGTTTTTCTCTTGCAATTTGCTTGTAGGATCGGTTCGAATTGGCCAATATACATTTCTATTTTCCATCATTGTTTTCATTTTGGTGTCATAATCGTGTTTGTATATTGCTATCGTGACGTTACCCTTATCCGCTGAAACAATGTAAATTTCTCTATGTTTATAAAGAAATTGTTTTGTTTCGTTGAGAATATGTGTTATGTATTTGTTGAATTCCGAAAACTTTCTCTTCTCCATACAGCTATTTAGTATATTCGCAAATTTTTTTCCGCGCTTTCTCCTTTTCATCATCATTGCTTATTGTTTGGATGCAATCTTCATCGTCTGCAATTATTTTGAAAAAGGAGTTAGAAGTGGAGTGAATTGTACTCGGGAGTGCGTACTTGGGACCTAGGGAAAGTAAGTATTGAATTTCGTCGGGAATGGAAACACTGGTCTTGTTGACAAACCACTTTTGATTTAGACGAATGCCATATTTCTCCTTCAACCTATCTTTAAGCGATATTAGTTTTTTGTCGTGTGTTCGTTTAAGCTTTTCTTTTCTATTGTTGGTTTGTGTTTGTTCATGGTATAAAAAGTTTGAGTATTCTTCTTCTGTCAAAGTTGATACAATAGAGCTTTCAATGTTGTTAATTCTTTTTACCGTGGAGGTTAAGTTTTTATGTTTTGCGGAAATGAAGAGGTTCAGAATTTTGCAGTGGAAATTGAATATTGTTTTTTGTAAAGAATTTAATAAAGAATGTTTTTTTATCGATATCCTGTTCGAATAATTTTTCTAGATGTTTTGTTGTATTTGTGATAAAGTTTGGTATCAGTCCAAGCTTCCTGCAGTTCAATAGAAAGTTCTTACTTGTTGTTGTTTTTACACTTATCGTGCTCAGCTTTCTGTGTTGTTTCAGTGTGCTGCAAAATTTGTTGCCATATTTATCCCTCATACTGTTGTAGAAAGCCATTTTGTTGTTTTTTGAACCAAGATGGTAAAAGGTTTGATGGAAAAATTAATTCGGCGTGCCCTCCGATAATTATATCTTTTGATATTAGTGACCTTACTATATAAACTTTTGTTGAATGGGCTTCAGGTCAAATGAAACAAATATTTTATTTTTGTCACAACGTTTCGTATATGTATATGGACATCATCAGGTGAATAATGGTTTCTATATAAGCATTGTTTCATTTGACCTGAAGCCCATTAAACAAAAGTTTATATAGTTATAAAGGTCACTAATATCTAAAGATATAATTATCGGAGGGCACGCCGAATTAATTTTTCCATCAAACCTTTTACCAACTTGGTTCAAAAAAAAACAAAATGGCTTTCTACAACAGTATGAGGGATAAATATGGCAACAAATTTTGCAGCACACTGAAACAACACAGAAAGCTGAGCACGATAAAAGTAAAAACAACAAAAAGTAAGAACTTTCTTTTGAACTGCAGGAAGGTTGGACTGATACCAAACTTTATCACAAATACAACAAAACATCTAGAAAAATTATTCGAATAGGATATCGGTAAAAAAACATGCCATATTTCTCCTTCATGATGATGATGAAAAGGAGAAAGCGCGGGAAAAATTTGCGAATATACTAAATAGCTGTATGGAGAAGATAAAGTTTTCGGAATTCAACAAATACATAACACACATTCTCAACGAAACAAAACAATTTGTTTATAAACATAGAGAAATTTACATTGTTTCAGCGGATAAGGGTAACGTCACGGTAGCAATATACAAACACGATTATGACACCAAAATGAAAACAATGATGGAAAACAGAAATGTATATTGGCCAATTCGAACCGATCCTACAAGCAAATTGCAAGAGAAAAACAACAGCCTTGTTAAATATTTGTTTGAAAACCAAATAATTGACCAACGTCAAAAACAAATCATGACGACATATAATTCGGTTGCTCCCAGACTTTATGGAGTTCCTAAGATCCATAAGGAAGACCTTCCCCTACGACCTATATGTTCGTCTACAAAAGTTCCGTGTTACAACTTGGCCAAGCATCTTATTAGTATTTTGAAAAATCTAACATCAGATTCCAAATTCAATGTTAAAGATTCACTCCAATTTAAAAACAAATTATGTGGGCTGAAATCGGAAAAAGACGAAGTTCTAGTATCATTTGATGTAATATCTCTTTTTACAAATATTCCGCTTAAAATGGCACTAGAAATAATCAGTAAAAATTGAGAAAAAATCAAGGAACACATACTCATAAAAAAGTCAAAATTTCTCGAACTACTAAGATTCTGCATAATCGATAATAATTATTTGGTTTATGGCAACAAAACTTATCAGCAAAGAGATGGTATGCCGATGGGAAAACCTGCTGATGGGAGCTGCTAAATATCTGCCTCGAAAAAAGAAATATCAGACCCATTCAAAAAGGGAAATTGTTTAGATACTGATAAATATAAACTAGCTATGAAATCAACAAACACATCACAACTCTACACTAACCTAAAAACAAAAATAGACAAAATGGAACATTCAGATTTAATTTACAAAATAATTTGTAATGGAAATTCTGACCAAGAATGCAACCAAATTTACATAGAAACAACTAAACAAAAACTAAAAAATAGACTGGCAGGACACAAATCCGATATCAAGAGCAATGCACCACAGAAGACAGCACTGGCATCACATTGTATTGCTTTAAAGCACTATCCCAACCACGATAACGTCACAATATTGCAACGAGAAGAAAACCAAAACAAGAGGATGATCATCGAAACTTTGCATATAATCAATGCTGATAACACAATGAACAGAAAAACCGATATGGAAGACGTCAGCCCTCATTATAAGCACTTGGTGGAGAAGAGGAAAAGGAAAAGCTCTGCAATATGATCTGTATGCGCTTTTGTTTATATAATTTTTCGTGTTATTTGTTGGACATGTTACTTGTCAGTTAAACTTTGTACTGTGTAGACACAAAATAAGTTTATTATTTAATATAAATGTAACAACAATTATTGTAAGTGATTATTGTATTGTGAATATTTTGTAAACAATTTTTTAACATATTTATCAATTCTAATATAGAAACCATTGTTCACCTGATGATGTCCATATACATGGACGAAACGTTGTGTAAAATATTTGTTTCATTTGACCTGAAGCCCATTCAACAAAAGTTTATATAGATCATTTATCTTCACAAGTAGTCTTATCCAGTCCAAAGTTCGCAACAGCAATTTAAATTGGACAAATTGCTCAGGTAAGTTAAGTACAAAAAACTCCCATCAAGGTAAGTTGCCAATATAATAAGCGAATGTGCGTTCATTTTAATCATATTTGAAATTAATCGCAGTTCTTAAAATACTGAATGGATTTATGCTATTCTTCGAACAAATAAACCTACAATAAACGCACTTTCGCTTTGGAAAAATAATTGGATGCTATCATTCATTTTAATATCTAAAAATTTAAATTAAAAAAAAAATTAAATTTCGTGGATCGTTTTAACTTTGCGCCATCTGTATATAATCCACAAGGGGAACATATATATAACCATTTCACTCTAATTTACACATTTAATTGTATCAAAAGCTCGTTTATCGCTCGTTCGTCTCGCTCTCCTCGTTTACTCGCTGATCGCACAAAAAAAACTTCGTTGGATATACGTACTTACATACGTCATCGTCAGTTTTCGTTTGCCTGCTTGCTCATAGTCAAAGCTTTTGAATAGGACCCACTCCACTCCAAAAGTGTATTAATAAGGATATTTGAAATTATTTTCGATAATTTTGGATCGTAGATTTTTTGAAGCTTTTCTTATATTTGATATTAAAGTCGTTATTAGTAGGTTTGAATAGTTTTTTTTGTGAAGTAAAACAAAAAAAAAATAATAATAATAATCATGCCAGGGCCAACTGATGCAGCAAAGCATTGTATACAAATTCTATAGTACTACCATGATGTGGAAGTTTTGGGGCGACACCTAGTGATTACGCCGGCGTGAGCTCTTTGGAGAAAATACTTCGTGCTGTCAATCTTTTGGAGAGTTCGAGGAAAAAAAACAAACTATTTTGTATAGAATATAAGGTTTGTTTTATTCATTGCTGCATAGCCAGCGCAGCAAAATTTCCCTTGGCAAACAAAAACAATTTGATTGCTGGCTAAAAAGTCAATAAAAAAAAAGATGGCTGTGCTGGCGATAGAGCTTTCAATTATTGAAATGAACGTATAGAATGAGTGATCGTTTTATTCAGACTTGTGCTGCGCTGGCTATGCAGCAATGAATAAAACACACCTATTTAATAACATTATTATAAAAAAAAAAAACATAAAGGAAATGGGAATAATACTATAGAACGAGAACATGGTATACAATTTTATTAAGAGTTCAAGGGGGACAAGAAATTTTGTGCTTTGATAATAAATGTATGTAAGTATATAAGCTGTGTATTTTTTTTGTTTATAAATACGTTGTGGAGATAGACTTAATATTAAGTCCGTCAAGCTGGGAACACCACAATCGAAATTCAAAATTCTAATAATGCAGGAATTAGGTGCTATTTAAGTGCTAATTTAGTACCGCAATCCCGGCTTGAAACTAAAATCCCTTCCCCCTCAAACTTGTGGCGTTCCCAGCTTGACGTCAAGCTAGGAACACCACACCTCCAAATACAAAATTTCAAAATACTAATGATGGGGGAATTAGGTGCTATTCAAGTGCTCCTTAGTTGGCGGAACTCCCCATTAAAAAGTCCTCCCCTTACCCCTCAAACCTGTGGCGTTCCCAGCTTGACGTCAAGCTAGAAACACTACACCTCTAAACCACTGATCTCTATATACACTGGATAGTGAATTGCCTATAGTGTATAACAGTTTTTGTGAGGCAAGTTTTTTAAAGGGTACCGGCCACGACCTCATATCTCGCTCTAAACAAACGAAGAAAGTGAATGAAGATATTTGCCGAAATTGAGCATTTATTTGATATCAGTTGATGTCAACAAGCATTGCGGCTATAAATATTGAAAAAAATATAAGAAAATGCAGGTCCAGTAGCGTCCATTCCGCTGGCACCGCTGTTATACTGTTATATAAGGGTACCGGCCACGACTATATTTTTGCCTCAAAAATTTTGTATGAATACACTATCCAGTGTATATAGAGATCAGTGCTCTAAACACAATATTTCAAAAAAACTAATGATGAGGGAATTAAGTGCTCGTAATTTCGCGAAATTCCAAATTATATATTCCACGATTTGACCTTGAAATTTAGTACCGACAAAAAAATTAGTGGAGACTTTCTATACTAAACCCCCAAAAAAAAAAAATACAGTTTAGACGAAGATTGAGGTAATTAGAACAAATATTCAATTTCACTTTTCTACTCCCAATGGTTTGGTTTTAAATGCACCTGTACCAACCACCCCCTTTGCGGTGTTCCCAGCTTGACGTCAAGCTGGGAAAACCACACTCAAATCTCAGAAAACTAATGTTGTAGGATTTAAGTGCTATTTAAGTGCTCTCAATTTACCAAAATTCCAAATTATTTAGTCCACGATTTGATACGATACGAAATCGTGGAGACTTTCTATACTTGATAGCTAAAAATAAAAAAAATTTCATTAGACGCACAGTGGCTTAACTAGAAAAAAAAAAACAGTTTCACCTTTCTACTCCCACTGGTTTAGCTTTAAACACTCCTACACTAACCCCTCTAACCTTCGTTGCACTCAACATGAACCCCACACTTCTAAACACAAAATTTCAAAAAACTAATGATGAGGGATTTCAGTGCGATTTAAGTGCTCTGTACTAGGCGGAACTCCCGATTAAAAAGTCCACAATTTGACTTTGCAACTTAAAATCGAGAATAAAAAACACCACACGTCCTCCAAATACAAAATTTCAAAATACTAATGATGGGGGAATTAGGTGCTATTTAAGTGCTCCTTAGTTGGCGGAACTCCCCATTAAAAAGTCCTCCCCTTACCCCTCAAACCTGTGGCGTTCCCAGCTTGACGTCAAGCTAGAAACACTACACCTCTAAACACAATATTTCAAAAAAACTAATGATGAGGGAATTAAGTGCTCGTAATTTCGCGAAATTGCAAATTATATATTCCACGATTTGACCTTGAAATTTAGTACCGACAAAAAAAATTCGTGGAGACTTTCTATACTAAACCCCCAAAAAAAAAAATACAGTTTAGACGAAGATTTAGTTAATTAGAACAAATATTCAATTTAACTTTTCTACTTCCAATGGTTTGGTTTTAAATGCACCTACCACCCCCTTTGCGGTGTTCCCAGCTTGACGTCAAGCTGGGAACACCACACTCAAATCTCAGAAAACTAATGTTGTAGGATTTAAGTGCTATTTAAGTGCTCTCAATTTACCAAAATTCCAAATTATTTAGTCCACGATTTGATACGATACGAAATCGTGGAGACTTTCTATACTTGATAAAATAAAAAAAATTTCATTAGACGTACAGTGGCTTAACTAGAAAAAAAAACAGTTTCACCTTTCTACTCCAACTGGTTTAGCTTTAAACACTCCTACACTAACCCCTCTAACCTTCGTTGCACTCAACATGAACCCCACACTTCTAAACACAAAATTTCAAAAAACTAATGATGAGGGATTTCAGTGCGATTTAAGTGCTCTGTACTAGGCGGAACTCCCGATTAAAAAGTCTACGATTTGACTTTGCAACTTAAAATCGAGAATAAAAAATACTGGAGACTTTTTATACTCTAAATTAAGAAAAAAATTACAGATTACGTGTAGAATTCGCAAATCAAAAAAAAAAATTAAAAATTAAATTAAAAAAAAGATTTGTCTATATCAATATACATATGATGGTACGAAAGCTTAGCAGCATAACTACGAGTGTGTTATCACATACAAGAACCCCTTTGAAGATTTGTCTTTCATAAAAACTGATATGATATATACATATGATGGTACGAAAGCTTAGCAGCATAACTACGAGTGTGTTATCACATACAAGAACCCCTTTGAAGATTTGTCTTTCATAAAAACTGATATAGGAACATACATACATAAATACCTAAGTAGAAATATAGAGCTATGTATACCTATATCTACTCTTTCAACTTTTACCACCCACGGTTTTTGATTTTTCACCCATTTACTTTTTGGAGACATCATATCCTACCTAAATAAGTTTGTAAGAATCATAGTCAACGCTGTTCTTGTTCTTATTCTTCTACAAAATCATCAAATTGACCAATTAGGTAAAGCAACCGATATTTTCGATGAGAATTCAACTAACACCATCAAATTACAGCTCACACATACTCTTTTTTTTTACTGAGCAATAGAATTTAAGTTTTAAAAAAAAGCAACGCCTCCCATCCCATATAAGTTTGAAGAAAAACAAATATGTAATATTATAATATGAATAGTGTGTTCTCCTTCTATTCAACGGCATTAGTGCAGTCGCGGTAAGAAGCTTATAGGTCAGTACTCAGTAGGTTTTGGACAGAGAGAAAGAACTAATAGAGAGAGTCAAATTTCCTCATCTCCTTCCCCTCGAAACCTTTTGTTTACATTTTTTATAACGTGTTGAATTCTTATCGGTGTGTACATGTTTTCACCTCGGGCAGTGCAAAACAACAAAAAAGGTGGTGAGTATGCAAATCTTCTTGCATATGTATTTGTCCCTACATTTTTTTATATATATATATATGCAAGATGGTGAGCAAGTCGCAACATTGTAGCTTGTAGGCTAAAAGAGAGCCACCGTCGAATTTGACTCTCTCTATTAGTTCCTTCTCTCTGGTTTTGGACTTCTCAAACAATAGGTCGTGGTTACGCATCTATTTTTTTTCTGTGCATTAAAAGTATGATTATAGGTTTTAAATATTAAAAACTGTTTGTTTTTTCTCTGTAAGTAAATTTCTTTTCGGTATCTATTTCAAATTTCTGTGAATTATAAAAGAAAAATTGTTTTGATAATAAAGGTCAAACTTTTTTTCCTTATCACAATAATTTTTCTTTTTCAATTTACAGAATTTTGAAATTCAACATTTTGGTGTTTTTTTTATACCGTCCAAGCTTTAATGAGAGTTCACAATTTTGGAATCGATTTCTGAAAATGTAGGTAGATAGGTACCTATATAGGTACCTAGCTATTAACTATTCTGGATTTGCGTTTAAATTATAATACTTTTTACTCTCACTATGTTGGTACCTATACTTACTTATATAAACTTTTATTGGTTATTTTCTAGTTCATTGTTAAAACTATTGATTATGTTCAATTCAATTTCTTAAATTATAAATGTTCACCTAACATTCGAATTATGATCGCGCGAACAACCGCGGAGGCAAATGAAACACACAAACCCTTACAAAAAGGACCATAAAAAACCTACTCCTCGAACATATCCCATGATGGGATCAATTTGTTTGTTTCATTGCCTCCCGGTCCGAATGCAAGATCCAACACATATTATGTCATGTCATATACTTTATTATTCTCAATTCTCAAGTCGACCACGCCGCCAGCCAAAACCACCACCGCCACCACCATCATAAATTAAAGAAATTAAAGTAACTTAAAGAGTATAATTTATAAATAAAATAAAGGAAATAAAAGTAAAGCAAATTTGTTTTAATTAAAGGAAAAGTAAAAAGAACTAAAAGCGACCCGAACATTTGGTCCTTCGAGCCGGATACTTTTTTTCAATTTTTGTGCTTTTTTGTCGGAAACTATTTTCGACGGTGCGGTGGTTGGTGATATTTTGTGACGGCCAATACCAAGAGTAAAGGACATTGGTAAAGGACTGTGCCAACGAAGTGGTAGTATCCATTTGTGGAAAAATCACCATATCTTTTCGGGAAAAATTCCACACAAAGTTGGAAAATTATACCAGACACGGTGGCCCGTTACATTAGCGGTTACGGCATCGAACGACTTGCAATCTGGTACAGTTATAAGAGGCACATTTTAAAGAGGCAAATTTATCGTCATACAAGCCAACACCTGTGTCATTCTGTAGTGCCAATATACTTGGGTAGATTTTCGCCATTTTTTGGGCGATAGAATATCTACGAAAGCAATTTAATTGCCGGTGGCGTTTCTACCATACTTTTATATTGCCGAAAGGGGCAAAAGGGACAGTGTCGGTGACATTGTTAAACGACATTTACATCTGCGCCAGAATCATTGTCGCCACAATCTTCTTCGTCAGCATCATCATCGCCATCTTAGTCAGCATCATCATCGCCATCATTGTCAGCATCGTAGTCACCATCTTTATCTCCATCATCATCATCATCTTCGTCGCCAGAGAATCATCATCATCAAAGTCACCAGCGTTGCCGCCATCGTAAATTTTTGGATTTGTACAGGTACATTTACAATTTTTTACCATTTGCTTGAGTTTTGTAATTTTTTTTACATACATAATATATTCAATTACGAAAGTATTTTTAAGCGAAAATTCGGGCGCTAATAAGAAACGGGTTGGATATATATATATATATATACGGTAAAATTGGTACGTTATATATCTCTATGTAAACTGTAAAATAGGTACGTTATACATACATATATATAGTGAAGCGGTAAAATTGATACGCTAAGGGTGGTGAGCATTTTGCTTTGTTTGATAGAAAATATAACGCGTTATTTTACTTGATTATATTTCATTTGAAATGAGTTTGGAGGTTTTAATTTTGGCATGCGATGCGCTTGTTGATTTTCATGCATCATTTAAAGATAAACCTAGTAAAGGGCTTAAAAAATCGGCTTATGAAGCATACCGTTTAGAGCTTCAAGAACTATGGCTAGACGTTAAAAAAGCTTATAACAAATTTGTTTGTGCGGCGGACGATGATGACGATCTCAAGGCGTCTCTCCTTGAGGTTAAGGCCAAATATAAAAAGTCTTCGGACACTTATATTGAATTTTTGAGTGATATTTTAGAGGCGACGCGGCCACAAGATGATAAACATAAAGATAGTGACGAAAAGAATGATAGTCACGCGTTAAGGCATAACATGCACCTTCCGCCATGTGAAACGGAAATATTCAGTGGCAATTTTCTCAAATGGCCAGCATTTAGAGACATGTTTACGGCACTTTACATTCGACACGCAAAGTTAAGTCCCGTTCAAAAACTTTTCCACTTGCGTGCTCGGACTAAAGATCATGCTTTAAGTATTGTCTCTAAATTTGAGATAACGGATGATAATTTCGAGGCTGCATGGGCAGCTCTCAAGGAACACTACGAGAACAAAAGAGTTTTAGTGAATAATCATCTTAGTGTTTTGCTTGGTCAGTCACGCATAACGGTTGAATCGGCAGCTGCATTAAAGGAATTGCAAAGCAATATTAATGAAGCAGTCATAGCCTTAGGGTCGTATAGTATTGAGGTGAAAAAGTGGGACGCGTTAATAACTTACGTGTGTGCGACTCGGCTGCCTCCACAGACTTTATCCCTTTGGGAAGAATCCCTTGAAAATCCAACGGAAATTCAAACATGGGATAAAATGAATATTTTTCTCACGAATAGGTACAGAGTTCTAGACAATGTGTCAGATATGCACAAGGAAAATAAATTATCAAAAGTGTCGGTTTCAAAACAACAATCTTCAAGTAATATTCCTCGTGTTCGTACGCACCACGCTAAAGTTAGTACGCAATGTAAAGTTTGCAAGGGAACTCATGCATTACGTGTTTGTCCAAACTTTTTGAAAATGAACGTTTCTGAAAGGAGAAATATGATTCGAAAATTAAAATATTGCTACAATTGTCTAGCATTCAATCACTTGGTACCCGCGTGCCAGAGTGAGAGTTCATGTTTTCATTGTAAGGGAAAGCATCACTCACTTTTACATTTTGACAAAACTGCTTCGGGGAGCTTTACTCCTAAAATACAGTCCACTCAAGTTTCAGCTCCAAGCACAAGTCAAAATGCCTTAAATATTGAAAATTCCGGTGTTCAATATGCTGTACCAAGGGACAGTACAAATTCAAAGTTTTCAAATACGGATGAAAACCCAAATGTTTATGCCAAAGCATTCTTTGCAAAAACTCAACGGACAGCTCTTTTAGCTACAGCAATAATTCGAATTCATCAAAATCATACGGATTTTGAGTGGCGGGCGCTTATTGATCCGGGTTCGGAAATCTCATTTATTTCCGAAGAAGTTCAAAGAAAGTTAAAGTTGCCCGTTCGATCGGTGAAAGCAACGGTTGCAGGCGTTAATTCTTCGGTAACGGCAACTGCATCTAAAATGTGTTCATTCACCCTCAGATCGAAATTCGATAAAAATTTTACTCTTTTTGCTCAGGCACTTGTACTGAAAACGGTTTCAGACAGTTTGCCTTCCATTTCCGTCGAATTGGGAGATGTTCAAAATTCGTTTGAATTTCCCCTTGCGGATCCAATTTTCAATCAAAGTTCGAAGATTGATTTATTAATCGGTGCGGATTTATATCCATTTATTATTCGAGATGGATTAAAACCCAATGTGTTTCAGAGAATTATGGCTCAAAACACAGTGTTCGGATGGGTGCTAATTGGCCCTTTAGAAAACCCATACTCCAATTTCAATTCTCAGTGTTCAAGATCATTGTCATTTTACAATGAAGTAACGTTGGATGATGAAATTCAAAAATTTTGGCAGCTTGAAGAGCTTCCACAAAACCAAGTTTTAACAGCAGCAGAACAGTATTGTGAGGATTTGTTTGAAGAAACGACTTATCGGGATAAAACTGGTCGGTATGTGGTACGGTTGCCATTTACAGAAGAGTTTCTTAAAAATCCCTGTTTAGGTCCTTCGCATGGAAACGCGCAACGGCAATTTCTAAGAAATGAAAAAAGACTTTTAGGCAATCCTGAGCTGCAAACTGAGTACAATTCGGTGTTATCGGAGTATATTGACCTTGGTCATATGAAGCCAAGTAATTCTCTGGATAATTTTAACGAAAAGGGTAAATCATATTTTATGCCGCATCATGCAGTGATAAAACCGGAAAGCCTTACAACTAAAGTTCGCGTGGTTTTTAACGCATCCTTCGCCTCTTCAAACGGGAAGAGTTTAAATGACATTTTATATCCAGGCCCGGCACTGCAAACCGATATTACGCTCTTGATGATAAATTGGCGGCTTTATAAATTCGTGTTCAATAGTGATGTCGAGAAAATGTATCGGCAGATTAAGATACATCCCGATCAAACACCCTTTCAAAAAATTTTGTTTCGTGAGAACCCAAAAGATCCACTAAATGTTTTTGAAATGATGACACTCACATTTGGTGTTTCATGTTCTCCATACTTAGCCATTCGCTCATTACACAAGTTAGCCAGTGAAGTCAAGAGCTCACATCCTTTAGCATCTAATATTCTACTTAAGGAATTGTTCGTAGATGACGTTCTATCAGGTGCTCACGACATAGGCACTGCGTTGAAAGCTCAATCCGAATTAATTGCAGCTTTAGAATCTGCTGGTTTTAATTTAAGGAAGTGGACATCGAATGCTAGGGAGTTGCTTAAACCTTTACCTAAAAACTCGCTTCTCAACGAAGATTTCTTAAATATCGATGATAAAAGTTCAGTAAAAATGCTTGGTATACAATGGAAGGCTACTTTAGATACATTTTCATTCTCTGTTCAATCAATTCCACAGTCAAATTCTATCACTAAACGTTCAGTTCTATCAGTCATTGCAAAATTGTATGATCCCATAGGGTGGTTGGCCCCTATTGTGATCACTGCAAAAATACTGATGCAACAAATTTGGAAGGATAGGACTGAGTGGGATAGCTGTCTGCTTCCCGCCACTGAACAGAGATGGAAATTATTTGTGGCAAGTTTGCCGGAAGTTGCAAAGGTGCGTATTCCACGATGGGTGGAATACTCTCCGTATGCGGTTTCACAGATACACGGGTTCTGTGACGCATCGGAAAAAGCCTATGCGGCATGTATTTACTTGCGGGTGCAATATCCTGATAAAATTAATTCCCATCTTCTGTGGGCTAAATCCAAGGTAGCACCAGTAAATACAATATCATTACCAAGGTTAGAGCTACAAGGAGCAGTTCTTTTATCAAAAATGATTCGGTTAGTGTCAACTTCTCTTCAAGTTCAAAACATATCATCAGTAAATTTGTGGACGGATTCCACTATCATATTAGCCTGGCTTCAAAAACATCCAAGTTCATGGAAAACTTTTGTGGCTAATAGAACAGCGGAAATCTTGAAAAATACCAAAGTCGATAACTGGTCGCATGTAATCTCAGCCGAAAATCCCGCAGATCTAGCCACAAGAGGTGTTTCCCCTGTCGATTTAAAAGAGAGTTCTTTGTGGTGGAACGGTCCCCCATGGTTATTGGAACCTCAGTCATTATGGCCGCGATCAAAGCGTGAACCAGTTGATGAGTCAATTTTAGAATTGAAAACGGTGAAGTCATTCAATAACCAGGTCGTACAGGATTTAGAAAATGATCTGTCCAAATTTTCAGATTGGCATAAGGCTTTATGTGTACTGGCATATATTAAAAGGTTTTTCTATTCATTTAAGAAGCGTGGTGGCATAAAATACTCAAAGTCACAACTTTCGTATGAAGAAATAGTTTCTTCAAAACAAAAATTTATTGTAATTACTCAGAAAAAATATTTTCAAAAGGAATATCAAGATGTTGCTCAGGGAAAACAAGTGGCGTCGAAAAGTTGGTTGGGAAAGTTCAATCCCATTATTGATAGTAAGGGTGTCATGCGTTCTAATGGTAGATTAGCTCTATCAACCTTGTCGTACAACGAAAAATTCCCAATACTACTTCCTTCTAGTTGTCTTTTTATTAAGCTCTATGTAAAGTATGTACATGAGCTCTCATTACACGGCGAAATACAACTTATGATGCGCATGATTAGATCTGAATATTGGGTACCGAACATTAAAAAACTTGTAAAGAAATGTATTTTTGAGTGTACAATTTGTACTCGGTACAAAAACCATGTTCAAACTCAACTAATGGGTGCGTTACCCCAAGAAAGAACCACAATAAGTCGTCCTTTTACGAATACGGGAGTGGATTTCGCGGGACCCTTTCTTATAAAAACGTATTATGGTCGAAAATGTCGATTAGATAAAGGGTACGTATGTATTTTTGTATGTTTCGCAACACGTGCCATACATTTAGAACTTGTCAGCGAGTTGACAACGCAAGCGTTTCTTGCATCATTTACGCGTTTTGTTTCTCGGCGAGGAACTCCGGATAAAATATTTTCAGATCACGGAACGAATTTTGTGGGTGCCTCAAAAGTTCTGCTATCGGACTTTCACAAATCGCTTGTGCATTGCCCTACTGCAGCCGCCCATAACTTTTCACAATTAAAGTGGAATTTTATTCCCCCCGGTTCACCTCATATGGGTGGGTTATGGGAAGCGGGAGTGAAAAGTTTTAAAAGTCATTTTAGAAAAGTTGCAGGCAATGAAAAATTCACTTTTGAAGAATTCATCACTCTACTCACTCGAATCGAGTGCACTTTAAATTCGCGTCCTCTGTCACCTATGTCTGAGAATGTATCAGATATTGTTCCTCTGACTCCTGGTCATTTCCTCACAGGTGGGTTGTTAGTAGGTTTGCCAGAACCATCATATATAGATCATTCCTTAAGTATTATGAACAGATGGAGAAAATTGCAAATTCTTCACCATCAACTAAGCGCTCGTTGGAAGGAAGAATATTTAAAGGAACTCCACAAGCGCTATAAATGGAAGTATCCTGAAAGAAATATTCAAATCGACGATCTCGTTATAATTCGAAATGAGAATTTGCCACCCAACGAGTGGCGCCTTGGGAGAGTCATCAATGTGCACGCCGGACATGATAATAAAATTCGCGTCGCGGAAATAAAAACCGCAAAAGGAATTATCACACGTTCAATTGCCAAACTTTGTATCCTTCTACCTCAGAAGTAAAATGAAACCGTTTTTTCTTTATTCGATTATTTGTTGAGTATTATCGAAACAAATTCGCGAAAAGCACAATTGCTCAACATTCGTTTAAAAAAAAAAAAAAAAAAAAAAAAACTAGAGATATATGTGTATATCAACCAATCCCGATTTTTATTTCAACTCATTAATAATATCAGAGCAAAAAGGCTCAATATACTCATGCAAATGGATAAAACTTTGTATCTTGTACCTTTAAATTTTGCTAACAAAAAATTATTTATGTATTTATTGATTTTAAAATTTCCTATCTTTGAATTTTGAAAATTAAAATTAACTTAACGTGAATTAATTGTTTTTTGCTAGGTTGGTGGTCTAGGTTTCTTCAATTTGCAAACAAGGTTGCAAGGCGGGCGGTAATGTTCAATTCAATTTCTTAAATTATAAATGTTCACCTAACATTCGAATTATGATCGCGCGAACAACCGCGGAGGCAAATGAAACACACAAACCCTTACAAAAAGGACCATAAAAAACCTACTCCTCGAACATATCCCATGATGGGATCAATTTGTTTGTTTCATTGCCTCCCGGTCCGAATGCAAGATCCAACACATATTATGTCATGTCATATACTTTATTATTCTCAATTCTCAAGTCGACCACGCCGCCAGCCAAAACCACCACCGCCACCACCATCATAAATTAAAGAAATTAAAGTAACTTAAAGAGTATAATTTATAAATAAAATAAAGGAAATAAAAGTAAAGCAAATTTGTTTTAATTAAAGGAAAAGTAAAAAGAACTAAAAGCGACCCGAACAGATTAAACCAAAAGTAATTTTCAAATTATTCAGGTACATATTTTTGTGGGTGTTGTTCAAAAAATATGTTTTCAAGTTATTCTGTATTATGTAGGTATAGGTACCTATATACATAGGATATACCAAAGTATGGACAAAATTGTTGATATAAAAAAAACGAAAATAAAAGCTTCGCATATGCACCGTTTCATATTTTAAAATCCAAGATTAATTTGTGGCGGACGGAATTCCACACTCATGAAACTAACTAAAAACCTGAACTACAATTCTACAAATTATTATCCTGAACGCGATCCCAATTTTATATTTTCCCAAAGAAAGAGATGAACAGATTATTGACGTCTTCGGATATCTGTTTCTTTGGGCATCGATAAAAAGATTCATTCTGGTTGGTCATCGTCTACTGTGTCGGTGGTGTGCTCCTTAACATAATTTCAGTCGTCATAATTCAATTTTTGTATTTTTATAATTCTCAAATAAAATTTGTTATAACTAAATTAATTCACGAGTGTCTTTTATTGTGGGATAGATAAGGCTCCCATAACTGGTGACCCCGACGTGATATTTCGCACGACTTCAAGGCACACCACCAGACAACACGACAAGCAATAAAGAGCGAAGATCAGCAAACCTCCAGGCGCCACAACCTGAAGCCGCAGATCAAAGTTCCAGCAACGTACTTATAGCGCTCAGCAACAAGTTTTACATCGACAATACAATAACTACAAGCTACAACAAGTAGTACCGTTTTACATCATACCAACAGCATCAACGAAAAGGAAAATTCTTTTCAATCGGAAATACGAGGACCGACACATAAGCTTATGCATATACTCAAGAAGACGATTTTTGTAACTATTTGATTTTCGAGCATACCATTTTTTTTTTTTATTTTTTTTAACAGGTTTTGGAAGGCCAATTTGCAGTAGCACAAATAAGATCGGATAGCTCAAAATACTTTACGGCACGCGGGCTCCTAGACGCGCACGGTTAATCTTTGCAGGGATATAATTTTGAATCCGCCCGCGAGCGGTCTATACGAACATCTTAAATCAATTATTCTTTCGCGTTTGACCGAATCCGAAGATGTTCGGTTGCAGAAGCTTTTACACGAGCCGGCATTAGGGGATAAGAAACCCAGTGAGCTTCTGAGAGAAATGCGGGCTTTAGCAGATTGTCAATTTTCCGAATCGGTTTTAAAAGGTTTATGGCTACAAAGATTGCCACAAACAGCTCAAGCCATATTATCGTGTTCACCAGATAATTTAGACATTCTTGCAAGAACTGCAGACAGAATCGTGGGCCTGGTTCCGAACTCTCAGGAAGTCCTGACGATAGGCAAAAATAATTGCGAACAGAAACAGTCTGCAGTTATGCGAATTGCAGCCCCGCCTTATGAAGAACTAAAATCAGAAATCGCGGCCCTGCGACGGCAGCTTAGCCAACGTTCTGTGAGAAATTCAGCTTCTCCGCGTTCAACTTTTCATTCTCGAGACCGATCGGCAGCTTCTCCGCGTTCAACCTTTCGGCACAACAGCTTTGTTGGTATCATCGACGTTATGGCAATCGTGCCCGTAAGTGTGATCCTCCTTGTAATTTTCGTAATCGGAACCAAACATTTTCAGAAAACTCAAGGCCCAGTCGTTAGCGGCTTGCGATTCGGGCACACCAATTTCAAATTGCCGTTTGTTCATTCGCGATCTAACAAGCAAGCAGAATTTTTTGATAGACTCCGGGGCAGACATTTCGGTTTTGCCCGCGACTGTGGCAATGAAGAGGCGCGGTCCAAGATCGGACCAACTCTTTGTGGCCAATGGCTCAAGAGTCTCAACTTATGGTCTGGTCGTACCCGACTCGTTTTAGATTTAGATCTGACACGAAAGTTTTCTTGTGTTTTTGTATATGCCAATATAAGAAAACCCATCCTAGGTGCCGATTTTCTTCGAACATTTGGACTTCTAATCGATTTGAAGAACAGCCGTATTATTGACCCGCACTCTAGCTCACGGTCGTCTGGTGTAGTAAAAGAAGGCTCTTCACTTAAGCTTTCAGTGTTAGCGCAAATGAAAACATTCATCAACTAATCAAAAATTACAACATCGTAGCGAAGGGAAATGTGTTTGTACGCCCGGTGCAACACGACATTAAACATGAAATTTTAACAGGGTCTACACGACCAATAAAAAGCAAGCCACGTCGCTTCCCTCCGAAAAAACTCAAAGCCGCTAAAAAAGAGTTCGATTTCCTGCACGGTAAATCGTTTTTCTCCACAATAGATTTAGTTCGCGTGTATCACCAGATACCGATAGAAGAAGCCGATGTTCCCAAAACAGCCATCACTACTCCTTTCGGTCTTTTTGAGTTCACCAGGATGACGTTCGGTTAGAAGAGTGCCTCTCAAACATTCCAACGTTTTATGCACTCGATTTTCAGAGATCTTCCATTCTGTTTTGTTTACATTGACGACATCCTGGTGGCCTCAAAAGATCCCACCGAACATCTGGTTCACCTTAAGATTTTGTTCGAACGTCTGGAAAAATTCGGACTTGTGATAAACACTGAGAAATGCAATTTCGCCAAAAGCAATGTTACTTTTCTCGGACATCTTATATCAGCTGATGGCATTAAGCCACCACCGAACAAAGTAAAAGCAATTGCAAACGTGAAGCCTCCTAAGAATATTTCGGAGTTAAGGCGATTTTTAGGGATGTTAAATTTGTATAGGCGTTTTATTCCTAAAGCTGCCGAGATACAGTTTCCTTTAACAGAACTGCTCAAGGGAAAGAAAAAGAAAAGTGATAAAACTGCTATCGTATTATCATCTGAGGCAACTACCGCGTTCGAACGCTGCAAAACTGAACTATGTCAAGCTACTCTGTTATCGTTTCCAATTCCTCAAGCATTTCCGCTATTTCCTTGAAGCACAACCGTTCACTATCTTCACGGATTATAAGCCTCTGACTTTTGCATTTCGTCAAAGACCATCCAAAGCTTCACCTCGCCAACTTCGACACCTTGATTTCATTGGACAGTTTTCTACTGATATTCAGTATATTCCGGGAAGCGAAAACGTGGTGGCTGATACACTTTCTAGGCTGGATGAAATCTCCATGCCAACTCAAATTGACTTTCATGTTATCGCCGAAAAGCAACGCTATGATCAAGAGTTGCAAGATTTGCGCTCATCCGAGACCTCTTTACATTTTGAAAAGGTTTACATTCCCGGCTCAAAGGAATCGATTGTATGCGATATTTCAGGCAATTTTCCTCGTCCGTACATACCTAAAGACTATAGAAAACTGGTTTTTGATTCAGTTCATAATCTAGCTCATTAGGGTGTGCGATCTTCTGTCAAAGCAATAACAAAGAAATTCATTTGGCCAGGTATTAACAAAGACTGTCGTAACTGGGCCAGAGCTTGTATAGCTTGCCAAAAATCGAAAATTTCGAAACATGTTCGAAGCCCCCTCGGAAACTTTCTCCCAGTTTCAAAACGATTCGATGAGATCCACATAGACCTAGTAGGGCCTCTTTTGCCTTCTGAGGGTTTTCGATACCTACTTACGGTGATCGATAGATACACTCGATGGCCTGAAACAATTCCAATCCCGGATATTAAAGCAGAAATAGTAGCAAGTGCTCTATTTACAAATTGGTTTTCTCGTTATGGATTACCTTCAATCATAGTTTTCATAGTTTCTGATCGAGGATCGCAATTTGAATCCGGCTTATGCAATGAACTCTGCATGCGCCTGGGAATGCAGCACAACCGCACTACAGCTTACAATCCTAAGGCAAACGGTTTTATCGAACGCTTGCATCGTACCCTGAAAGCAGCTCTGAAATGTCACAATGGCATTCAATGGTCTAGAAAACTACCGCATGTTTTAATGGGACTTAGAGCAACTTATCGCGAAGAATTTGGAGCAAGTGCCTCGGAACTAGTTTTCGGTCAAAATATTCGGTTACCATCGGATTTCCTAGTAGCGAATAACGCGACAGTTAAAGAGTTACATCGTCACTTCGAAAATGTTCGCCCAAGTGCGCCAACGCGTCATTGCAACCATAAACCCTTCGTCTTCAAAGAGCTCAAACCTAGTGTTCTCACGTTAGAATTGATTCGGTACGTAAACCTCTACAGCAACCTTATGAAGGACCTTTTAAGGTACTTAGTCGTGACGCGAAAACTTTTAAAATTTATATTAACGGAAAAGCAGCTATTATCGGAATTGATCGTTTAAAGCCATATTTTATGGAAACACAAGAAAGTACGGACCAGCAGGTTGAAATACGACCTACTTCAAAGAAAAAAGTAATCTTTGCCGAGACCCACACGACCATAAGATCCGGTCAAAAAACTCGGACAGGTAGAGAGATCCGCCTCCCAAGTAGATATCGTTGAATACAGCTTCCTACATTCAACTGGCGGGGGAGTGATGTGGCGGACGGAATTCCACACTCATGAAACTAACTAAAAACCTGAACTACAATTCTACAAATTGTTATCCTAAACGCGATCCCAATTTAATATTTTCCCAAAGAAAGAGATGAACAGATTATTGACGTCTTCGGATATCTGTTTCTTTGGGCATCGATAAAAAGATTCATTCTGGTTGGTCATCGTCTACTGTGTCGGTGGTGTGCTCCTTAACATAATTTCAGTCGTCATAATTCAATTTTTGTATTTTTATAATTCTCAAATAAAAATTGTTATAACTAAATTAATTCACGAGTGTCTTTTATTGTGGGATAGATAAGGCTCCCATAAATTAAAAGACAAACATTGTCTTTAATTCAACCTTACAATTCCGAATTTATAGATATTTTATACGAAAACTGCATTTGACGTACATAGGTGTTAATATTACAAATAAATGTATATAGGTATAGGTACCTAGCTTATTATGATACCTACCACAAAGGCATTGAGATAATGTTCTATTCCATACAACGCACGACAACTTTTCAATCACCGATAAGCCGAATAACAAGAAAAATTAGTAAGGAAATTGAAGCAACTGTTTGTTACTTTACGGATTTGCACGACAACTTCGCAATCACCGATAAGCTGAATAACAGTTAAGAAAAATCAGTAATGAAATTGATGCGACTATGTTTAATTTCGGATTTGCACGACAACTTTGCAATCACCGATAAGCCAAATTACAGTTAAGCAAAAATCAGTAATGAAATTGATGCAACTTTTTGTTACATTTCGGATTTGCACGACAACTTTGCAATCGCCGATAAGCCAAATAACAGTTAACCAAATTCAGTAATGAAATTTATACAACTTTTTGTTAAATTTCGGATTCGCACGACAACTTTGCAACCACCGATAAGCCGAATAGCAGTTAAGCAAAATGAGTAATGAAATTAATGCAAGTTTTTGTTTAATTTCGGATTTGCACGATAACTTTGCAATCACCGATAAGCCAAATAACAGTTTACCAAAATCAGTAATGAAATTTATACAACTTTTTGTTACATTTCGGATTTGCACGACAACTTTGCAATCACCGATAAGCTGAATAACAGTTAAGCAAAATCAGTAATAAAATTGATGCAACTTTTTGTTACTTAACTAAACTTTAAAATAAACTCGATGACTTTGAAATTAGTGATAAGTGGTAAGCCCAATAAGAGTTAAGCAAAGTCTGTAATTAATGCTAAAGAATTAAATGGAGTTTTTTTAATTTTATTATTGATAGAACCCCACTGCCAAACGTATCGATTTTTGACTTGTTTACCCCCGTCAAAATAGTTTTTTTTTTTTTTTTAATATTAAAAAAAATTATTTCAATAACATAAATAAAATAAGAATTTCTAAATCTTATCTGATATTTCAATAACTGTTATTTTTGGTTTTCAATAACAAGCTGTTATTTTTATTTCCAAATACCTGTTACTGAATACCTGTTACCAAAATATTAACTCATCTATAAATACGTCAGTGTTGACGTCTGGACGCACATTTTTGTGTCATATTCCAACGCATGCTATTTTTATGAAATACATGCAAGAAGCAAAAATTTAGGTAAATCTTTTCGTTTTTGTTGAAATGTCAAAAAACTCTTAAGAAAATATCCGCTGAAACTGAGGACTGACGAACATTAATGACGCTGACAAGTAAGAAAACATTAATTATTTCGAAATACATTTAAAAGGGACAAAATATTTACGGTGAATTGAATGAATTGAATAAACATTCACAGCCGTATCTATAAAGAAATTTTAAAGCCATCTTAACTTTAAGATACCTCTAAATAGCTCTTAAGTGCGAAATCGGTATCTATAATCAATTTTCACATTTAAGCACCATGACTTAAAGGCCTCTTAACTTAAACGCCAATCAGGGCGTTTAGAGGTAACTTAAAGTCTAGTACGCAGCTGAAGCGAAACGAAAATTTTTTCTGGTCTCCAAATCGATAACGAAAACGTAAACGAAACGACTACGGAAAAAATAAATGTCACTTATTGTAAAAAAAAATAAAAAAACAAAAGAAATCACAGATGCCTCTTCTGTAATCAAAGTAACAACAAATAAAAATACAAATAAAAACTCGAATGTCACTTTTTCGCAGACAATTAATGGTCCTTGCAAATAATTCAGTGCGAAAAAGAGTGGAGACTTCTCCAAATAATCTACTACAATTATCAATTTCGCTCGTTGAACAGCGTACCGCAGAACAAAAATGAAAACGAAATTTTTCGTTTATGATTTCGTTGCTTCAATTTTTGTATGAAAATTTTCGTTTCGCTTCAGCTGCGTACTATGCTTAAAGCCATTTAATATATATTTTGAGATCTCAAAAGAATTGTTTTTGTGTATTTATTAGAGAAATATGTATAATATACATAATATGTATTCTGTATATGTATGTAGGTAGAATTTTCAGTTTTGTGTTCTAATTAAAGCCTAGTACGCTGCTGATGCGAAACGAAAATTTCCTGTGATCTCCAAACAGGCAACGAAACGCTTACGAAAACACAACGAAAAATATACTTGGAGAGTTTCACTAATTCCAAAAACAAAATCAAACATAAACGCAAAAAATCAGAGAAACGATAAACAAAAAAAAAACACAAATAAAACTCTTGTCATTTTTTCGCACATAATAAATAGTCTGTATAATTAATTCAGTGCGAAAAAGGAGCGGAGACCTATCCAAATAATCTGCTACAATTATAAATTTCGCTCTTCGAACAGCGTACTGCAAAACGAAAAGCAGAACGAAATTTTCCGTTTATGATTTCGTTGTGTCATTTTTGTATTGGATTTTTTGTTTCGCTTCAAGCCTAGTACGCTGCTGATGCGAAACGAAATTTTTCTGTGATCTCCAAACAGACAACGAAACGCTTGCGAAAACACAACGGAAAATATCCTTGGAGAGTTTCACTAATTCCAAAAACAAAATCAAACATAAACGCGAAAAATCAGAGAAACCCATGATGTAAGAAAATGATAAACAAAAAAAAACACAAATAAAACACAAATGTCATTTTTCCGCACACAATAAATAGTCTGTACAATTAATTCAGTGCGAAAAAGGAGCGGAGACTTCTCCAAATAATCTGCTACAATAATAAATTTCGCTCTTCGAACAGCGTACTGCAAAACGAAAAGCAAAACGAAATTTTCCGTTTCTGATTTCGTTGTGTCATTTTTGTATGGGATTTTTCGTTTCGCATCAGCAGCGTACTAGGCTTAAGGAAAGTATGAATAATAATTATAAAAAAGATATATTTATATCAAACGGCTGAAAAAAACCAAAGAAATTTGTGAAAATAAAAACACGTCATAAAACAAAATGGAGTCCGGTTTCATTTCTTTTGCTTTGGCCTACATACCATCCAGTTGCTTCTCTTTCCCTCTTATTTGCTAATGAGCTTGTTTTTTGTTTGAATTTTTTTCGAAGATTTCAATAACAGCCTAAAAGTATGCAATTCTTAGAATACATGACACAATCGTTGTTTAGTTAAGTATCCATCGGAATACGATTATAGATAAGAATTTAAGTAACATCATTTAAAGGCAATTTAAATATTTAAGCAAACTTTACTAAATGGCCTCTAAGAGACGTTTTAAGAAAATCTAACAGATACGGCTGTTACTGTTTTAATTTTTTTTTAATTTGGTCAGGGAAAATTTTAAAATTGGTCAGGGAAATTTATGTTGAAAAAAAGTGTCAATTATGTTGTATAATGACCGACTACTCAAGGTGCGGAAGTAAAATAAAAATATTTACTTCGTTTCAATTGTTATTTTACTAAGCCAAGGGAAACATGAACCTGAAACCTCCCATCTAACTACTAACCGCGGAAATATTAACTTACTATGCCAAGGCTACCCGCATGTACCAAACATATTAACATGTTGATGAATAATTAATTATTAACCGCCATATTATTCACTAGATTTGTCCAGTTTGAAATTTAAACCAGGATGTATTTACATTGAATTTATATTTATTTACACCCAGATTGAAGTTTTAAACTGGATTAATCAAGTGAATAATATGGCGGTAAGTATCAACAATCAGAACATAGATAATATATTAAACCGATCGCATAAATTACTTGGTAGGTTTGGGACATACATATAGATATATACCTTTTGTAAGATAATAACTTTTCCACAGATATTCATGTTTAAATCATTTAATTCAGTTCATATATTGTTAACAAGTAAGTGAGTTCTAGTTCTTAACAGTGTTTATATATTAGGCGTTTAGAATATAAACGGTATAAGTCGTTCAACAAATCTGTCAAAAAAACTACATTGTTACTTAAAAAAAAAAGTACTTTACTGGGTGTAGAAAAAGCGCTTAAATATTCGGTCCAGTCCAGCAATGGTGGTGGGGTGGTGAATAAACACGCGTTGCATGGCGCGAATTAATTGTTTAAGTTAAGAACAGTCGTATGGTCGTATGCTTAATGAGGGTCTCATCTGGAATAATCTCTTTTATTATCTGTGTATATTTATTTTTTGGTATCTTCGGCTTATGAGGCAAAAGTATCGTCGTCGTTCCGAATGTTTCGCTTTGCTTTTGGGAGTCTTAAAGCTTGGCCAAACAGAACGCGGGCAGGTGGTGTGAACATACAAAAATAAGCGTCCCAACTAACAATTTTACTTCTATTAGGGTCAATCAAAGTAAATTCCAATTCAGCAAAATTGCTTGTGTATGACCATAGAAAGACATATTTGGCCCACTTGGGAAGCTCGAAAGGCCTTTAAATATTCATATGCAAGTAGATACGAGATACTCAATTTATTTCTTTAAGACCGTATAGAAACAAATATGATTCAAACCTTACAAATGCGCTATGTTAGCAAATAAAATAAAAAATAAATTCGAAATAGCTTTTAAGGGCCTTTAGTCCTACAAAAATTTGGCGTTTCGTCCCGGCGATCTCACTTGGACTCATCCAGTTGACTAGTGAGGGCTTTGTCAATACGCAATTTTTTGTTAAGTTCAGTTCAACATACATAGATTTCGTGACGAATATCTAGTGTGAACTATATCCAACAAGACTAGAATTCCTAATCATTAAATTGCACCTGAAATAGGTCTTAAAAGAGTACGAAAATATAACGTCGAAAATTTGCAACTTCGACGCACAAACCCAATACAAGTCCTATAAAGCCAATAACTACGTCAAATTGAAAAACTGAACCTTATAGAAGGAAAATTGTTAGTTGAGGTTCTTTGTAAAAATCTGCAACCTAAATTTGCTCGTCGTATTCTCTACTGGACTGTTGCATTGCTTGCTTTCAATTTGAATGACACGGTAGATATATGATTGAAAACTACACAGAGAAAAAGATGGGCTGAACTGTTGCCTGCACCGCCAGCCGTCTTGGAGAAGATGAATCGGTTCATTTTTATTATGATTTATCAAAAACCGTCCACGGATTTGGTGGAGGTGTGTACGCAGACAGACTCTTAAATCTTTCAATTCGTCTTCCTAATCCTTGTAGCGTTATATCCAGACGGAACTTTTAGTGATTAAGAAGCTTTACTTTGGCTTAAATAAAACGTGATACCAACAACGGATATCCGTTTCTACAAACTCTAAAACAGCCCAGAACTGCCGATCATCTCTCTTTGACATGGCGTTACAGTCCATCATTCACCATTGTTGGATCCCATTTCAGGAAATTGTAAAGTTGATGAACTTGCTAAAAGTGGAACAACGCTACGCATTTTAACAATATTGGTAGTCATACCTAACTATTGCTACAATATGTTAACTTATGCTAAACAAACCAAGATGATATGTATAAAGAATACAAACCTTAGGTGCAATAACCTCACCACTTGCTTGGCGACAAAAAACAAAATGCTATAGTTTAGAAAATGCATTCAAGATTAATTGAAATATTAAGGGTATTTACGCAATGATGTACAACACTGGATAAGTTTACCATTTGGTTAAGTTTACCAATTGGTTAATGAACTGTCAAATTTTGTATGAGAAGTGATTTACACAATTTGGTTAAAAGGATTTTGCGGGATAAAATTAACCAAATTTGTTTGGTAAACTTAACCAAAAGTCATTGTGACCTTTAGAATAAGTCGTGTTCAGAAATATGATGTATTAGGTTCCTCAGAGAACTAAAAACAACTCGGCCCGTGTTCTGTAACTATCGCATAGAGATTAGTTGGCGATAAAAGTTGTGAATAAAAACGTTGTTTCTTCAAAAAAAAAATAATTATAACATCCACATTTTCTGACTATTATTGATCAGCATTGTTTATTTACACAAATCCATATAATCGGCCATAATATGGATATACAAGCTTTTACTTGTATTTGTTATGGTTTCCGAATTTTCATCGAAGTGAAAGGAACCATTTATTTTGTTTTATTCTTCTTTCATCAAATTTCAGTTGAGTTGAGCTCAGGACAACTTTTACTGCCGAAAACGAAAGTGAACTTAACTGAAGGAAAAGTAGATATCCACCATTATGGGCGTACCATATATTTTTCTTGTATTCGCTCATTTTCGTTCGATCACTGCCATGAGTTTGCGACTATTATCTACAGTTCTACATTTAACCCCGAAATCGTTTTCTCATATAATTCCCGTCAGGCTTAGAAAAATTTACAGATTTCACTTATAGAGTAACTATGAGGACATTGAAAATGACTTGTGTTAGCCCGATAAAATAAAAACATGAGAAATATTGGTGATTTCTTATTTGTATCCTATAGTTGCACCAAAACTTTTGAAGCTGTCTTAGGAACCATTCTACAGTCTTAAATTACAATATGTAGATATTTTTAATGTCACGCCCCAGTTGGCGGTTAAATTAATGTTGTTCAGTTCAGTTTATTTAATCAATTTGACGGTTGATGTTGAAGAAAATCAAATATTTGCTCAAATTTGCTAAAATTGATTTACAAGTCTATCAACTTATTGAACTATTTATATAGGCAAGTTATTTAATTTACTGTCATAATATGACAGTGTTCGATTTTTCAAAGTGAACCCTTTTTAACGCGAGACCAAAATTATAAATAATTTAATGTGTAGCTCAAACGCAATGCAAACCTGATTTTCCTAATTGTCTTTGTTCTATAATATTTTGCATTTTGAACTCATCTTTTAATAAATTTAATAAACTCGAGTCGTGTAATTTCTTAAGATAATAATAATGGTTTTGACAGTATATTGTTACGCATTTATGAACGCATAAACAGGCACCTCAACTTACCGCGGAAGTACTAGTTGACGTTTTGTCACCGAAACTAACTTAATAATAAACTAGAGTTAGTCCGCGAATCCGCAACACTGGTGTCAGAAGTGGGATTCTCAATTCGATATGGCAGAGACTTTAGCCGAAAATGTAGAAAAAAACTTAACTTCTTGTGCTCTGATGTCGAGCAGCAAAGTGCGGCCATAACCAAAATTGCACAAGAACAGCAGCGACAGTCAGAGGAACTTAAAACATTGAGTGCGACCACTTTTGCAAATAAAGTTTTCGATTGTTCCACTCCTGAACATCGCACTTCAAAAGATAACCCCCAAAACTAAAAAGAAACCGCAGCGCAAGAAGGCCAAGCATCTAGCCTTGTCAACTTGTTTTCCAGCCTGAACAACCTTCTTCCACCTCCATTCGATAGCAGCACGACACGTTGGCGAGATTATCATTTGCAGTTTGACATCATCACCGAAGCCAACAAATGGTCGTCTCAGCAGAAAGCTCGAGCACTTGCATTATTGCTCCGTTGCGAAAGTGTTGCTGTTCTTGCTAATTTGGACTCTGCTGATCGTTCAAATTACGATAAATTAGAGTCAGCTCTACAGCTCAGGTTTGTAAGCCAAGAAAAACACATTTCTCACGCAACTTTTCGTTCAAGGCGACAGCGGTCGAATGAAGATCTAGGTGCTTTTGCCAGTGACATTCAACGACTTACGCGAATTTTTAGTGATTGCCCATCAAGCGCATAAGAACGCATCGCTACAATGCAATTTGTTGATGGAATCTTAGATCGCAATATTCAAGAAAATGTCCGGCTAACGGACCCAAAAACATTTACAGAAGCAGTTTCGAGAGCTATAACAGTTGAAACTGCCCGCATAGCTACGCATGCCATCCACCAGACACGAACCATTGAAATAAGTAATGAACAAACCCCGTCAGCGAAAATCAATCATAAGCAGAACGAAAACAAATATCGAGAAGACAATGAATCGGGAAACGACCAGCAGTCAGCGGCAAGGGGTCAGCATTGATTACGTCTACTCGACCCCAAATTTGCAATATTTACTAGGAAAAACGTCACACTGGCTTTACCGTTCCCATGCAAATCGACAAATTATCTTGTCGAATGTTGTGTGTTAAATTGCTGGAGTTCGATTTTTCTCTCCCCGCTGGCTGCGACGGCATTCTTGGTGTAGATGTACTTCAGGTAACAAAGGGAATTTTAGACTTCTCAGCTCTTAAAAATATTGTTGGTGGACGTCAAATTCCTTTGACATGTGAGAGAGAGGTTGAAGTGAAAATCTCGGCTGGCGAAGCACCATCGAAAGATTCTGAGCGAGTTGCTTGTTTGCGAGCTGCTGTTGACTTTGTTATTCCTCCTAGAACAGAAACCATGATTTCCACAGCTGTTACTCTAAATAATAATTATCTTTCAGAAGGCGTCGTCTCTCCATTAGGAATTGAGCTGCCAAAAAGATTCTTGATTGGCAAATCCTTAAACAAAAGTTGTAATGGATTTGTTTTCGTTCGAGTTGCTAATGTGGCGGACCATTCTGTGGTATTAGCTGGAGGCACTTCAGTAGCACTCTTTGAGGAAGCTGAATGTTTAGACTCAATGTCGTCTAACTTGCATTATTGCTCCGTTGCGAAAGTGTTGCTGTTCTTGCTAATTTGGACTCTGCTGATCGTTCAAATTACGATAAATTAGAGTCAGCTCTACAGCTCAGGTTTGTAAGCCAAGAAAAACACATTTCTCACGCAACTTTTCGTTCAAGGCGACAGCGGTCGAATGAAGATCTAGGTGCTTTTGCCAGTGACATTCAACGACTTACGCGAATTTTTAGTGATTGCCCATCAAGCGCATAAGAACGCATCGCTACAATGCAATTTGTTGATGGAATCTTAGATCGCAATATTCAAGAAAATGTCCGGCTAACGGACCCAAAAACATTTACAGAAGCAGTTTCGAGAGCTATAACAGTTGAAACTGCCCGCATAGCTACGCATGCCATCCACCAGACACGAACCATTGAAATAAGTAATGAACAAACCCCGTCAGCGAAAATCAATCATAAGCAGAACGAAAACAAATATCGAGAAGACAATGAATCGGGAAACGACCAGCAGTCAGCGGCAAGGGGTCAGCATTGATTACGTCTACTCGACCCCAAATTTGCAATATTTACTAGGAAAAACGTCACACTGGCTTTACCGTTCCCATGCAAATCGACAAATTATCTTGTCGAATGTTGTGTGTTAAATTGCTGGAGTTCGATTTTTCTCTCCCCGCTGGCTGCGACGGCATTCTTGGTGTAGATGTACTTCAGGTAACAAAGGGAATTTTAGACTTCTCAGCTCTTAAAAATATTGTTGGTGGACGTCAAATTCCTTTGACATGTGAGAGAGAGGTTGAAGTGAAAATCTCGGCTGGCGAAGCACCATCGAAAGATTCTGAGCGAGTTGCTTGTTTGCGAGCTGCTGTTGACTTTGTTATTCCTCCTAGAACAGAAACCATGATTTCCACAGCTGTTACTCTAAATAATAATTATCTTTCAGAAGGCGTCGTCTCTCCATTAGGAATTGAGCTGCCAAAAAGATTCTTGATTGGCAAATCCTTAAACAAAAGTTGTAATGGATTTGTTTTCGTTCGAGTTGCTAATGTGGCGGACCATTCTGTGGTATTAGCTGGAGGCACTTCAGTAGCACTCTTTGAGGAAGCTGAATGTTTAGACTCAATGTCGTCTAACGATGCACAGTTGCCAGGAAGTCTATCACAGCTTCTTGATCGATCGCTGGAACATCTTGAGCCGACACAACAGGTAGCGGGTAGAAACCTTCTCTGGGAATTTAGAGACATCTTTTCAAAGGGCCCTGATGATTTGGGGAAAACAAAAGTCGTGCAACATCGGATCGATGTAGGTTCATCTAAGCCCATAAAACAACCTCCACGTCGCCTCCCTTTGGCTAAACAGGAAGAGCGCCTGATGTCCAATGTGTTGAGAGGACTACCGTTAGAAGTTTGCCTTCCATATTTGGATGACATCCTCGTTCACTGTAAGACTTTCGAAGAAATGCTTATAAATTTGCGTTCTGTTTTTACCCGTCTACGAGATTCTGGGCTTAATCCATCCAAATGCAATCTTTTTCGTAAGGAAGTGAAGTTTTTGGGCCATGTACTGAGCAATGAAGGTCTGTCTCCAGATCCTGCAAAAATTGAAGCAGTTCGTAACTGGGCAACTCCAGCGAATTTGACAGATCTACGAAGCTACGTTGGACTTTGCACGTACTACCGTCAGTTTATACCTCAATTCGCAGCTCATCAACTTACAGAGAAAAACGTGCCGTTTAAATGGACTGAGCAGTGTGTAAGCGCCTTTAATAAGTTGAAAGAGGCTTTAATCTCTTTTCCTATCTTGGGTCATCTTCAAGCAGAAGGAGGATTTATACTCGATACCGATGCATGTGATTACAGCTTAGGGGCCGTGCTTTCTCAACAGCAAGGTGAAGCAGAAAGAGCCATCGCATATTTTAGTCGGGCTTTAAACAAGTCTGAACGTAATTACTGCACAATCCGTAAGAAACTGCTGGCGTTGGTGAAAGCTATCGAACACTTCCATGTGTACCTCTACGGCCGAGAATTTTTAGTTCGTACGGATCACGCCGCCTTAAATTGGTTGTTGTCTTTTAAGAACTTGGAAGGTCAACTCGCCCGTTGGATGGAACGCTTGCAGCAATATAACTTTCGAGTGCAACATAGAGCAGGTAGTAAACATCTAAATGCCGATGCGCTTTCACGGCGACCATGTGTAGATGACATTTGTATTGTTTATGAAGTCTTTTGTCGTTATGGTGTCCCAACAGAACTGCACTCGGATCAAGGACGGAACTTCGAGTCTGAAGTTTTTAAAAGTGTGATGGAAATTATGGGCATCCGCAAAACCAGAACAACACCGCTTCATTCTCAGTCGGATGGGCTTGTTGAACGAATGAATCGGACGATTCTTCACTATCTCGCTAAATTCGTCAACGATAAACAGGATGACTGGGATGACCTGCTTCCACTCTTCGCATTGGCTTATCGTTCGTCAACTCAGGAGTCAATCAAGGAAACACCATTTGCAATGATGTATGGACCTGATATGCGATTGCCTCAAGACTTATTTCTTGAAACACCACCAGACTCAGATCCCAGGACGTACCGAGGATTTGCTCAACAGTTACGAGATCAGCTTCGCGACATTCACGATCGAGCAAGAGTTAAACTTCGTCGTGCGGCACAAAAAATGAAGAGTAGGTATGACTTAAAAGCTAACTTTCCTAAATTCCAGGTTGGAAACTTTGTGTGGTTCCCCAATCCTCAAAGAAGAGTTCGAGTATTTCCAAAACTCCAATCAGATTGGGATGGACCTTTCCGAATTATGGAAATTATATCTGATGTGACCATTAAGATCCAGAAGACACCTAAATCAAAGTTTAAAGTTGTGCACTTTGATCGGGTAACCAGCTACCGAGGTACTAACTTTAGTGCCTGGCCTTCTGAGAGTAGGCTTTTGATCCAGAGGCTCCGGTCCAAGAAGGGGGGAATGTTACGCATTTATGAACGCATAAACACGCACCTCAACTTACCACGGAAGTACTAGTTGACGTTTTGTCACCGAAACTAACTTAATAATAAACTAGAGTCAGTCAACAGATTGGCATAGACCAATAAAAACCCCGGAATCCGCGAATCCGCAACAACATGAAAAGCCAAGCACCAATTAAGTTGACAGCTGAGTTGACAACCAAATTGAATCGTGTTTGAGCTAATTTAAATGAAGCCTAACATTTTATTTGCATTTGAGAACCTTAACCTTGAACATCTGAACATTAGAACTAAATTTATAAGTTTATTAAAGAAGTTCAAGTATATTGGTACCTGTGCATATTCTGTGTTCAATAATCGCATTGGCTTAGACGTAGTAGGTAAAGTTTTGTGACATACATTTCTAGCCTGAGATTTTACTTGAATTCTAAGACCTTAACCTCAAAGATTCGATAATTAGAACAGAAGACAAAAGCTTACCAAATCAACCCGTTTCGATAATTATATTTAAGTTACTTCGGTAAGTTAATCCCACCTCTAGAGTCTAGACTGATTAACGTTAATTTAAATACCTTAACCTTTAACAACTGGTCACAAGAACTAATGTTGTTAGTTTATTAAAGAGATTCTCAAGAGATTCTTAGGTTCAAAAATCGCATTGGTGTAGACGTAGATCAAGTTCAAAATCTCATTGGCTAAGACGTAGGTCAAGTTCAAAAATCGCATTGGTTTAGACGTTGGTCAAGTTCAAAAATCGCATTAGTTTAGACGTACGTCAAGTTCAAGAATCTCATTGGCTTAGACGTAGGTCATTTTCAAAAATCGCATTGGCTTAGACGTATAGGTCAAGTCCAAAAATCGCATTGGTTTAGACGTTGGTCAAGTTCAAAAACCGCATTTGTTTAGACGTAGGTCAAGTTCAAAAATCTCATTGGCTTAGACGTAGGTCATTTTCAAAAATCGCATTGGCTTAGACGTAGGTCAAGTTCAAAAGTCACACTAGCCAAGACGTAGATCAAGTTCAAAAATCGCATTGGTTTAGACGTAGGTATATGAATTTTGTTGGCGATGCTAACAAAGCCAATTTTTTTTATTCAATTTTTTAATTTATGTAATTATTTATTTTGATGAATTAACCCCAAACGTTTTCCACCTACACTTTTATGTAATTTCAATGATTTTTTAACTGAATAAATTAGTTTGATATTTTACCTTAATTTTAAGACCTTTATTTTAAATATCCGATTGTTAGAACAGAAGTTATAAGCCAACCAACCCAACCTATTTGTACCATTACGAATAATATTTGCAAAATACCTACAACAATTTAATCAACATAGGGACCTTTCATAAATGCATGGTTGCGAAAGTCTGACGAATGCATAACTTTCATAAATGCAAATGATAAAAGTCAGATTTTCATAAAAGCAAAACGCAAATATTTGCAGCGCGTGCAACTATAAAAACTCACATGCAATCTGAATTTCTTTCTTAAAGAAAGAGTGTTGCACACACTCCACCATCTTTAGAATAGCCATCTCCTTCCCACCAGTATATCGTTAATAGGAAACTTTTTTTTATTTTTTTTTTGTATTCCTCTTTGTCATTACGTTTGCCTCGATTAAAGAGTTGTGAGGTGATGAATAAAACAACAGAAATATGTGAATATCTGTGTTAAAAAAAAAAATTTACAAAACATGTAGATCAATAATATCTATGAGCTGTATGATTTTGAGATTTTTTTAAGCATTCGTTAAAAATAGAAAATTAAAAAAGTGGTAAAAATTGACATATGACGCAAATCAGAAAAAGGGTTCATAAATGCAGCGTAAAACACATGTGCAAGTATTTTGTATGACAAGTTTGCAAGTATTTTGTATGACCCCCTCACGGTTTTCGCCTTGACGGTGGCGAGGGGGCTTACGTGGGATCCTCCAGCAACCCAGCTGCAGGGTCTCACCACTAAGCAAAACCAACAAAAACAGAGATGTACATCGATGACAAATATGGACAATATACAAACGAACGAACAAATCAGAGTGGGGATATACACTCAAGTGTCGACAGAGGTCACGGCTGTCGGCGAGGGCTTGGACTCGCGAGAGGCTAAGTCGCCAGTGACAAACATCAACGCAAACGACGAACAAAAACTGACAAACACTAACGCAAACGAACAAAAACGACATAACTTAACAAGACAAACAAAAGCGCTAGACCTCACAGCTGCTCTTCTCCCTGCTCTAGATAGCATGGCTATCGACGGTATGGAGACCTCGGACGGACCTCCCTCTATAGGAAGTCAAACCGAGGACGAGCTGCTAGAAGACTCGAATCCCGAAGAGACTACGCTGAAGCCTACTGCACCCCTCAAAGATCTCAAAGCTTCGAGGAAACGCAGTAACTACAGATCCTCTAAAAGATTCGTGAGTGCTATGAACGGAAAAGACCCGACCACCCTCAGTTCAAGAGACAAGGCTCTCTTGAAAAAACATAAGAAGTTGGTGAGGAACTTTGAGCGTCAGTCGGCAGCAGCTGCCCCTGAACCCATTGTCTCTTCACAACAATCGATCCCCAAAAAGCTGGACAGCGACAGAGCAAATGCATCCACATCTGGTTCTATCCCTAAAAAGATAAACCAAGAACAGGCTGCAATCAACTCTGCTGCTCGTCCCGGCTCGAAACCGACGCAGGCGACGCCTAATAAGAGGCAGCAGACAAAAACTAAATCGAACCCGAAAGGGAACGAGGCAGTGCAAGTCGGCAACTCTTATGGGGCGAAGCCAAGTACGTCTAAAAGAGCTAGATCGGAGGAGGCAGCCAAGACTGAAGGTGCTAAAAAACGCAAGACCAACAGTTTTGACACCACCCCGATTGATCTGCAGATAGCAATCATTAGTCGAGACAACCCGGATGGGAAAATCACGGCAAATAACTGGCTACTTGTTGAGAACGAAATCCTCAAAGCCATGATGGCTACATCTGAAAACGATAGTTTTGATGACTATACTTTCGATGGAGCTGGATGGCGAAAAGGTGTGAAAGTGGTTTGCTGTGGGGACCAGAAATCTCTGGAGTTCCTCACTCACATCATCACCAATATTGGTGGAACTGTGGGAGGGCGCTTCTCTAGAGATTCTTCCCGTCACGGAACTACCCCTTCGCCAGCAAATTAATATATGGATTCCTCCTCCTGCTACGAATGAGGACACATCTATAATTAAACTGCTGGCAAACCAGAACAAAGAGCTCTCCGTGCTAGACTGGAAGCTCCAGTCTTCTAGGAAGAGTCCTAGTGGGGAAGGAAAGGACCTCTTGTTCATTATTGACAAGAAATCTGACCTTCTTCTAAAGAATTAAGAAAGGCCAAGAAAGATTCATGGGCTAGGCACTGTGAATCCATTGAGAACACAAGTGATGCGGCTAGACTTCGAAAGATCCTTGCATCTAACCCCACGACTCCGGGATACATTAAACATCCCGATGGATCGTGGTCGAACTCGAGCCAAGAAACACTTGAACTCTTCATGGAAACACATTTCCCTGGATGTATGAGCCCTAATGACTCAGGGCATACACAACCAGACTCTCTATACGCTGATCAACCAGTACCAGACTTGGAACAGGTTATCACAGATCAGAAGATTATGTGGGCAATAAACTCGTTCAAACCCTTTAAATCAGCTGGACCAGACGAGATTATTCCGGCATTTCTTCAACATGCTCTACAGATAATCACCCCATGGCTTAGGGTTATCTTCAAAAGTTGTATTAAACTAAGATACGTCCCTATCAGCTGGAGAAAAGTCAGAGTAGTCTTTATTCCGAAAGCCGGCAAACCGACACACTCGACTGCAAAAGACTACAGACCGATCAGTCTCTCTTCGTTCCTCCTCAAGACACTGGAGAGGATCATTGATCTGCATGTAAGGGACCTCCTCAATCCAAACAACTTGTGCAACTCCCAACACGCTTACCTTAAAGGTAAGTCAGTGGAGACCGCGTTGCACGAGGTCGTTTCACAAATTGAGAAAAGTCTCGAGCACAAAGAATACACCCTGGCAGCATTTTTGGACATCGAAGGGGCGTTTAATAACGTTAAAACGGAGTCCATTAAATCTGCTCTGGAAGAGGTTGGAGTTGAATCTGCCATCGTGGACTGGATTTATTCCATGCTCAATGGTAGAATCTTAAACTCGCAACTTGGGAACACTATTGTCGAGAAAACAGTTGCAAGAGGCACACCACAGGGAGGAGTAATCTCACCTTTGCTCTGGGTCCTCGTTGTTAACAAAATTCTTACAAAATTTAGGAATAAGGGCATTAAAACTGTGGCATATGCAGACGACATAGTAATCTTGATATCAGGTAAATATCTTACCACCATCAAAGATATTATGGAATCTGCGCTTAAGGAACTATCCTTGTGGGCAGCACAACACGGTCTCGGGGTTAACCCTGCAAAGACCGAGCTAGTTCTGTTCACGAAGAAAAGGAAATTAGAGGACTTCACTCCTCCCAAGCTAAACGGAATTCCTCTGAAACTTTCCAAAGAAGCTAAATATCTTGGCGTAATCCTTGATTCGAAGCTAACCTGGAAACGGAATACAGAGGAAAGAATGAAGAAGGCAATGTGTGCTTTCTATACATGCAAAAAAACATTCGGTACACGGTGGGGAATGCGACCGCAAGTCATTCATTGGATGTACACGGCGATCGTTCGACCCATCCTCACCTATGGTTCGATTGTATGGTGGAAGGCCGTAGAAAAGATTAGCTATCTCAAAAACCTAAACAAGGTACAGAGATTAGCCTGTATAGGAATAACAGGGGCACGGAAGTCTACACCACAAGCAGGACTGGAGATCATTCTCAATCTTCCAGTCCTGGATGAATACATTAAGGGGACAGCAGCCAAAAGTGCATTTCGACTTAAAGAAATGGACTCTTGGAAGCACAGCACTTATGGTCATGGGTCTATCTTGAAAAGATATGACGATCTTGATGTGACTACTGACTACGTACCACCCGTTATAGATTTTAGGAAAAGCTTCTCTACTTTAATACCCGAAAGGCATGGTTGGGAACCCAACTCACTACTCGGTGAACAGGGTATACCTCTCTACACTGATGGGTCAAAAATGGAAGAAGGAACAGGAGCTGGAGTGTTTAGTGAAGCTCTTAATATTAGAGAATCATATAAACTACCAGATGAATGTAGTGTCTTTCAGGCTGAGATTTATGCTATTGAAAAGGCAGCCGAAATAGTTCACAGGAAGAAACTGAGCTCTTCAGAGATCACATTCTTCGTGGACAGCCAAGCTGCTATCAAAGCGATAGCCAGTGAGACTATAAGATCCAAGGCAGTTGCAAAATGTCGAAATACACTGAACAATATTTGTTACTCCAACCAAGTCAAACTCTGCTGGGTCCCTGGACATAGCAATATAGAAGGGAACGACAAAGCAGATGCACTGGCAAGGGAAGGGTCAATGTCAAATAGAGACAGTCGTAGCCAATCAGACACGAGACCGGACGTTCCGATTGGCGTGATCAAAAGGAAGATAGACCTAATAACGAAAGAGAAAATCAACAACTCCTGGATATCCAGGAACGATTGTGACATCTCTAGAAGTTTATGGCCTCTAATCAACGAAAAAGAAACTCAGTATATTCTATCGCTGAGTAAAAAGAATATTAGAACCCTGATAGGTGTACTAACGGGACACTGTGCCATTGGCACAATGGCCACTAGATTTGGTGTATACGCACCCGATTTCTGTAGGAGCTGTCAGGATGTTGAGGAAATAGAAACCATTAAGCACCTGCTCTGCGACTGCCCCAACCTCCAAACAAATCGCCTCCGTTACCTTGGGAGCAGATTTGTTGGAGAACTGGACGATCTAGCGCAGGTCTCAATGGCAAACATGAGGAAATATATTGATAGTACGGGCTGGTTCGTAAATGACCCAGTCTATGTGAACCATTAGTTTAGTTGTTATCTCTGTTATAGGGGATCACAATGGACCAACAGGCCCCCGTGTACGCACAGCCTCAGGGCTGGGCACGCCCCTCCTAACCTAACCTAACCTAACCTATTTTGTATGACGTTAATATGATTGCAATTGGATCGCATGTAAATAAAGCAACCATGCATTTATGAAAGCACCCATAATATTATATATATATACATTTTGCAGACATACCTAACCTATTTAATAATGTAGCTATGTATGTAGATCATTTTTGTTCCCGATGCGAAGCCAATTTTGTTTGCCACCAGCCACAGTGGAGTGGTGGTTTTTTATTGCACACATTCCACTCCAACGTCTTGCCCCCACCCTTACAGCAATATATATTCTTTGTGGGTACATTTTTGTTGTTTTTTTTCTTTTGGAGTGAAACTTCTTTATTCTTTTTTTTTTTCTTGTTCCTCCCGTCAATGTCATTTGCTGTGATGAAATTAGTTCTCAAAAGCCAATCTTTCACTTTTTAGTATGAAATTTTGTAAGATTTGGCAAAAATTTTGATGAAATGACCGCTGGAAGGTCCGATGATTCAGCCACTGCTGCCTCTATCCGTACCAAAAGCATCACCACTTCCACTAACACTACGACCATCGCTTCCACTGGCCCTGCCCTAGCTGCCTCTTCATTAAAATGCAACTCTGCCGCTTTAAACACTCGTTCTAAAAAACAAACCAACAAAATTGTAACATCCAAAGTGAGTCAAACTCCAGACAAATCAAAACAACCATTGTCAGCTATATCGACTCCCACGCTCAAAATTGCAATTGACAACAACAAAAATAAAAATTTTTTGGAGTTCGAAACAAACGTCTTGGCGAACATTAATAAATTATTTAAAGACTGAATCTAAACTGATGCAAAATGTCAACGATAGCATATCAACACTTAATGAACGTTTGTTTCAGTGCGAGAAAGAAATTTCAGAGCTAAAAACTGAAAACAAAAAAATCAGAGATCAATTAGAAGATCAACAACGAGTGCAGCGTTTAAGTGATGTGATTGTTTGTGGTCTGCCAAAAAATGCTAGTGCAACTGAACTTGCAAAAAAAATTGCCGCTAAACTCAACCATCCGCTCACACCTCACTTTGATGCCTTTCGTTTGAACACAAGAAATCCGAACACGGATCATCCGCTTCTAATTCGACTGTCCTCTCCTTCTGAAAAAAGAGCATTGATCTCTGCGTTCCAGTCATTAAATGGTTTAACAACATCACAACTGTTCGATGATCGGGAGTTACCCAACAACGCACACCCCGATACCCCTGACAAACGAATCTATATTAACGAGAGTTTAACACCACTTAATAGTTCTCTTTTGCGACATGCTATTCAGCTACGAAAATAGGGAATTTTGTTTTCGACACGAACGAGGAATGGATTTGTATATATTAAGAAGAGCAGTGATGATATAGAGACGAAAATAGACTCAAGCACTTTCTCTATTCTCACCAGTTCGACTTGAAGACTGGAATGTTATATATGGAGCTGATCATCATTATGTTTATTATTAATTTGGTACATTATTAATTTGAAATTATTTTTTATACTCTTATTTTTCTTCTCTTTATTCTCTCTTTTATCTATTATTTCTCTTATAATTTTTCTCTCTATAATTTTTATTATTATTATTTTTTTTTTTTCTTCTTCCATAATTTTAATTTTTTATGATTTTTTTTTAATTTTTGTAAAGCCTTTTTAATTTCCTTAACATAATCAAATTTACCCATGGTTTGGTGGTTTACGTTTGAAGTGATTGAATAGTTCTCGTTGTTTTCCTTTTGTTGTTGTTTGAGGGGGCATGATTAGTGACGTCTCAGTAAAATCAGTTATCAAAATACTTTCTGAAGCTCGCGAGGGATTCAAGATATGTTGCCTTAATGCTCGTAGTCTTAACATGGATAAGCTTGATTTTATGAAGTATGTGTTCGTCTCTTCAGGGTTGGATGTCATATGTGTTACAGAGACATGGTTCAAACCAGATATACCTAGTAGTACATATGACATCAATAACTACAATTTAATACGAAACGATAGAGTCACTGATACAATTGGGGGTGGGGTGGCGGTATACTGCAATGCATCACTCAGAAGTAGGGTTTTGGTAAAGTCTGACAATAATGGAGTTGAGTTTATCGTTATGGAGGTGACGGATGGTAATACAAAGGCCATTGTAGGTGTTTGCTACAATCCCAACAGAAGTATTTCTCCAGAACCCTTTTTTTCTGCTCTTCAGGAATTCTCTGCCACTCATGAACATATTATTATTTGTGGTGATTTCAATGCCGATCTTTTGTTATCCGATAGTCGCGCCAAGCAACTTAGGGATGAAATCGAAACAAACGAACTTTATGTTTCAAATTCGTATGCCACCCGCTTTGCCCCTAGTTCTACTCCGAGTCTTCTTGACCTCATGATCGTTTCTGATCTTTCGAACGTTATCTTGCTGGACCAACTATCATTAGATGGAATATCTGACCATGACCTAATTTTCTGCACATATAACGTTGACTTTTCACGTTCTTATACACCATTGTCCTTTCAGTTCAGAGACTTTAAGTCTATTAATAACGTTGCACTGCAGGCTGATGCAATCATCTTTCCCTTTCATTTGTGTAACAGTTTCTCAAATTCAAATGACAAAGTTGATTATTTTCAATCATTAGTTCTTGAATTATTTAACAAACATGTTCCTCTCAAAACTGTCTCAGTACGTAACAAAAACTGTCCTTGGTTTACCTCTGAGGTGCACAGGTCAATCAAGAATAGAAGAAGATCATACTCTAAGTGGAAGCTTAACCCCACCGCTGCCAATTGGGAATTATTTTGCCGTTCTCGTAATGATGCAACGTTTGTAACTCGCAGAGCCAAAAAAAGTTTTTTTTATGTCGAAGTTGGATACAAACCAGTCATCACGAAAGCTTTGGAGTAATCTACGTTGGATTGGAATTGGAAAAAAAGAAAATATTCAAAATTTCCCTGATCTCAATGAACTTAATGAGACTTTTGTTTTGAGAGACTTTCAACCAAATAACTTTGTGCCTAACAGTGAAATCCTATGTGAACCATCAACGGTATTTGAATTTGAAGTAGTATCAATCAAATCTGATGCTTATGGTGAAGATGGAGTACCAATTAGTTTTCTAAAAATGATTTTACCACATGTTACCGGTACTTTAACCCACTTAATAAATTTTTGCATAACCTCATCATCTTTTCCTGAGAGTTGGAAAAGAGCTAAAGTAATTCATGTAGCCAAAAAATCAAATGCTAGCTCTTGTTTGGACTTTCGTCCTATAAGTATCCTTCCTTGTCTGTCAAAGGTCTTTGAAAAAATTCTTGCCTCACAGATATCTAATCACCTTACTACATGTAATTTGATATCACCACTTCAATCAGGTTTTCGTGCACATCACAGCTGTCAAACTGCTATGATTAAGGTGCTTGATGACATAAGGATACAATATGATCTAGACAAGGTTACTATTCTTTGTCTATTAGATTTCTCTAAGGCCTTTGATAGAGTAAACCATGTCAAAAGTTGAAGTACTACTTTGGGTTTCATGAGAGAGCTGTGCGTCTCATTCGAAATTATCTCTGTAACCGTAGCCAAAGAGTAAAATTCGGTCAGTTACAATCTGAGTTTTTAAACCTGCAAATGGGTGTACCGCAAGGGTCTATTTTGGGGCCCATATTGTTTTGCATTTACAATAAATGACATCGAACGTGCTGTTACATCTATATGCAGATGATGTGCAACTGTATATATCTCGTCCGATAGGCTTGCAAGAAGATTTGGTATTTAGATTAAACGAAGATCTTACAGAAATATTTAATTGGACACTCCAAAATGGTCTTACCCTCAATCCGACAAAGTCGCAACTTATTGCGATATCAAAAAATCATGTTGATACCACACTTCTACCCCCAATCTTTCTCTCCCAATCTCAGCTTGTGTTTGTGGACACTGTAACGAGTCTGGGTATTAAAATAAATAAATCACTTTCCGCCGAAAAGCACATTAATTTTACAGTAGGAAGAATTTACACTGGTTTGCGTAAACTTTGGCTATTTTCTACCATAACTCCAGTTGATACTAAACTTAGACTTATTAAAACTTTACTTTTGCCCTTAATAACCTATGGTAATACCGTGTACTGCAAGCCTGATTCCCATTCCCAGCACAAACTCCTTGTCGCTTTTAATGATATGATTAGGTATGTATATGGACTTCGGAGATACGAGCACATATCACATTATCATCGGCTTGTCCTTGGATGTTCCCTTCAGCAATATCTTGATGCCAGGTGTTGTATGTTTTTGCATAAAATTATACACAATAAATTACCCATATACATTTTTGAAAAACTAACATTCGCTCAATCCCATAGAACCTTAAACCTTTTGCTTCCAACTTTTAACTACTTGAACTCTTCGCGGCTCTTCATTCTTTATGCAGCAAAGCTATGGAATTCTCTCCCCTTACATATTAAAAAAATAATAAACGCTGGAAACTTTAAAAATGCGATCTCTTCTGAATTAAGTTAAATCTCTTCACAGTATTAATATTTAGTAATTAACAAAGGAAATTAAACAGGTTTTTGTTTTTAACATTTAATGTAATATATGTATATACATATTATGTAATACAAGTATCAATATTTTATTATATATTATGTTGCTATTTCTTAGATTAAGTATATTTGAATAATTTTTGCTTACTATCCAATTGTTAAGTACTATAAAAGACTAAGTCTTACTTTTACATCTGTATTAAATAAATAAAATTGAAATAAAATAAATTGAATTGAAGATTTGTAGCCTGTCATTTTATCTTCAATTATATCTATCTTAATATTAAGCATCCGATAATTATAAATTGAGTAGTAGGTTTCTAAGTGGGCTCAAATCGAGTGATTTTAAGATTTTATACAAATTCAACTATCCTCCACTGAAGCTCGTCGGTTGGTGACGATCAACGTGTAGGTACGATTCATCGATTGTGTATTTAGGTTCATTTTATTAATTTTGGTAATATCTTTGGTAACATCAACCAAAATTTCGATCCTGAGGTCCCTATACGCTACAGTTCATTCGTTAACTTTGAATTCATTTCATTTAATCATTTTGGTAACACCATATTTTTCTCAAAACGACCCTATAAACATTTCCAATGTTAAAAAACCTGTTTTTTTCGTGTATCTAACATTTTTTTCCGTTCCGAGACATTCTGCTCCGATTTCAAGTTAGTTTGGGGGAAGTTATCAATTTAAAAATAATTTCGAAATCTGAACACGGTTATTTGTATACATATTTTGAAGTTTAATATTTGACGTTAAACGAACAACTGATTCAATTACACAGCATTTAACCAAATGAATTAAAAGAGCGTTCATGCAAACTTTTGTGTAAACTTATCATTTTACACAATTTGTAAATTTACGACGTTGCATGAATACCCTTATTAATTGGAAAACGACTTTGAAAACAACTAGTTGCAGGTAGTTAAAGTGCAGCTTTGAAATTGTGTGGCCTTGTTTCCAGCATACAAATTGCCAATGTTTTGATAGCCGCCTCTATACAAATTATAGCGATATTAGTGTTTTTTTGAAAGCTAACAATGCCTAGCCTACTTACATATACATACATATGTATAATTTAATTAATTTACAATTTAATTTTTCTACAATCGCCCAATTGTGTCACATGACAATCGGACGATATTTATTTCACAATACCTATCTCTACCACGTCTGTAGAGATAGAAAGAGAGTTATTGTTATTGTTTTCGTTTGACGTAAATAAGTTCCTGGTTACACATTTTGCTATCAATTGCGTTAAAATTGGAAAGTCGATTTAGCCTTGATAATTTTTGAAAAATCTGCAAAATAATTAAATGGAACAAAATGTTTTGTAAGAAATATATATATGGATCTTAATCTATAATTAACAATATGTACAAGAAAAGGCAAAACTATAAATTGGCAAATAATTTTTGCAAAGTTAATGAAATTTATTTCAAACAAAACCAAAAATAAGAACGCCAAATAATAATTTCGGAATGATTCAGAAATAGAAATAATAAAAAGCTAAATGTTAATTATTATTAATTTTTACTTACTGGAATACGATTGTAAAATAAACAAATTATTGAACGATTAACACGTAACCCGTTGTATAATCATGCATAAAACTTATCTTTGTTTTGTTTAGAACCCACAAAGTAACATATTTTGTTCAAACCAGCTGAGATAATAAACTACTGTCTTTTGTACCCTTTCTTCTTATTTGTGTAACGAATTAATGTATACAGTATACACTATACGTAGTCTTTGTTAATTATTAATTTTTTAAACAAAAAGACTGCGTCTATTTAAACGAGAACATTACTAAATATAGATAAAGTAAGTAAGTAGTCAGTAGTCTGATTGGAAGCAAGATCTGTAGGTACATTTTCATCGTTACCTTCCCAATGTTTCGCCGACTTTCAAGGCTTCAGCGTTTTCTTTTATAATGTTACACTTATTTCACTAATTTCAAAATTTAATTAATGAAAAAAACGGGAACTCGAAATTCATAAAAATAATGGAGATATTACTTTTTTAAAGCCAGAAAATAACCAACTTGAAGGAACACTGAAAAAGTCTTAAATTTTGTCGAAACATTGACAATTATTGTATTTATATTTGCATTTATGTAGATTAAAAAAATAAATATTTAACAATTTTGATCTGCATTACAACGCACATACTAAGCCGACTCTATATTTTTATCTCGATTTCAGATACCTATTATAATCATGGATTTTCCAACATGGCTTTTTAGATCATTGGTGTTTTATATTTTTTGGATATGCAATGGCGTGAGGTACTGCTTTTTTAACACTTTTTTAATTACATGGGCTTTCTGGTCTGTCTGTTTGTTTACCTGTTAGGTACAAGTTTTGAAATCGATTCTAAATTTTCTGATTAGATAAAGTCTTGAAATTTTAAATTGAATGTTATACAACAAGTTTGTTTAAATTGATAATAATCTCTAGCTCATCGAAAAATTTGTTTAAAATCGATTGCAAAATATGTACCGATCAGAAAAGATAAACTTATCACATGTATCTGTCATCATCTTATCAAAATGTTTAAAATTTATTGCAGAATTTCATACACACAAAACTAAAAGATAGGTACAACACCACGTACATATTTAAAACGAACCAATAAGTATAAAATTATTTTAAGTGGCCATTATGTGAGACTTAGGGAAGGATGGGGCACAGAGGACCATTTAACGTTTGCCGATTTATTGAAATATATTGAACAAAGAAAAATGGCTCAAATTTGTTCTGAACATTTCTTAAGATGTCAACATCAAATGGACTTATAATTGCTATCGAAGCACTTTTTATAAATTAAAAGAGCATAAAAAGCTTTTGCTGCTCCGTTGATGGATACTTGAATTTATAGCTGATATTGCATTTTCCATCGTAATAAATGTCCAGCTTGGCTCTGGCTTTTTATAAATGCAGTTCCGTACCATCTACAACAAAAAAAATCCAAAATTGATCAGGTTCGAAGGAATATGAATGCCTTTTAAAGAGTTTCCGACATGTTTAAATACGAATATTTTACAAAACTCAAATTGAACAAAACACCACTGAATTCCTTGTTTTCGATATTAAAACTTGAAATTCTTATTGGCAAAGCCTTTAAATACTAAATAAGCACAAAAAGTATTTTGCAAGGCCCAAAGGAACACACCTAATAACAAACTGAGGAGCTAGATAGGCGCTTTTATTATAGTATTAAACTTTTGGGCAGTCACTTATTTATCGTTTTAAAGCGAAAGTCCTTTGTGCCCCGGTGGCCTTCTGTCACATTAAAGTCGAATCAAAGGTTCTCAATGCACCAACCGTAGAACTAATTTCTCAACCTCACACGTTTATTCGTTCGACTCCCCAGCGGTAATAGGGGGATTAAGTCTCACGCCTTATTCAGGTGAGTTTACAATGTGAAATAAGTTCTCCGTATTAGCCACTTAAATGTCACTTATTTCACAATCGAGAAACATAGGTCTTTATCTAAAATTTAGTACCTAGTTATTTAATATTATCAATAAAATAATAAATAATAAAATAAATAAAATAAAATAAAATGTATCTTATTATGTATTTCGTATAGTGGATTCAAATTTTATTGGAATATTCCAACATTTATGTGCAATAAATATGAAATTAAATTTGATACGCTACAAGCGGAATATGGAATAATTCAAAATAAAAACGACTCTTTTCGTGGAGATCAAATATCAATTCTCTATGATCCTGGGAGTTTTCCTGCAATTCTTCAAAATACTTCTTCCAAAGAACTTTTCTACAGAAACCATGGAGTCCCGCAAGAAGGCAATTTGTCTGCGCATTTGCAATTTTTTGAAATGCATGTAGCAGAGCTCATACCTAATTCTGATTTCTCAGGAATTGCAATTATAGATTTTGAATCTTGGCGACCAATTTATAGGCAAAATTTTGGAACGCTCAAGCCGTATAAAACTCTTTCAATGCAAATTGAACAGAAAAATCATCCGCGCTGGTCGAAGAAACAAATTGAAAAAGAAGCACAAATTAACTTTGAAAAAGGTGGTAAGTCTTTTATGCTGGAGACTTTGCTGGCAGCTAAAAAATTGCGTCCACGTGCTAAATGGGGATACTATGCATTTCCATATTGTTTTAACAATGGAAATGGGAACAACCCCTTAGAATGTGTGAAAGCCGTTCATGATGAAAATAATATGTGAGTTTGCTGCCATATACCCATTACTTGTACCTATGTATGTTTACAAAAAAAACTAATAAAGGATCCAATGGATGTTCCAGTCTTCTGATGCGATTTATCCATCTGTATACTTGCAAGAGCGAACTCCAGCATTGAATCGTATTCCGTTTGTAAGGGGAAGAGTAATTGAAGCTTTGCGTATTGCCAAAATGGTCAGTAATATAAAAAACCAGAAGCTACAAGTTCTGGTGTATCACAGATATGTGTTTACGGATACCCTTAAGTATCTTGATACCGTGAATACATTGAACATATTTAAGGAAGTAAAACACGAAGGAGCAGATGGAATCATTCTGTGGGGTAGCTCGTACGATCTTAATTCACGGTAAGGGCACGATTTTAGTAATTTTGGTTTCATTTTAAGGATATTCTTACATTTCTTTCATAGAACAAAATGTCAACAGTTCCAAATTTATCTGAAAGAAAAACTGGGACCAGCTATACGTGTGGCTAGTCATCTTGATATTTGAATGATCAATAAATGTTTTATAAGAAATTATGTTTTTTTTTTTCAGTGAGTGTGAGATTTTTAAGTCGGAAATTTTTTCTATAAAGAAACAGTAGAATTAGAATAGATTAGACTTTTATTTATCGGTGCTGAATTATTATACATTTTTTCATTAAACCTATATTGGACAATTTACAGAGATTTGATATAGAACCATCTTACAACTGAAAAATTTATAACAATGTTTTTTATATTACATATTAAAACAATGGCTTGGAGGAAAAGCTACAGAAAAAACCTTCTTTTAAAAGTTGAGATAGAGAGAAGAGAAGGAAATGAAAAAAAAACCATCGCCAAATCACAGACTTTTTACAGAAATATGTTTAATATTTATATAAAACAAAATTAGATAAATAAATAAATTAACAAAATAAAAAATTTACAAAAATTAATGAATAAACAAATAAGTTCATTAAACTTACATAATAAATAAATAACAAAATTAAATAAATAAATAAATAAACGATTAAACAAATAAATAATTTAATAAATTAACTAACGAGTTAATGTATAAATAAATAACAATTTAATTAAATAAATAAATTTATAAAAAATAAATAAATAAATAAATAAATACGTAAATAAATAAATAAATAAGTAAATAAATAAATTAATTAGAAAAAATTCGTGATCGTCATTGAGTGCGGACGTCTTTGTTTGTAGGAGCATAATAAATAAAATATATAAAATAAAAATAGAATAAATAAAAATAAAATAAAATAAAATAAAAATAAAATAAAATAAAATAAAATAAAATAAAATAAAATAAAATAAAATTAAATTAAATAAAATTAAATAAAATTAAATAAAATTAAATAAAATAAAATAAATAAAAATAAAATAAAATAAAATAAAATAAAATAAAATAAAATAAAACAGAATAAAATAAAATTAAATAAAATAAAATAAAATAAAATAGAATAAAATAAAATAAAAAAAATAAAAATAAAATAATAAAATACAAAAAAAAATAAATAAATTAAATTAAATTAAATAAAATAAAATAAAATAAAATAAATAAAATACAATAAATAAAATAAATAGGAAAGTCGGAGGTGACAATTACATGGCGGACAAAAGTGTAGAAAATATTGAAAAGGAATCGAAGAAGAGAGGAAGGCCAACAAACCTGGAAAGACTGTCAAAGGGTAGAAATAGCAGCACGGGATCGATGGGAGATATAGGTGATCTATGGGAAAGGAAAAGGGAACATACGGACGGAGTAGAGCAGGAGACGGAGGAGGGAATGGAAATAATTCAGGCAAATAAGAAAGTTCCGAGATCACCTCAGAAGACGGAGGGAGAGGGTTCGAGTTTGGAGAGGATATTAAAGGAGAAGAGAAACGAATTTAAACATGAGACACAGGAAATAAAGCAAGAGATGAAAAAGATGAGAGTGGATATAAAGGAAACTGGGAAAAATGAGAGAAGAAATAATAAGAGGGGAAAAGGAGAGAGGAGAACTGAAAGTTGATGTAAGAGGGCTCGCAAAAAGGGTAGAAGAATTGGAGAAAAGAGAACAAAATGTACGGGAAATTGGAGAGAGAGTAAAACAGTTTGAAGCGCAAAGCCGAGAAGGGGCATATAAAATAAGTGAGGGAGAAGAGAAAGAGCACCTAGTGGAGAGGATGAAAGAAATGGAAGTAAAGATGGAAAGGCAAGAAAAAGAAAACAGACGGCGCAATATAATAATTAAAAACTCGCAGATAAAAAGCACAATTCAAGAAACGGTGCAAAGAATATTCGAAAGGATAGAAGTACGAGGAGTAAGGATAGAGGAAGCGAAGGATATCGACAGGAGAGGATCAGACAGGAATGAAGGTATGATAGCTGTAAAGATGGAAACAATAGAGGGGAAAGCAGAGGTGATGAGGAAAAGAATTAAGCTAAGAGGAAGAGGGAGAGAATTGAAGAGGACCTTATGTGGAAAGAAAGGAGAATGCAATGGTTGATAAAGGAGCGAGCAGAGGAAGAGAAGAGAAAAGGGAAGTGGGTGAGGATAAGATATGGGAAATTGATAGTTAATGGGGAGATATGGGTTTGGGATGAAAAAAGGGAGGTTACAAGGAAAATAATGGATAGAGAGGGAGAACAGGAACAACAATTACTGAGGGAAAGTAGGAGTAGCGAAAAGGAAGAAAGTGAAGGGGGAATAGAAGCGCAAACGGTGACGTCAAAAAACGGATAAAGGAAGTAGAAAAGTCAGAGAGAATAAGGAGAGAAGATTCAGAAGATAGATGTAAGATAGGCTTCTGGAATGTGGCAGGACTAGCAAATAAAGACAAAGAGTTCTGGGAAGTAATCAAAGAATGGGAAGTGGTAGTGATGATAGAAACGTGGGTAGACGAAAAGAACTGGGAAAAATGGAAAGCAAAATTGCCAAAGCGGTATAAGTGGACGAGACAGGGAGCAATGATGATGAGGATTAGAGAAGAAATGGCTATGGATGGTGAGGATAGTCAGGAACAGGAAGAAGGAATAATGAGCAGGAAAGTAAAAGCAGGGAAGAACCAATGGGTTATAGTAGCAACGTACGTAAATGGGGACATGGATAAGAAATTGGAAAGTCCACGAAGTTGGATGGAGAGGCAATCAGAAGAAGAAAGAGTGATAATAGGAGGGGACTTCAACGCGAGAACAGGACTAGAGGGTGGCAAAGTGAGGGATACGGAAGACGAAGAGGGTGGGAGAAGGTCGAAAGATAAAAAAGTCAACGCCGAAGGAAGGAAGCTAACGCAAATGATAGGAGAATTAGGGTGGGAAATTCTTAACGGGAATATAGAGGGGGATGAGGAGGGAGAGTTCACGTATACAGGAGGTAGAGGGGAGACAGTAATAGATTATGTATTGGGGGACGAGAGGGCAAGAGGCGGGATAGAAAGGATGGAAGTAGCAGATAGAGTAGAGTCAGATCATCATCCATTGGTGGTCACGATGAAAAAAGGAAGAAGGAGAAAGAGAGAGAAAGTAAAGGAGGTTAAAAGAATAAAAACAGGAAAATGGACAAAGGAAATGAAACGGGAATACGAGAGAAGAATGCGAGGAGTAAGACTAGGGGAAGGAGAGGAAGCACAAAAGGAGATATAAGAGAGGATAAAGAGGGAAATTGAGCAAAGTGAGGAGGTAGGGGGAAGACAAAGGAGACAAAAAATGAGAGGATGGTGGGATGAAAAATGCAGGCAGAAAAAAGAGGAAGTAAGAAAGGAGTTAAGGAGTTGGAGGAAAGATAGTGGTACAAAAGAAAAATACAGGGAGAAAAAGAGAGAATATCGAGCGCTTATTGAAAAAAAGAAAAAGGAGGAACTGTGGAGGAAAAAGGAATGATTACACCAAATCAAACGGGTTTTAGAAGAGGAGTAGGAACGATAGACAATGTATATGTTTTGAACTATGTGGTGAACTGAGAGATAACAAAGGAGAAGGGTAAGCTAGTGGCATTGTTTATAGATTTAAAAGCTGCATTTGACTCAGTAGATAGAAAAATCATGACGGAGGCATTGGAAGAAAGAGGAGTGAGAGAAGGGCTCTACGAAGGGAGGTCTACGAAGAAACGATGAGTAGAGTAAAAGCGGGAGGAGAGATGGGGGAAAGATTTTGGACGGGAAAGGGAGTAAGACAGGGGTGCCCAATGAGCCCAATTCTTTTTAACTCACTGACAGCGGATATAGAAGATGAATTGGGCAAGGGGAGTTGGGGAGGGATAAAAGTAAGAAGAAGAAGAATTTGCTCGTTGGCATACGCAGATGATGTGGTGGTAATGGCGAAAAATGAAGAAGAGATGCAAAGTATGATACGAAAACTGGAGAAGTATTTCGAAAGGAAAAAACTGGAAGTTAACGTGGGAAAAACGAAAGTGATGAGGTCCAGGAAAGGAGGAGGGAGGAGTACAACAGTAGACTGGAGATGGAGGGAAAAAAGATAGAAGAAGTAAAAGAATTCAAATTCCTGGGGTATGTGTTCAAAAAGAATGGAGGGCAGGAGGAACATATAAGGGACAGAATAAAAAAGGCAGCAGCGGTAATGAAGGAAGCATGGGGGATTGGGAGGAGGAAATTCGAGAAGGTATGGGGGAGGAAGATGTGGCTTTTTGATACCCTGGTGTGGACGGTGATGGGATATGGGGCGGAGATATGGGGATGGGAGGAGAGACAAGAAATGGAAAGAATGCAGGACAGATACCTCAAATGGACACTAGGAGTAGAATGGCAAACTCCAGGATACATGGTGAGAGAGGAAACCAAAAGACATAAGATAATGATAAGGGCAGGGATTCAGGAATTATGAAGAGAAATTAACAGGTGGGAAAGGAAGTGAAATAGCGAGGGAATGTTTAGAGGAGATGAGGGAGAGAGAGAGGGAAGGAAGCGAGAGAGGATCCCGATGGGAACAAGGGAGAATGGGAAAGAGAGGAAGGGAAGGAAGAGAAGACAGTATGCCAGGGTACGAGAGAGTAGAATGGGAAGACAGAAGAGGGCAGGAGAAGGAAAGACTGGAACTAATATTGGAATCCACATACAATAGGTGGTATAAGGAAGTAATGACCGACGGGATCCCACAATATTTGAAAGCGGGATGGAAGGCAGACAGAACAAGGAGAATAGCGAGAGTCAGGCTAGGGAATGAGGTGAGAGAAAGATGGTACTGGAAGCATGAAGAAGAAAAAATGTGCAGAGTGTGTGAAGGTGACCCTGAGACGTGGGAACATGTGATAGAAAGATGCAGGTCAGGTGGTAATGAAGGGATGTCAATAGGGGAGAAGATGAGGGATATAATGAACGAAGGAGGGAGGGGGAAAGAGTGGATAAAGGTTGTTGTAACCCTTAGGGGAAACAATACAATACCTACAATACAAAATAAATTAATTAATTAATAAATAAATACATATATACAAACAAAAATAATAAATAAATAAATTAAATAATTCAATATCACAGATTTAAATAATATATAAATAAAAAGATTAATAAATAAACATCTTTAAATGTATATATGGTCAAATAAATATATCACAGAAAATAAAAAAAAATAATTATGCTTATAAAGTCAGATTTGCGATGAGGTAGTTATCAGATGAACTACAGGATATGTCGTATCTATTGCACAGATTTGTTATTCTGAAAGAAATTCTTTCAATTTTTGTAATTCTATGCAATTCATCCGTTGAATAATGCCGTAGCAAATGAAGCATCATTTTCAAAATTTTGTTTTGCATTCTTTGTAACTTAAGTATATCACTTTTTGCACATTTTCCCCACACAGGTGATCCGTACAGAATTTCTATTAATGAACGGATAGAGCATTTTCATTGTCATGTTAACCATGTTGATTCCCTGTGGACGGTTTTAGGCGGCAGCAAACGAGAGAGGGGGAGAAGTGTTCCCACTAAGGCACTTCTCCTTCATCCAGGCGGCAGCGGAAGAATTCCCCAGATGGAATCAACGGTGGCGTCTACAGTTCCAGTTAGGTTGAACTACTTAGTGAACAACTTGTATGGGCTACTACGACGTATTCGTAGCTCAGGCCTACAAGGAGCGGTTTATCCGGCTCCCAGCCCTTGGAGTTATAATAAGGGTCTGATCCTCCAGGCTAGGGGGTTGTGCGTCAGGGTAACTTCCCTACCACGGAAAAGGTTTACGGTTCCGAATAGACAACAAGCCTCGGATATGGATGATTTTAATGTTGACGACCCATATAATATATATGGTATAAGTCTCCTCAACGTCGCATACAAAATTCTGTCATCTGTACTGTGTGATCGCTTAAAACCGTTTGTCAACGATCTGATCGGCCCCTATCAGTATGGTTTTAGGCCCGACAAATCAACCTTCGATCAAATGTTCACACTCCGACAGATTTTGGAAAAAACCCAGGAGTTCCAAATCGATACACACCACCTCTTTATCGATTTTAGAGTCGCATATGATAGCGTAGACAGAGAAGAGCTATACAGAGCAATGTCGCATCTCGGCATCCCTGCCAAACTCGTCCGCTTGTGCAGGATGACGATGGAGACATCTCGCTGCTTCGTCAAAGTTTGTAGGAACACCACCGAACCCCTTTGAAGTTTAACATCGTTCTTGAAGCAATTGTACGCAACTCGCAAGTCAACAACAGAGGTAAAATTTTTCAAAAGCTTGTTCAACTACTTGCTTATGCAGATGATATTGACATCATTGGAAGAACGAAGCGAGTTTGCAAGTATTGAATCAGAGGCGGCGAAAATGGGTTTGGCTGTTAATGAGGACAAGACGAAGTATATGCTATCATCGAGAAAGGAATCTCAACATCGTCGACTCGGGCAAAACGTCACGATGGATAGGTACAACTTCGAAGTCGTCAAGGACTTTGTCTACCTGGGCTCCACTATTGCATCGCATTGCATTGACATCAATGTAGAGATCAAACGAAGATTTACTCTTGCCAATCGCTGTTTCTTCGGGCTAAGAAGCTATTTGAGTAGTAAAGCCTTCTCTCAAAGAACCAAGGAGACCTTATATAAGACCCTAATCATCTCGGTCCTGCTGTATGGGGCAGAAGCGTGGACCCTGTCAAAAAATGATGAGAATCTGCTTGGGTGCTTTGAAAGGAAGATTCTTCAGGTGATTTTCGGTCCAGTGTGTATCGATGGAGAATGGAGGAGAAGATTCAACAACGAGCTTTACGGGCTTTACAGCGACGTTGACCTGGTAAAAAAGCTGAAAGTACAGCGACTGAGATGGCTGGGATACGTGGAGTGTATGGACAACAACGCACCAGCCCGACGAGTCTTCGAATCTACCCCGGACGGTCTGCGCAGCAGAGGAAGACCCCACCTTAGGTGGCGCACACAAGTGGAAAACGACCTCAATCAATTTGGAGTGCGTAACTGGAGGCAGCTAGCTAGGGACCGAGCTGGCTGGAGGGGCTTGTTGGTTGAGGCCGTAGTCCATCCTGGACTGTGAGCGCCATCTAAAGTAAGAAAAGTAAGTAAGTAACCTTGTTGATTGTTTGTTGGATATGTAATCCGAAAGTTAAAGTTTTGTCAAGATATACTCCTAAGTATTTTGCACTGTATTTCCATTCCGTCTGCGTTCCACTAACTGTTAACCTTCGACTGGGTAGAAAACAAGCTTTTCTTTTTCTGGTGAAAAAGACGCCTTGAGTCTTTTCAGCATTCAATTTAATTCTCCACTTATTTATATAGTTCTGTACATCATCCAATGCAGATTGCTAATTAGTTTCAATAACAAAACCAATCGAATCGGCTAAATAGATGCAAGTGTCATCTGCAAAGATAGCAATTTCACAATCCCTGAGCTAAGGAAAGTCAGATGTATATATATTGTACAAAAATGGGCCCAAAACCGATCCTTGAGGAACACCAGCTGAAATTTCTTTAGAATTTGAACATGCAGAATTAACGGAAACTTTAAACGTTCGTCCGGTTAAAAAGGAAACAATTATTTTACTTATATATCTTGGAAAATTCATAGTGCTTAATTTATAAACCTTTGTGCCATACAGTATCGAAAGCTTTCCCGACATCAAGTAAGACTAGACTTGTACTTTTCCTAAGGAAAGTCAGATGTATATATATTGTACAAAAATGGGCCCAAAACCGATCCTTGAGGAACACCAGCTGAAATTTCTTAAGAATTTGAACATGCAGAATTAACGAAAACTTTAAACGTTCGTCCGGTTAAAAAGGAAAAAATTATTTTACTTATATATCTTGGAAAATTCATAGTGCTTAATTTATAAACCTTTGTGCCATACAGTATCGAAAGCTTTCCCGACATCAAGTAAGACTAGACCTGTACTTTTCCCAAGGGCGAAGTTATTTTTAATATCTCTTGTTATTCGGTGTACTTGATGAAGATACTGTACTGTGATGACATCTAAATCCAAACTGCTCTGCTGGTAAGATGTTATGTAAATTTAAGTGATTGATTTGATTGTTTTTGATAACTTTTTCAAGGAATTTGCTTATTGAGCTCAATAAGCTGATTGGCCTATAGCTACTTGGCATAGAAGAGCTCTTTCCTAGTTTGAGAATAGGTATAACTTTAGCCAGAGGTGGCGGAAGTGGTGTGTAAAGTGTGCCACGGCACACGGCTCCGCACTTCGAAGGGCCCCACGTTCTAAATTATAATTCTCCGCGTATAGAAATCATAAATCCAGCAAACCGTTTCTATTTGCTTCATTCATAATAATCGAACAAACAAAATAATTTGAATAGCTAGGTATACTTATTATTTTAAGTCGGGAGCAAAAAGAAAGAGACCCACTCTGAATCTCCAAGCGAAAATATTTTTTTCAGTCGTATGTTTTAATTTATCTATATACACTTTTACAATTCGTGATTTGGTTTAAAAAACCATACGATATATCCTTAACCCTATACACACCCTACCAAACCTAAACACACAGATGACAGAATATCTGCTAATTGCCATACTCACGCAACATATACATAAAATAAATAAATTTGGCGACACACACAGACAAAAAACGAATGATTTAATGATACTCACTTTATTTGAATGCAGGAATCTAGTTTGGTGATTTTCGGCGACTCCATGCTTATTAATTTATTTATAATTTTGTATGTGTTAATGTGGTTAATTTTATTTAGTATATACTTTTAAAAATCGGTGAACTCAATTTTCAATTCCAAATTTCTCTTGGCGAGTATAACTCAGCTGTGAGGTTCCAGAAATCTAACTTATTGTTTGTTATTGTTATGGATGTTTCCTGTATCATGAATGTTCCTCGAATTTTTTACATTTTATAAATTTTAGTTTTTGTTTGTCGGAATATTGGCACGAGTATGATAACCGTGGCGACAAGAAATGATAACGGTTTTTTTTAGAACACTTCAATACAAGCATTTTTTATTATGGGAGGGGGGGGTCTATCTCCTCCCGGGGCAATTTTTTGAAAAAAGTACTTAAAGTGAAAAAAAAATCATTAAAAAATAACGGTAATACCTACAATTTGGTATTATACTTTTTTTTAAATCCAATACCTTGTTCTATTAGCCAATTTTTAAATCAAGTGAATTCTTTGCCTAGTTTTTGAAAAAATGAGTTTCAAAATCAAAATTTGAAAAAAAAAAAAACATAAACAAAATTTTTTAAGTGTAATTTATCAAAACTTTGAGATTTTATTATATTGATATTATTTTTTTTTCTCAGAATTCAATGCTCTTATTGATTCTTAATCAAAAACTGAAAATTTGATTTTATGTCTTCTAGTTTTCGAGAAAATTGAACATTACCAATTTTTTTTTTATTTAATAAAATTTTGTTTTGCATGAAAAAAGTGTACCCATGCATTGCCGATGGAGCTGAATCTGTTGGATTACACCTTAAAGATTTTGATCTTCCCACCGTTGAAAGTGAAAATCTAGAGGCTGTTATCTCATCTAAACAGCCAAGGCTCTTCACGATCAACGGCGAACTTTACGAACTTGACAGAAACGAAACTACAGACGATGACTTCATTGACGAAACTAAGATACATTTCTAGGACAATATTAACTGACTGACTGATTGACTAACTGACTGACTGACTGATCTGGACGTGGAATGCAGTGTAAGCCTACCTCCTCGTGGTGCATTCTGGGTAAAGCTAAATGACTTACTGTACTATACTTAAGGTAGAACTAGGATAGGCGGTAGCTGTCGGAAGCTAGTGTCAAAAGCGAACGAAAAGTTGCTTTCCAAAACGTCAAATTCATAAGTCACCCATAATGCACTTGAGTGGTTGGAAGTGATTTTTGAAGCTAGCTGTCAGTCCACGTACGAAAGAGCGGTCGGTGAGCGCTCTCACTTCCGACGGCAAAAGTTAACGAAAACTAAACGAAAAGTTCCACAACGCAATTATGTGCGCGTCATATGAATTTCTTGTTTTCGCTCGGTTTTGTACGACCACGTACATTGGCTTCCGCCTATTCTAGTTCTACCTTTTCTAGAAATAACTCATCCCTCCCCCTCCCATAGCAAAAAAAATGCTTGTATTGAACTGTTTAACAAAAACCCGTTCTCATTTCTTGGCGCCTAAGAAATCGTACTCTCTCCGCACCCATGCTATACGACGGCGTATAAACGGTGAAATATGTATGCAACCTGCAACCCCCCTGCTTGGCCACAATATAGGATTTGGGGTAGGTAGAAGGTTTGGTGTATGCAAAGTTTCTTTTGCATTTAAAGAATCTGGGTTTAAAGAAACTTTAAATTTATCCTACTATTCTCAATCCATATTCAATTATTAATTAATTAAATTAAAATAGAAGTTTTGGTAATGTTCAATTTTCTCGAAAACTAGAAGATATAAAATCATCTAGTTTTCAGTTTTTGATTAAGATTTAATAAGAGCATTAAATTCCGAGAAAAAAAAATAATATAAAATCTCAAAGTTTTGATAAATTACACTAAAAAAAATCTGTGTATGTTTTTTTTTCCAAATTTTGATTTTGAAACTTATTTTTTCAAAAACTATGCAAAGAATTCACTTCATTTAAAAACTGGCTGATAGAACAAACTATTGGCTTTAAAAAAGGGTATAATACCAAATTGTAGGTATGATTTTTTTTTTTATTTTTAGTACTTTTTTCATAAAATTGCCCCTCCCGTCCAAACGGGAGGAGATAGACCCCCCCTCCTATAGTAAAAAATACTTGTATTGAAGTGTTCTCCAAAAACCCGTTATCATTTCTTGTCGCCACGGTTATCATACTCTCCCCGGAATATTTAACTAAAATATAGAAATTGTTTAATGTTTAATGCTGTTTGCGTTTCCTTAGTACCCAGCAGGGTTAGAACCTTACTCCAATCGGAGTAAATTTGCTCCAATTATTGGAAAGTAAATAAATCTACACCGCCAGTCCACTTTTTTGAGATCTACTCCTTTTTTCCACACTGAAAAGAGATGACAGCACTGAAAAGAGATGATAGCACTGTGATATTCAATTTTCTAACCAACTTTGACTCACATTCCCGAAGCTCTTCTTATTTCATTTTTTTTACTTCAAATGACGCGAATTTGAAAATTGCTCAAAACTGGCACAAAAATGCTTATTATTTTACAATACACGAATAGAGCAAATTATCTCTTTTAATTTTTTGTTGTATTTCACGCCATAATTAAATTATATTTCTTTAATAATAGAATTTGCTTTTTTTTCGTATTGCACGGAAATGCAACGCTGCTCTGCTCTGACTCTGAATGTTTGAATATAAAATTCTTTTCTGTTCTGAATCGAATGTGATTTATTTTTTTGTTTTTTGTAAAAAATATTTGTTTTTGCTTAAATACATTGGCGTATAATTTTAAACGATTTAGTACAAAATGCTTTAACATCGTATTAAATCGTTTAAAATTTTGCGACTTTTTTTTGAGTTTTTCTTTCGTTTTTAAATCTACAATTTCGATTTACTCCACTTTTTTTACAAATCTGCTCATTCATCATTTTGTGATTCACTCAAACTTTTTGTAAGTTCAATTGCAGTTGTAAAAGAAAAAATGTTTTCTATTGTATTTCTATTTTTTATTATTTAAATTTTCGTTTATTCAGTATTCGGAAAGTGAGCTTATTATTTTTTTTGTCATACATGCAAATTAGAAAATGCTTAAAAAGTTTGAAATCAAATATTCTCTTGAATTTGGTATTACAATTTTTAATTTAAATTAATATAAATGTCGGAAGACAGTTGTGTAATATGTTTTTTCATATAATGATGCAGCCTGAAATCATTTTCCCCGGGGCCCCGCAAATTTAATCTTGCACACACCACACGTTGGTCTAGCACCGCCTCTGGTTTTACCATTTTTCCACCCCTTAGCAAGGGCGTACGCAGGATTTTGATTAGGGGGGCAAACTCATTCGAGAACTTATTAAGTTGAATTTTTGTTCATTTTTTTATATACGTATATAAAGATTAACAATTTATAACATGAATCATTATAATCATATTATGAAGGCCAAGCGGCGTGAGTCCTCAGCAAATCTATTGAGTACACCTTCTATGATTTCCTCCTCTCTTTTCGAAACCATTTTTCGGTGTACACTCAGCATACATAATCCTGTATAAATTAAACCATTCTACAAACTATGATTTTGAGATTATTCAATTATACCATTCAAACGATCTTCTATCATGGTTGATCTTAGCCACGTTTTGACTTTCCTCAACGTGCTAAAAGTTCTTTCAACCGAGCTAGTGGCGCACGGTAAAGAAAGGGCAATATGAAGAGCAAGTTTCGTTGTCGGGAAAAAATCGTCTGCTTCTTGTACGATATCTTGTACCGATTTCTAGTCCTCATCCAGAGAGATCTGTATTTGTTGAAATGAATAATACTAGAAGGTTAAGTATTTTGCGTTTCACAAGACCGAGGTTTTTTTGGAACAGATTGTTCAACGCTTTCATTTAATACATTTGTAAAACTATCAACAGCCGCATCTATTTCATCACATGTAGCTACAGTGGGTACTATTTCTGGTAACTTCCGTAGTTTTACTTGAATGGTCCGTTTAAATCTTTTCCAATTAGCATTTTTGAAATCATATAGTAAATTACAATTTCTAACTGGTGATCTGTAAATACTACACACCTAGGGATGCCAGACGTCGCGCGGGACAGTCCCGCGAACCGTCTTTTGTCCCGCAAGTGTCCCGCCGGTAAATTATGTCCCGTTATGTCACGCAATTTTATATAATGTCCCGCTGGTCCCGCAAAAAAATTAAAATGCTATCAAGATTAAATTTATTTTATCATTATCATAACACGTGCTTTAACAAATGTTTTGGAAAGGCACTTGATATGAAGATATCAAACCTTTTCTGTAATTTGGCTTCCTTGCAAGCTTAATATTCAGCTGAATAATCAGCTGATATATAAGATTGCATAAGTATGTTTAGGAAGACTGTTAAGATTGCTTTATTATGCTTTTTTATGATTCTATCTACTTCTCACAATCGTTATGAAATTGCCATTATGTAACTATTCAGAAAAAGATTTAAATAATGAATTTAAATGCTCATCAGCTTTAAGTTTTATAAATAATCCCGAGTTTGAGAAATATCTAAAAATTGTTGATATTTCTAAATTAAAAAATTTAAATATGTATTATTATTTAAAGAATTTGTGCAACTTAATTTTTTTTATAAAAATGAGCCTAGAAATATTAGGAACTAAAAATCTGTCGATATTTGGGTAAACTTTTTTTAAAAGAATTCAGCCCCTAACTTTGAAAAATCATGTGGTTTTGTTTTTTCTTTGCTAATTTCGAATGCCAGCTCTGAAAGAATTTTCAGTTTTATGAAAATCTCATGGCGTGAAGAAAGAAATAAAGTTTCTATGTCGGTATTAGGAGCGAAATTTGTTGATTAAACAAAATTTTAATACGACTTGTAGAGAATTCAAAGAATTGTGGTAAACTGAAATTGTTTCAAAATCTATGAAATTTTACTTTTATTAAAAGATTGAAAATTTTGTTTTTATTATTAATTAACTTTTAATGTTGTTTACTTTTATAGTTTTCAATTTATTTTGTTTTTAGGTTATTCTTTATTTATTTATTTACACCTTAGTTCGTTATGTTGTATGTTCACTCATAATTTATCAATGTTAAATAAAATACTTGTTTAAAATTGAAGACTTTTTTGTCGAATAACAAATAAATCATACGTTTAAAGTTTTCGGAAAGGTTGTTATGTTCTCAAAATAAATTTGTCCCGCAAAGAAATTTTTCAAATCTGGCATCCCTTCACACTACTGGAAGATGGTTAGAACTAAGGTCATTTAAGAGCATAGGCTGGTTGATGAGTTCGGGCACATTTGTTAGAAATAGATCTATTGTGGACGGGTTCGATTTATTATTAGGATGAATACAGGTAGAATGAGGTGGATATTAAATGCTAAAAGGATGTCTTGCACTTAGATCTGATAGGATGTTGCCCCAAGCATTTGCTCTAACGCAACCTCAGTTCTATGCCTCCTCAAAGTTAGAAAAAAATTGTAAATTTTTAATAATTTAAGTAAGTCATTTTTTAGGTCAATTCTTTTGCTTTGTGATGTGTTACCTCCTGGGAAATAAACTGAAACAATTTTTCCTGACCGACCATTTTCAAATGGTATTTCAATCCCGATGTTTTCAATTAGTTTCGTATTAAAAACAGAAATTACTTGGTGCTTAAATGATCTTTTAACAACCACGGCAACACCTCCTCCTCTTCTCTGTTCTCTATCTAAACGGTAACATTTATAATCTTTGTTGGAAATATTAACATTCTTATCTAACCATGTTTCGTTAACTAGACTTACATCAAAATTATGCTTACACAAATAAGCAAACAATTCTATAGATGTAAATCGAATGTATCTACGTAGCATTCCAACAATTTATTTTTTAGTTAACATTCATCATTATTTACCTGCGTACAAATACTTAATTTCTAATTGTGCAATACAATTAAATATTGCGTCTTAGAAGGGTGCGACAGCATCTAACTGATGAGCCTAACTGTCGTACCTAGGCGAAACGCATTATTTTTGGACTAAATGAAAAAAAATAATACTTTCAATTGAATTCATTCGATACATAAACACTCTTACTTAGTCCACAAGAGAAAAAACAAAAACAATGTTTCTATTGTTGTCATTAATTTGACATAATCACAACTGACATTCAATATTATATTATTATATTATATTGCTTTTTAGTTAACACTTTCATTCTTTAATTTTTGAACATTCCAATAAAGGATCTCCCACACCAACGCGAGACTTTCGCGGCGACGACGAAAACAATAAAGGTTCCCCCACAGCAATTATTGTTTTCGTCGTCGTTACCTAAAATTCCCATTGGTGAGGGGAAACCTTAATAACAACGTGTTGTTTTCATTGACAACAACGTGTTGTTATTATTATTTTCGTCGCCGCCACGACAAATTCGCGTTGGTGTGGGGGATCCTTTATACCTCTAAAAATTAATAAGACATGCAGGAGAAATAAAAATAAACAAAATTAAGACAAAAGTTTAAAGAAATTTGAATAATGTTTTTTGATCATTTTCATTTAATTCTTCATTTATGTATTTAATAATCACATCTGGCAATAAAAACAGTGATAGTTACAAATCATCGTAGCTCATTTCCTAAGGGCCGGTTGTACAAATATTTAAACTGGTGCAGCAATTTTTAAGCACCGGATTAATTGCTATTTAACAGTGGTTTACTGTTCAAGTATGTGATAATAACCAATTACATACTTGAACCAGCGTTGAACTTTAATTAATCCGCCCAAATCGGTGAGTTAAAACAAAGAATATAAAGTTACCAAGAAGTATTATCTGCATCTGAAAATAAAATCCAATTCTGAAAGCTCTTTTCTAAAGAATAATAAAAACAACTAAATAAAAGAATATTTGAGAGAAAAGCTCTTACGCATACAATCTTGCCAATTATTTTATTATTTTATTTATTAAGTACTTATTCTCGTTTACAATTTTTTAACATAAAAAGAATAAAACAATTTAACTAGAAAACATAACAATAATCGAATAAGAGAATAGTGTGTAGCATTTATATTAAAACAAATAGAGATAATGCTACATTTAAAAAGTTAATACATTGTGGGGTGAACTGTTAGAATTAACATTTAATTTAAGAAATAAGATAAATATATATACAAATATCAAATACAATCAAAATGAGAAATTTTAAGAATTACATTTTAATGAGCAACATCTGGATCAGAACAGAAAAGAAAGAAAGCTATATCAAAATTAAAATTATATCAAACCATGTAGTTAATCAGAGTTTTGATTGCACTACAGCTGTAACTAAGCCATAATTTAATACATTTTAAAAACGCTGTTTGATTACCAATGTTTCGTATATTCTCAGGGAGTTTGTTAAACAACTTGCGAGATACAATCGTTTACGAGTTTCTGAAAAGCGTAGTCCAAAAAGGCAGAGTGCGAACGGAGCGAGAATAACTCCTTAGGTTATATGAACCAGTTATAGGACTTTGTAAATAACCACCACGAATAAAGAATATTTTTAGGATTTTTAAGTAAAATAAATGTCTTACTGGTAAAATTCCCGTAAGTCTAAATAGTTCCATAGAGTGAGCTAAACGAGTAGAATTGCATATTTTCCTTAAGATGCACTTTTGAAGGATATTTAGTTGTTGCAGTTGGTTGAGATAGGCACCTCCCCAACAACATATTCCATATTGTAACCTAGAGTGAAATATGCCGTAATATACGGTCTTTAACAGGTTGTTTGAGCAAAATGTTCTTAGGCGAAAAAACAACGTAAGTACAGTTGAAAGAAAGTACTGCTTTAAATTTTGAATATGATCGGTTCATTTTAAGTGCTGATCAATAGTAACACCAAAATATTTTAAATGTTCTACTACTTCAATCTTAAAACAATTACTATTACATGCGACATTGTAATCAAAAGTCATCAGAGGGGTACGTCTTAAGCATCTACTATTTGTTAGACTGAAACTCTTACAATCATGTGAATGAAAAGTAACTTTGATATCATTTAAAAACTTTGATTCAATACTGAAAAGCATTAATTTGGTTTTATTGCTAACGACAAGCTTATGCTCAGCGAACCAAAACCTTAGTAAATGAACATCATGATTTATATCAGCAACCAAATTTAATGGACTTACTGCATCATATCCAATTGCTAAATCATCAGCAAAAGCCTGTACTTTACCTACAAAAGGTTGATCAAATAAAGAATTTATATAAATTAAAAAGAGAATAGGACCAAGGACTGATCCTTGAGGTACACCCAAGTTAATATTCATTGTGTCACTTAGGACGTTGCACACTTTAACTGTTTGACTTTGATTATTCAAATAAGATACAAACCAGCTATAAATAAAACCACGAAAACCTACTCTATGCAACTTGATTAAAAGAATAGAGTGGTTGACCATATCAAACGCTTTAGTTATATCAACGAAAAGTGCACCACATTTTTTTTTGCTATCAACACCTTGCTGTATAGAGTTGCAAAAATCCAGTAGGGCATCTTCCGTGGAAAAACCCGACCTGAAACCAAATTGTGAGGGACTGAAAAATTTCAGATGAGATAAATAGCGAAGAAACCTAGTTTTCATTATTTTTTTAAATACTTTTGAGATAGATGGCAACAAGGAGACTCACATACCATGTTATTCAATATTCTTACTCTTAGCTGTCACCTACCGAACACACGATCCCACCCCTTTTGCACTTTGAGTTTGCAGTACTATCACAAGAACAGCCTTCCTTTGTAGTAATTTTGGTTGTATATCCACCTGCATTCGAAACAAGGTGAAGTATTATTATAAAAATGGGTATTTGAAGAGTTAAATTCATAATCAAAAAGGATTCATGAGCGAGGATGACGATCGAATAAAGGGGAACAAAAACGAGGCAAGTCGGAGCCTAACAGTTTTTTTTGAGTCTTTAATGGTATCTACTTGCGTTGAGAAAGAAAAATATTTTTTTGATTGAAAGTGGAAGAGCACTAGTATTTTATTTCGGACCCCAGCAAAACTACTCCGATTGTATGTAGGAAAAACGTTTGCAAATTAATAATTCGTCGCTACAATGCAGAACTAATCTAAGTCACATTTTTAAAATTTTTCAAGAAGAATCTTAGGCCTGTATTCACCGAGCGCTCATATGAGCCTCATAAGTTTATGAGGCTCATAACTTTGGGGTATTCACCAACCACTCATAAATATGTTTCGAATTTCGAAAAAGAGAGCCACTTTGTGTCAACCAGGCACTCCCAAACTTTAAAATCAAACTTTTTTAGGTAGATGGAGTGGTAGCGATGGAGATGTTTGTGTTTGTGGGGGTGGTGTTTGTGGAAATAGTTTCGAAAATGTCGAAATATTTTTCGAAGAGAGCGCTCATAAGTAATGAGTGGTCGGGACCACTCATAACTTTTATGAGCGCTCATAAATATCCACTTATTATTGGTTGGTGAATAGGTTTATGAGGCTCATAAGTTATGAGTGCTCGGTGAATACCGGCCTTAGTGCGTAAAATGCTGACTTTCGACATTATGATTGTATTCTATTATTTAAATTCTGAAGGAATTACTGCACATAGGAATATTCAGAATTTGTAGAAAATGCGTGGAACATAACAAGTTTCCTTATGAGGCAAAAAAAAAACTCATTTTGGACTTAGAATAATTCTGCATTTTAGCTGTTTTAAAATTTGAAAAATTAAAATTTTTAAACGAATAGATTGTACGAATCTGATTTTCTGAATTCCGACAATTTTTATAGAAAAAAAATTGTGTGCATGAATACTTAAAATCGTTCAAAAACATATATTGCTGAAGTATCCTCCTCCTTAAAAACTATATTTTTTAAAAGACATTTGGACAAACTATATAAACTGGGTGATACAACTTACTAAAGATATATTTGAATGTATTAAATCAAGATCCACTGATTTTTGGGCTAATTGACTAAAATTTTAGTTTTTTCTTGCTCTTCGACTTTATGTCGTCAATTGCCCAGGAACATTTTTTTTTTAAAGAACTAAGATCAAAAAATCAACCAATTTCAATTTGTGGTCCAGGCATAAGTCGCTGGAGAACCATTCATATGTGGCGTTTTTGCACTTTTCAATTATTTTTTCTTTAATATTTGTAATATCAGGAATAACCGAAAATATTGAATCAAATACTAAAATATGGTTCTTACTTATTTCAAAGAATTCATCTGATGGCGCATTAAGGTTGCCAAAATCCAAGTTGCGGCTGTAATTTTTGTGAAATATGAAAAATTCTCAAGGAGAGCTGATTACTTCATCACTTTTCTTAATTCTGGCATTGCATGTTTCGAAATTTATTTTTGTTGAAACTTTAAAAGCAACGTAGGTTGTGAAATACCTCATCGAGACTAAATCAATATTCATTTCAAAATCATTATTTTCAAAATTATCACCAACGAAAAAATTAGGATATTGTTGAAGAACATCGAGCTCAGGTATTTCCTTGTACAATTGTTGCTCATTTTGAGCAGTTTAGATGGACGCAGATAATTTTTCATCAAATTCAATATTGTTTAGCATTGGATCATTGTCCTCTTCGCAATTGCTTAACGAACTTGATTGAATTATATGAGTTGCCATAGCTTTTGCAATTATAACATTAAATTCATATAAAGAAGGGTTTTGATTGTTTCCCCCCTTGTCTGATAATTGAAAACAAATTTTCAAGTGGATCTTGATTTAACGGCTTAGTCAGTAAGAAGAATACTCCAGAATCATCTTTAAATAAATCTTTAGCAAGTTGTAGTACTCCGTTTATATTTTGTTCAATGCCTTTCAAAAAATACATATAGTTTTAGATTGGTTTACTAACAATACGTGAGCAATATAACTTTTGAAAGATTTAAGGAACTCGTGCGAACAATTATTTTTTTGAATATGCTGATCTATAAAAATTGTCAGAATTCAGAGAACCACTGTTCATGCAATCAAAAAGGTGATCAATTTTTCCAAAAAAATTTCTGTGTAAAGTGCAACTTCTTTTGGGCAACTATTGAATTCACAAGTATCTACATTGTATGAATTGCAGCTTTAACAGTTCTGCTGAAAATTTGTGTAGCAAATTTTACTCTCATTTTATCGAAATCAGTGGGAAACACATGTTGACTTGTTAATTTTGGGCACATTCTTGTTTTTCTATTTTGTTCTAACTGCCAAAGCTCTTTCACAACTTCAAAACTCACCAAGCCATCAGGGGTATTAAGATCTGACTTTAGTAAACAGTTAAGGAGAGATTGAATGAGATGTGGAAAGTCATATAAGCAAATGATTTTTCTGTTATTAATTAAAAAGTATGGCTCCACATCCGAAACTCCTAAGAGGTTATAATATGCTTTCCTATTAGAAGACCCTTGGCCACATACTACAAGAGCCCGATATCAACAGTAATTAATATTTCAGCTCTATAACAATCAAAAATATAGCTCAAAGTGATTTAACAGCTGTATTGAAGAAACCTTCTTCCCTTATGAAATATCTATCCCCGCGCTCTCACTGAAAATCAAACTAAATTGTATTTTTAACCAAAATAAATTTATTTCGACTTTGAAAATTTTTTTTTTGAATTTTAAATTTTTTTAGTTATTATTTTATTTTTATTTGACAGCTTAAAATACAAAATTTCGAAGGTGCGTTGTAATTTAACAAAGTACCCGCATAACGTTTGTGAAAAATTTTAATTCGCATTCAAATTAAGCTAACATTTCACCGAAAAATATTAAATTCCTTTATTATTTATTTTGGTAGGAAATTATAATTGGCATATCTTAGAAAATTATACATTATTTATACTTTATACATTATACTTTATACATTATACTTCCATTTTTTTGGCCGTGTAAATCCAGCATTAATCTCCATGCAGTAAAATAATAAAAGAAATAGTCTGTCGGATGTGAATATTATAGTATCTGTGACAGATCCAAAAAGTTAACTTTCACAGAATATTTGAAATGGCACCGTATAAGAATGGCATTATAAGAAAAGGCTTGAACGAATTCATTTCGAAAGCATAGGTGTATTCACTTTATATATTTTATTTGTTGGTTTACAAAAATTCCCCACTTAAGGTAGAACCGCACTAGGCGGAACTGCACTTCAGCGACACCGTGCGCACTTTCGCACGAAACTTCACGTCGCGACACAGGTCACAGGTTGGTCAGATTACCAACTTTATCTCATTGTGTCGCGCCGTGAAGTGCAGTTGTCGCTTAGTGCGATATAGTTCATACAATTTCCTACAAATAAGTCGTGATGTTCAGTTCCGCTGAAGTGCAGTTCCGGCGAGTGCGTTCCTAGCTTTAAGCTGAATCAAATTTAATTTTTTTTTCAAAAAGATGAGTCCTGGAATATGACTCTAACGAGTCGTCCCGAAGGTCATACTACGTTTTCACCAAAAGTTAATCTCGTTAAGATTTAATAAATCCTAGGAAGTGTTTTCAACGCACAAAAAGATTAAAAAGGAGATTAACTTTGACAATACCTTTCAAATTGCAAATATTGTTTCATTTTTTCTTCTCAAGTGGAAGTTCGATTTGTATCAAACGATGAAAAAAAAAAATAGATTCTCGAAAATGTTCTCTCGATTCTCGAATATTGTACTGAATATTGCGATAGGGGAATAGGTGTGTTAGATTTGTAAAATGATTGGCTCTTTGAAGATTTAACAAGATTAATTTCTAATCTTCTTGATTTGAAGATTAAATCTTTGAAATTTGAAGGGGATTTAGGGTAAACCTACTTAAATCGCGGTTTAGCGGTCGGTAAAAACGTAGAAATGAAAAATGAAAAGGGAACGGTAAGAATGACGTTTTAGAAAAAAGTTGAACGAATTCGTTTCCAAAGTATTCAATTGTATATTTTTTTGCTACATTTACAAAAAAGAGTCCAAATTTTAAAAAGGAGTCATATTTCAAAAAGATGAGTCCTGGAGTCCCAGCGTTAAAAAAAGAGTCAAAGTGACTCTAAAGAGTCCCGAAGGTAACACTGATACTACTGCTCGAATTATGATTCCAATTTCAGAAAGAATTTTTATGTTTTCTAATATTATTTTTTTTAAATCTTGACCTCATAAACCGTTTCGTGTAGCAAAGTAATTAAAAATAAATTTCCAGTTCGAAAATAATCCCCTAACCATAAACACACAAACCTGCTTACCAAAATTTTAATTTCGCTTATAGCCTAAATCTTCAAAACCGTCACAAATAATTCCAAGGTCTCGAATGGATTAAATTATTGGAATGGCCACGTTGCGAAAGCAATTTGTACTAGGGGTTGAGGAAAACCGTTTACGAGAGAAGGTTATAGATTGAAAGTAATGTTGAGTTCTAAGAAATTCTTTTCGCACCAAGTTTGGAATAAATTGAATTGACCTTAATGATTTTAATATCAACTACATAACTACGATATGAGACAGTAGATATATTGACTGTCAATATCGTTTATTGTTAGAACAAAGATAAGAGGGCCCAAGTGGCTTTGCAGAACGCATGAAGTGGCGTAAATGGGGATATGGGGGTCAGAGATTGAGAATACTATTGTTGATTAAAAAAATTACTGTCGGTAATCAATTGAGACAAATTGTATAAATTACACCCAAATTATGTCATTTTTATATTATAAAACAACTAAAGTCTTCTTAATTAAGTGAATACAAAAAATTTAAATCTTAATATAATACGTTTTTTACTAAAAAGTATAAAACAATCTCCCCATACACTTAAAAAGAAAAACGATGGGGTGCATGCAATAGATCTTAGTAATAATTCTCATTTGATTTTATTCGTCGCAAAATATTTTTTTTTGCTTAAATAAAAACCAGAATTAAGTTATAGCATTGAATAATTACAAATAGAAGTGGACACTGAGAAACTAGAAACGCCATCGTTGTTTTCGTGGTCATTATCGGCAACATAATAAAATATTAAATTATTGTTTTGTTGCGAAATGCGCTAAGCAGATTCAAATAGGGATATTTTTAGGGAAATTCATTCACAATATACCTACCTATGTACGTACATACGGTGGAAGTGTTTTTTATTTGTCATGAACAACAAACAACAACAAGAATGCCATTGAAGGTCAACTGAAAGCGTTCGGTAGTATAGGTAGGTAGGTAGATACTTCAAGGGTTGCTTTTGCATTTTTTGTGGTTTCTCTCAATTAAGGAAGGTGACGTGTGACGATAAATGATGTTTGTGTGTTTTTATTTTTGTAATTATTATCTTCAGTTTGATATTTTCTATTTTGCTTTCAGATTTGTAGATCTAAATCCCATATAGGTAGGCACAGGTACATACCTATCTAAGGTTACCTATTTAAACGTTTCTTTCACGTTTATCAAATGATTGTTAAAATTTTAAGTTTTTAATTATCGTCAGAATAGCTAATTTCTTAGTTTTAAGTGTTAAATATTATTGAATCATGTGTTAATGTTGAAGGGTAAAATATTTTGCTTGAACGGAGATTTAAACAGGTTTCTTTGCCTAAGATACGACAGAAGACTAGGGCTAGTAAGCAGGTTGGATCAAGGCAAGACAAAAATTGTATGGGCGGAGAGGTCTAATTCAACCTGCTAAGCCGAGAGGGTAATTTTCCAAAAAAATCCACTTGAAATAAAAAAAAAATCATGACACAGTGTCATGCTATACTATTGTGAAAAGCCCTTAATACACTTAGGTATATAGTCTCAAAAGAAATTGACTAAAAAAATGAAATTTATAACAATTTTGTTAATATAAAGATAAATAGATACTGTTTTTTACAACCCAGCGCCGCCAGGCCATTGCCCCTCGCTGCCGGTGGGCAAACTTTGGGCACCCAGAGATTGAAGTCGCGCACGAATCGTGTTAATTCATGTCCACTTTTAATTGCGGTTCTTCTTAAAAATGGTTAACATACATATTTTGTTATTAATGATCATGAATAATATTTTTAACGAATAGGTACGAGTATATTACGTATATTGATCATGAAATGTGGAAACGAAGGCAATATTATTGAGCAAAACCGTTGGTGTTGAACCGTAGATCCAAATAGGATACTGAGAACAATGAACATACATTATGTAAGTGGCAATAGATGCAAACGTTTTAGAAAGAAACGAAAATCTTGTCGCCAATAAATTGAGTCTGTCTGGCTATAAAAAATGCTTTTTTATGGTTTTAGGAACAAAATACCTAAGTAAAAACCATTCTGAAATGTGTCTTTGCTTTCGTTGCATCAGTGATAATTTCGATAATTTGTAAAAAATTCTACTTACTTATTAATTAAACTTACGAGTATTATTAAAATTATAAAAATGACTATAGCAATGTAAAAATAAAAAAAAACTCTGGCGTTCCCAGATTTGTTTTACCTAACGATTATCGTCGTGAAATATGGTTACCAAATTCTGGGAAGAGTTTCTCAGAAAAACTTATTTGCGACGAAAAAAATTATATATGTGCGGATCATTTTGACAAAAAAAAATTAAGCCTGGGAGCTTTCCGTGCATGCACAAATAGAGAGGCTTGTCCGTTCCCATACAATCAAAATAAAAGTGAGTGTGTTTTAAAAGAAATCACAAATGACTTGCAAAATTTCAATCCACAGTTGTTATACCTAGATGTTATTTTGGCATTATTTAAACACGTTTTGTGGTTCAAATGCAAATGGCAGTACCTACATATGTATTCGTTTGCGTAAGATCAGATTACATTTTTTTGTTCCTGGTATTATGCCCCAGAATTGTGTGGAGGCCCTGCATCCACTTCCAAAATTTGCTATCTGCTCTTCGAAAAACTCTTGACAGTATCTTTTAGAAAATTCATTCAAGTGAAACCCCAATTATTTCTCCGGAACAAATTTGATTTTTTTTTGCGAAAAAATATATGTACAGTGGGCTCTCCCTAAGTCGAATTTTCACGGGATACCAAGATTTGTTCGAGTTAGAGAGAGTTTTGGAAAAATTCGAGTTTTTTATTTTAAAAGGTTTATTTAATAAATAAAGGTTAATATACATATGTATTAAAGCAACCAACAACACAAAGAAAAGGATAATAATCCTTTTTTGTTTTTGCGTTGTAACTTTTTAATATGAATAGGAAGAAACGCAAAGAGCTGACGTTGATGGTACACGCGATGCTACACATATATACATATGTACCTATTAAGGTTTTGATGGTTCGTAGTTATACTATACCCAAATACGAATTCCGAAGGGGTAATGGTTTTTTATTTTGTTTTGTTTTAAACAAAATTCGACTTAAGGGGTGAAAAAAGATGCCAATTATCGAGAAAATGTCTTCGAGTTAAAGAGAGTTCGACTTAGAGGGAGTTCGACTTAAAGAATGGTTTTTGTATGGAAAATTGAAGGGAATGATAAAATATGGCGAAAAGGTTCGAATTAGAGAGAAATTCGACTTAGAGAGAGTACGACTTAGGGCGAGTCGACTGTATATTTATAATTATTTATTAACAAAATAATATTTTTTTCAAGACTTTACGTTATTAAGTAATATTTGTACGTTATTAAGTAATATTTTTGTTTGTAATATTCGATTCTCCTATCAATTTCTAGTCAAATACTAAAAACCGGATGCCTAAGGGTCTGTTTCACAATGTCTGATTAAAGTGCCAATTAAGCTACATGGAACTTATTCGACAGTTAAGAACATCATTTACGTTTCACAATGTCTGAATACGTCTAATTGGCAATTAAAGTTCTAAGTATTTTACTGGCAAGATGAAGTGCCGATTAGAAAATTAAACTAACAATTAAAAATTCAAAATTTTCTTCACTAACACTCACACTTCAATTCAACACACAATTACCTCTTATTATTCACATCTCTTTGAAACAATCCTCTCGACACTTTTAACATATACAATAAGATGACCCACCATGAAAAACTAACTATTTGATGATTATAAATATTTTTTCTTCAATGTTTGACATGAGTCAAATTCTATTTGTCTAGAAAACTGGAATAACGAACGAATAGCTAAATGATCATTGTGAAACGAAAAGTTTTTTAATGGGAGGATTTAATTTTAGGATCAATTAAATGTCGGATAACTAATTAGAAATTTACTCAGACATTGTGAAACAGACCCTAAATGTCTTTTAATTTTTAAGAAAATTGAAAATAACGAAATCTACTATACTTCTTAATTAGTAGAAAATAATAACATTCTTGAAGAAACAAAATAACGGATGGATGTCGAATTTAAGAAAATTTACTTTTGTTATTTTCAATTTTCTCAAAAACTAGAAAACATTTTGACATAGGGTTTTTAATGTTTGACTAAAAACTGATTGGAGCATTGAATATAAAATACAAATCTACTACTTTATAACATAAAATTTTGAGCAAAATGACATTGAACACAATTTTTTAATTTTTTTTTCAAAAATTTAAGTTTAAAAATTAATTTTTAAAAAACTGTTCACTCAAACAACTTAATTTAAAAAGAAAATGAAAGAAGAAATCTTTGGCTTTATAAAAGTGTATAACATGGCATTAGGTGTATTTTATTCATTGCTGGATAGCCAGCGCAGCACAAGTCTGAATAAAAAGATTACTCTAGGTGTGTTTTATTCATTGCTGCAAAGCCAGCGCAGCACAAGTCTGAATAAAAAGATCACTCACTCTATGCGTTCATTTGAATAATTGAAAGCTCTATCGTCAGCACAGCCATCTTCTTTTTTACTGACTTTTTTTCGCCAGCAATCAGATTGTTTTTGTTTGCCAAGCGAAATTTTGCTGCGCTGGCTATGCAACAATAAATAAAACACACATACTGTAGTTGTTACCGTTGTTTTTTAATGATTTTGTTCTATTTTAATTTGATTTTTTAAAAAATTGCCCCTCCCACCTAAACGGGGGGTAATAGACCCCCGCCACCCATACTATATTTTTCTTGTCTCAAGTCAACCTACACGCTCTTAAAGCTTTTTGTCACACCTTAGGTGAATCACCCTATGTATTGTATACCTACATAAAATCAATGTCAATATAGAAACAAAATTGTAGAAAAAACAATAAAATAAAAAATATAGGGAGGTATCTACCTATCGGTTTTTAAAAACTAAATTGTGATTCCTTAGAAAAAAATTTGGTATAAAAGTTTCTCTTCTTTGATCTTCCAAAAATGATGAGCTTACAAAAAATATTTATTAAACATATTTTTTAATGGGTAAGGTACCTATACCAACCAACATATGTATACCTATCTACATATAGGTACCTACCTATCTACACAATTAGAATTACACATTTTGAATCTTTAAAATCTCATAGATAGGTAGGTAGGTACAAAACTTTAAAATTAGGATTAAGAAAAGTTCATACCAAACTCATAAAGACCAAAAAACGCAACAAATTAAAACATAGTCGTCATTACCCCAAATTGCATGAAAGCAACAACAACATCTTTGAATGAAAGCAAAGTAAAAAAAAACAACCCTTGAAATTACATTTCGTTCAACAAACGTAGTTTGACCTTGTCTGGCATGGCAGACAACAATTCAACTGCAAAACCAAAGTGGTTGTTTTTGTTGTTGCCTCCCTTTCATTCGAACGAAAATTTCCCTCATAATTTCCTCAAGCATATTCAATGGTTGTGGTTTTCACTATTCAGTTTTTAAAAGCGACAACGTTGACTTTGATTTCCGGCCATCTAGCGGCGATCTAATCCGGTGTCCCTTCTATTTGTAATTATTCAATGGTTATAGGCAAGAGTCCGAAAAAAGTGTGGGTTTTTCAGAATTGTGAAGGCGGGCGTATGGGGCGTGGTTGTCATAATTTGTTTTTCTATCAAACAACCATATTTAATAACATATTAAAAGTTCATAACTACCTAAACTATTGTATGTAGGTCTATTGATTAAACTAATTTTATAATTTAAACAAGAAAGTCAAAATCCATTGCTTATGTTCAAAAATTACGGTTTTAAGAAAAAAGTAGTTATGGTAATTTTCAATTTTCTAAAAAACTAAATGACTTAAGACTATCTGGTTTTTAGCACTCGACTAAAAGTTAATAAGAGTATCGAAAATTATAAAGCAAATTATTACTCAATAACGTAAAATTTTGCAAAAAAATCATAATAAACTTTTTTTTTTTATTTTTTTTTTTTCAAAATTTTGAGTTTGAAAATATTTTTTTCAAAAACTAAGCACTAAAATAACTTAATTTGAAAACAGAATTGAAGAATGGGTTCTTGGCTTTAAAAAAGGGTATAGCATAATATTGTAAGTGTTGCCGTTGTTTTTTAATGTTTTTTTTTTCAATCTTATGTAATTTTTGTTTTAAATTTGCCCCTCCCACTTAAAGGGGCGGAATTTTGAAGTGGCCCAATATCTTAAAATCATATTCATATAATGTACCAACGATGAAAAAAATTTGGTGCTTTTATCACAAAGCGCACAAATATTTAACTAAGCCGCCCCACTATATTAACGAATCCAGGTTGAAGAAATTTTATGGGGGCCCATCGATGTAATGTGGATATATGAGGCATATTGGGTGGGTTGAATAAAAATAGCTAAAAGACTGAATTTTCAGTTTCTGAATTTATGTTGAACGCAAAAAAAATCTGAAATTTCAGTCGAAAGTCATTGTGTCAAATTCCGGCATTTACCTATAGGATTTACATTTAAGCGAAATAAAATAGAACTTTAATTATATTCGTATATTAAACATTGACCGTGAGTACTTGTGAGGTGAAATTATATGCAACTAAATCAGCAATAGGTTTTATTATTTTCATTAAAAGTTTGTTTATTGATAGTTTGCCCTACAAATTTCTAGAAAAACTTTCTAAATATCAATATAAAAAATTGTTGAAATTCAGTACTTAAACAATAAACAAAAAGTTCGTTCATTTAAATTAGTGTTGGATTTTCATGACGAAAACTAAAAAAATCAAATCAAAAGTTCAGCTTTTATGTGTGCTTTTGGCACTTCCCCCACCATAAATAACTTTCATCTTAATTTTCAGATGAGAATTTCTTGTCTGAAAATTCAGATGAAACGTAACTAAACGTAACTAAAAGTCACTAAAAGTCATCTAACTTTTTATGACAGCTGGCCAATCAGAAGCTCCAAAAATTCAGAAATCTGAAAATTCAGATGTAAAACGTAATCGATTGAACGCACCCATTTAAATTCAACTTATTTCTCAAAAATGAATATGTAGATTGAGAAATATAAACAAATATTTTGTGCTAGCCATTTGACTTCTTCGCTATATTCTTTTGGTCGGTTACTTATTAATAACTTGCAAAATATTTTAGATTGTTCACTTATATTCAAAGAGTTAAGTAAGTTTTAATTGTACTTATTTTATTTGGATTTTTATTAAATTTTTTTTTTTAATTTCTGTATTCTCATTCAGAGTTTCTTTAAGTTTTTGCCTTAATTTTCTATTTTGTTTTCCATGAAAAGCATTTTTTTTCTTTATGTTTTTCGCAATTTGTGCAAACAACTTCTAGAGACATATTACTTTCGCAAGAATTCCTTCTTCTAGGCAATTCTTTTAAACTAAAATAATTAGGAGGTGCTATATCAAACTCCTGGCCCCTGGTCAACAGGAACGTTTAATAAATTCATTATAGGCACGGCACCGTTCTTTAATTTTTTTTCCAATGTCCTCAGAAAAAAAGTGGCGGTCACAAATAAATAATTTTTTGTTGGAATTATTTTCAGTAATTCCGCGTTTTTCTCTCCCATTTTCGCTTCTAGATTCAGCCTTCTTGAAATATCGCATCCCGCAATACAACATTTCATACCCGATTTCATATTATTTTTCGTATTCATTATAAAAATCTTTTCGTTTACACGAAAGAAATAACACCTTACATATGTAGCTACGTGCGCATCAACGAATTACGAAGCGAATAAAATTTGTTGGCTCGTCTCGTTTTCTTTTTCCTGTATCCTGCATGAGTTTATATGAAGATGGGTATGTATAGGTAATAAAGACAAAAAAGCAGGCTGTGTCACTGTGTGTTGTATCTCATTGTAAAAGCGCTGAGAGAATTATTGAAAAGCCCATAAAAAAGCAAAAGCTCTGAGAGCGGGTGGCGATATTGGAACCCGCCATATAAAAATTTTCAGTACAAAAATTTGTATAAGATGCGTCTTCTTGGTAACTTTATATTCTTTGGTTAAAATCTTGAACCGACGCACGCCAGTGGGGCAGAATCACGAAAAGTTGGCATTAAATCAACCAACAGTGCTAGGAACTATAGCTCCCTATTACGCGGATATTTAAAAACACGGATACACGTGTTCTTATAATATCCGGATTTGAATCCGTGTATTTCGTGTATCCAGAGGCGGATTAACCCTCAGGTAAAAAACGCAACTGCCTAGGGGCCCAGCCCCGCCTAAGAGCCCCGCGGCTTTTAAGACAATTTTTTTGGTAGGTGTATTTAAATTGCTTCTTATATTTTTTTGTATAATAAATTAAATTTGGCAATCATTGTGACTCAATTTGGTTATTGTAAACTAACAGAACACAAATAATTGAGAAATTTCTCGTTACTATTCAGAGCAGAGAGAAAGAACTAATAGAGAGAGTCAAATTCCTTGTCTCCGTCCCCTCGAAACCTTTTATTTACATTTTTTATAACTTGTTGAATTCCTATCGGTGTGTACATGTTTTCACCTCGGGCAGTGCAAAACAAAAACAAAGGTGGTGAGTATGCACATCTTCTTGCATATGTATTTGTCCCCACATTTTTTTTATATGGAGTTAATAACACAGGCCTACAGTGTTTTTGGTGCCGCCAAAGTGAAAACTGTTAACTAGTTACCCTGGTTCTAACTGCATACTTACATTTTTGAACCTACGTGTAGTTTTTGAGATAATACATTTTGTGCAAATAATACAAATTTAGCGATTTTTTAACAATTAATTGCGTTATTCTACATGAAGAAAGCGTCTTTTTGGAGATTTTCTTTCATGAGTGTCCTTAAGACATTCTTGCGGGATACACCAGCAGCAATGAGCCATCATAACATCTTCCCATCGGCCTTGATACCTATCTTTCATGACTTCTAAGTCCTGATGGAACCGTTCTCTTTGTCGCTATGTGAGTCAAGATTTTTGGAAAATCTTTCCGAATGACTGTAGAGGTATTGAACTTTAATACTCATTCTTTCAAAATTTTCCAGAAAGCCCAGAACTACGTCTTGGTAATTTACGGATTTATGATTTCCTAAAAAATTGTTCACTATATTGCAGATTCTAAATCATTCATTGAATGAAAGAGTTGGTCAGCTTTTATCAAATATATTATTTGTGGTCCATCAAATATATCAGCCTTAACTTTTTCTGTATTCAAACTAAGAATTTTTTTTAATATAAATAAAATAAAAGCCAGTTTTAACTTATGCTTTTACGTATCGTTCATCAAACCTAATTTTATGTGCGATGGAGGCAAAATTATTTTTTATCTCAAAACTAGAGGTGAGTTTAGGACGCTGTGTTTGCCAATAGTTAAAGATTCCTCACAGGAAAACATTGCTTGATCCAGTGGTCAATTTTGTTTTTGCCCTATTGACAGCTGAAAAACATGAAACATGGAAATTTGGTGAAGCCACTTTGTTGTCCCAGTAAAAAGTTAACCATTTTTGAAACCACGCATATATAACTCACTGATGATTATGATTTTTCAGTAATTATAAAACAAATGAGACACAGACTGATACTCCTTTATTTTCGTGGAATGAACTAGTGGAACGGAACCATATTTACTTCCATTTTGTAATAGGCTTTTGACGTTTTTTCACTGTGAATTCACCACAAATATAATAAAATGAGTTTGGATCATTTATAAGCATCTGATCTGCTCTTCTAAGAAGACACATCAAAAAATAGTAAAATGACCTAAATGTCAAGAAAACTCGGCCACATATGCGAAAAAAATGTAAGCTAGGGTTAAAAAAAAACTGTACGTAGCTTTAACTTGAAAATACCGTTGTTCTTATTAAGTGACAGTGGACAAACAAAAATGATATCATTTATCGCGGCACCAAAAAATTTTCTTTATTTTGTAGGCCTGTGTAATTATACATATGCAAGTCGCAAGATGGTGCGCAAGTCCCAACATCGTAGCTTGTAGACTAAAAGAGAGCCACCGTCGAATTTGACTCTCTCTATTAGTTCCTTCTCTCTGATTCAGAGTTCAAGTGTGTTTGAATACCTTCGTCGAGTTAAAATGGAATTTTTTTGTTTCGACGTTATAGTGGGAACACAAGAGACGCGACGCAGGGCTTTGAAACTTTGCAAAGCTATTGTGTCAAAAATTATCTGGTGCGTCTTATCTAATGAAATAAAATGAAAGAAAAACAATTCGAATCGGGTGAAATTGAATTTGTTGAAGAATAATTTAATAATTTATATTTTATACTACGTTTTCAAAAGCCAAATGAGGTACCTACTATTATTTTTCAGGGCATCTTAATCCCACAAAAAATCATATTTCCATTTAAATGACCATCGTGATTAGGTTACAAATTATGAACACACCCGATTTAAAAAGCATTTGTGTTGAAATTTCAAAACCTTATAAAACTCCATAACACCTTGTGGAACTGAAAAGCAGTTTTTCAGTGTTGGATTGAGCTTAACTTTCAGCTGTCAAATATTTATCGAAATCGAAGTGCGACAAAATCGAGGTTTCACTATCGAAATCGAAATGGTGCCACTAACAAAATTGCTTTCTTTCACAGTGTGGTAACTAGGCTTCCATAGATTTTTGAAAGAAATATTTATTAGGAGTTAATTCACCAAATTTGATGAGTTCGCTATAAATCTAAGTACAGACGATTGTCAGATCTTAAAATATTGTCAGAACCGTCAATGGTCTGACAATAGCTAACAATTAGCTGACAATTAACATATTTCTTACAATAAAAAATTGTCCGTTCACACGGTTGGTAGATTTCTTCCCAATTTGATTGTCAGCTATTTTTTTATCTCTCTTTAACCAACTCATTGACATTTCGAAAAATGAAGAAATTGTCAGCATTTGTAAGATGTTTTCAATAAAAACATCTGACAATGACCAATGAGTCTGACAATGTCCTAATCGTCTGACAATGATAAAAATTGTGTGTTCAAACGATTGTAAGATACCTGACAATTTTTTGTCAGATTGTTGTCTGACAATGACGTGTCTGATAATATTGTCAGACAAAATTGTGTGTTCAGACGATTGTAAGACATTTGGAACAGTTTTTTCACTTACAGATCTGACAATATTGTAAGATCTGACAATCGTCTGTACTTAGCTTAAGCCTGCATCACACGACCCTTGTTTTCCTGCTAGAAATGCTTGCTGGCTTTCGTGCTGGTTTTGTTGCATGGTGTGGTGCTGGATGTTTTGCTGGTTTGAATTCTTCGGCTTCACTCGATGATTGTTTTGGAGCTGGATTCGCTGATGGTTTTTTGACATTTCTTGCGAATTTGTACGAATTTTCACAATATTTTTCTACACAAATTTTCACAAAAATGCATACATCTGACAGAACTAAATATACAAATGAATGAAATCACGTTTAATTTTGTTTAAAGTTGAAAAAACTATTAGAAAATAAATAAAAACGAAATCGAAAAAATGACATTTGAAAATATACATGTACCTTTTGACGTCAACTAAAATCCAGCAGCAAAACAAGCAAGAAAAATAGCACCGGTTCTAACTTTGAAATCTAGCAGCTCTTCTATCAAGAGAGCCAGCAGTGATGCCATTTTCCAGCTCAATAGCCAGCACGAAAGCCAGCAAGCATTTCTAGCAGGAAAACAAGCGTCGTGTGATGCGGGCTTTAAGCTTTCCCAAAAATGGTCATATACATATAGGTAATTTCAAGCTGCTGATGCATCAGCTGTTCAGCTCTGGATAGGTAGGTTTTGAAATACAGAATTTTGGAAACCAAATTCTCGTACATACAAAATTAGAACTCTAACCCGATTGTAAACTTTGATTTGAATAATAAAGAAAAAATTTGAAAGGAAGAATAAAAAGAAAATAAGGTCAATGACTATAATGAAGATAAATAAAATAAAAGAAAAATTGATGTAGGTGTTCGATTCGGAAAAAAATGACAGAAGGAAAAAAATTACAAAAAATAAAAGATAAGAGAACTTGTAAATGTTTCCATTTGTTTTTTTTTTTTTTTTTAAAGCCTAGTACTCAGTTTGAGTGGAAATTAAATTTTCATACAAAAGTGACACCTAGTTCATTGATATGAAATTCACAACAAGAAGTGAGTACCAAAATATGAAAGTGGAATATGAACCGGTTCTTCAATCAGTTTCACGCAAAATTTTCATTTCCCAACGTACGACCACTAGGAAAAAACTGAGGTAGTGTGGAAAATTGTGACATTTGTCAATCAATTTGTTTTGCTCAAAATATAAATTACGCAATAAAAAAAAATTATTTCGGATTAAACGATTGTCTTTTCAGCGTTTTTATTCTTATCAACGAGGAAAAAAGAACAGAACACAGAATTAAAGCCCATTTTTGGAACTTTTTCAAGATTCAAATGACAGTCATTCAAATAAATAATTTTTTTTCATTCAAAGTGAGTAGTGAGTACTAAGAAATTTAAAACTGTGTATCAAAAATCCACGTGAAGAATTAATTATGGGTTCGTATTCATTCAAGTAGATAATCATCATTAAAGAAAAACCCAATCAATCCTTGCAGATGCTAAAGATTTATTACTTGATAATTGAAGTCACTTTAAAACTGTGTTTTTATGGGCTTAACGGTAACTTAGAAAATCAAAATTTTCACCAAAAATAAAAATTTATAATAGCCATTATCCCTCTTTGAGCTTGTAAACCCACCCCTTGAAAAGATAAAAACCATTCCGTGTATTAAGAGTCCGTGTAATAAAGATCCGTGTATGCTTAATATCCGGATACACGGATATTAAGCAAATAAATACACGTGTTTTAAGAGTACGGATTTTTATTTGCGTGTAATAACTACAAGGAGTCCGTGTATCCTTGTTTTTCAAATACACGTACTGAATCGTAGGCTCTACTAGGAACCTGAAATTTGGCACAAATTCTACTGATACCAATGTTAATGCATAGTCAAAGTTTCTAATGGCCACGCCAATTTTTAGGGTTAACACCCATACAAAAATTTGTAAGATTTCGAAATTTCTCAAAATGTTAATAAAACTTTGTGTATCATAAATGATTACATATTATTCTAGGTATTTTCTAATTGATTGTAATGCAATTGCATTTATAAAATAATTAAAAAAAGGGTTGCCACTTTTGAGATTTTTTTCATTTTTGATTTGTATTATTATTTTTATTAATATTAACTTCCCATAGGAAGTTATTGTAATCGGTCCGACTTGTCGAATTGAAAATTGTGACATTTCTCGACGTTTCAAGGTCCCTAGAATCTAAATCCATGGTTTTTATAGAAATGTTTGTGTGTGCGTGTGTACGCAGCGATTTTTTTATTAATCAAAAAAACTGAAACAAAAAATTTGTTAGCTCGAATATTTTACGAACTAAATAACGAATTAAATTGTAGGAAACCCTTAATATTTTCTTTTAAAAATAAAAAAAAAGTAATGCATGGCGTATGAGTACTTTTTTACATAAAATAGTGAAAAGAGAGAACAGTGGGCAAATTACGGAAGGAGGTGATAAACATTTTTTTTATCTGACAGGTTTTGTATTTAAGGTTCAAATACGATTCCCCTAAGGATCGATAAGGTAGCTTGTGTCGAGGAATGAAGGTAGAATCAGAAAAAAAAATTCAAAAAAAAAAAAATTATCAAAGTCCGTTCTCTTTATATAAGTTTTTATTCGAATTCGAAAGAGTTGCAGTTTGCAGATGTTCATTTTAGAGAGAGTCGCAGGTTTTCACACAAATTAGATTAATTCCAACACTAATGACTGGTATCAAAGAAATATATGTATGCGAACATGGAAGCCCTCCGGTGCTTCATATTTCTATGATTTTTGATCGGTAAAATATAAAAACATTACATTTATTTTTAATAAATTAATTAATCTTAATTTTTGATATAAAAATTTATTTTTTTGGTCAAATTCTTCTGATATAAAGGAGGTCCCGGAAGTGTTACTTTCATGTGTAATGGTGAAGTGATTTACCAGCAACGGTGAAATGTCTCCAAATTGCAGACTCGCTCTCATTTTTATATCATTCTTAAAAAAGACTTGAACCTGGAATGTCGGGAGACGCGGACCGCTCCGCCGGAAAACATTTCAGGTACGAAATCCCGAATCACAAAATCCCGATTCACAAAATCCCGATTCACAAAATCCCGAATCACGAAATCCCGAATCACGAAATCCCGAAATTTCAATACTAAATTGACAGCACTGTATGGATTTTCATTTCCATAGTAACAGGTGACACAAATCAATGAGAATCAACGAGAACGAAGTTTCCTACTATTTTGTTTTGCAGAAGACCGCACTGGTTTAGGCTCCTCCTGCTTTTTAAAAAAGTATATAAGCAGGATTCATTTGGAAATACACTTCAGTTCTTAATTCTTATTAGGATATGATAGACGTCCTCTGGAGCGATTTAATTCCATTTCTGGTTGGAGGTTGGTCTTTGGTAATCTGGTGCTGGTCGCTGGAGCGTTTTTTTTTGCAGAAAAACAAAAATGTTCTTTTTAGAACTACAAAATTTTCAAAAAGGGATAAAATAATTTTTCAACTAAAAAATTTTCAAAAAAAAAAAAAAAAAAATTTTAAACTAAAAATCTTCAATAACTAAAATTATGCTGCCCCACTGCAACCCCCCTGCTTGGGTCACTATAGGCTTTTGGGAAGGTGCGAGGTTGGGTGTATGCAAAGTTTCTTTCAATCAACTGAAAAAAAAACTAAACAAACTGCCAAATTTGTTGATATTTCAATTTTTTTTCACGTCATTGGAGACAAAAACAAGAAAGAAGTGTCGTTATCTTGTATGCTTTCGTCGTAATTTTATGAAAAATCGACTTTTATCTTTAAACGCGATTTGCGGCTAAACTAGACGTCCTAGAGGCATCAAAGTCTACACCTTTAAACTTGATTTGCGGCTAAACTAAGCGAATTAGCGACTTAAAAATTGCATATTCGTGATACAGGAAGCGGCAGTTCTGAAAAATCAAAAAAAAGTTGGTAAAAAAAAGTTTTTTTCCAAAACTTAAAAAAAAATAAATAAATAAATTTTTGCTATGTCAACAGTTTTCTTCTACAAAAGTCTTTCATTGGATCAAAGTGAAATATGTATGGGGGGGCATGCTGCCCCCCTGCAACCCCCCTGCTTGGCTCACTATAGGATTTTGGGTAGGTGCGAGGTTGGGTGTATGCAAAGTTTCTTTCAATCAACTGAAACAAAAATTTACAGATTTCACTCATAAAGTAACTATGGGGACATTGAAAATGACTTGTGTTAGCTCGATAAAATAAAAACATGAATAATCTTGGTGATTTTTAATTTGTATCCTATAGTTGCACCAAAACTTCTGAAGATGTCTAAGAAACCATTCTTCAGTCTGAAATTACAATATGTAGATATTTTTAATGTCGAATCCCAGTTGGCGGTTAAATTAATGTTGTTCAGTTCAGTTTATTTAATCACGGCGTTTATGTTGAAGAAATTCAAATATTTGCTCAAATTTGCTCAAATTGATTTACAAGTCTCTCAACTTATTGAACTATTTATATATAGGCAAGTTATTTGATTTACTATCAAAGTGAACCCTTTTTAACGCGAGACCAAATTTATAAAAAATTTGATGTGTAGCTCAAACTCAATGCAAACCTGATTTACCTAATTGTTTTTAGGTATTCTATAATATTTTGCATTTTGAACTCATCTTTTAATATAATAAACTCGAGTCGTGTAATTTCTTAAGACAATATAAATGGTTTTGACAGCTAAGCAGTATTCTTTTATCTGTGTATATGAAAAGCAAAGCACCAATTAAGTTGACAGCTGAGTTGACAACCAAATTGAATCTTTTTTTTTTTCATTTGAGGACCTTAAGGTAGAACTGTAATAGTCGAAAGATGTTGGAAGAAAATTCTCTCAGTTCACTTACGCATGGAGCGGTCGGTGAGCGCTCTTCACTTCCGGAAGCAAAAGTAAAAAATTGGTCGAAACAAGCAAAACTCAATAATGGGCACGTCATATGAATTCTTTGTATTCGTTTCGTTTCGTACGACAACTTAGGTCGGCATCCGACTATTATAGTTCTACCTTTAACCTTGAACATCTGAACATTAGAACTAAATCTATATAAGTTTATTAAAGAAGTTCAATTATATTGCAGTGCCTATGAATATTCTAAGTTCAATAATCGCATTGGCTTAGTAGGTAAAGTTTTGTAACATAAATTTATAGCCTGAGATTTTACTTGAATTCTAAGACCTTAACCTCAAAGATCCGCTAATTAGAACAGAAGATAAAAGCTTACCAAATAAACTCTTTTCGATATTTATATTTAAGTTGCTTAGGTAAGTTAATCCTACCTCTAGACTGATTAACGTTAACTTAAATACCTTAACCTTCAACAACTTAGAACTTATATGTTGTATTGTAAGTTTATTAAAGAGAAACGCAAGTAGGTACCTTTGCATATTCCAGGCTCAAAAATAACATTGGTTTGGACGTAGGTCAAGTTCAAAAATCGCATTGGTTAAGACGTTGGTCAAGTTCAAAAATCGCATTCGTGTAGACGTAGGTCAAGTTCAAAATCTCATTGGCTTAGACGTAGGTCAAGTCCCAAAATCGCATTGGCTTAGACGTTGGTCAAGCTCAAAAATCGAATTGATTTCGACGTATATAGTTCAAGTTAAAAAATCACATTGGCTTAGACGTATGTCAAGTTCAAAAATCGCATTGGCTTAGACTTAGGTAAAGTTTTGTGACATAAATTTATAGCCTTGGCTTAGACGTAAGTCAAGTTCAAAAAACGCATTGGCTTAGACGTTGGTCAAGCTCAAAAATCGAATTGGTTTAGACGTATAGTTCAAGTTAAAAAATCACATTGGCTTAGACGTAGGTCAAGTTCAAAAGTCGCATTGGTTTAGACGTTGGTCAAGTTCAAAAAACGAATTGGATTAAATGTTGTTTTCTCACATAAATTTGTAGCCTGAGATTTTACCTTAATTCTAAGACATTAACCTCAAAGGTCCGATAATTAGAACAGAAGATACCAAATCAACCCTTTTCGATTAGGTATTATATTTAAGTTGCTTCGCTAGGTTAATCCTACCTCTAGCCTAGTTAACCTTAATTTAAATACCTTAACCTTCAACATCTGGCCCTTATAGAACTAAAGTTATAAGTTATAATCATAGAGGTTCAAGTATAGGTCTCTGTGCATATTCTAGGTTCAACAATCGAATTGATTAAGAATGAAGTCAAGTTTTGTCACACAAAATGTTGAAGCCTATTATTTTACTTATTTCAAAACCTTAAACTTTAAGATCCGATTATTAGTACAAAAGTAAAAAGGCAACCGCAGAACAACTAAATCAATCCTTTTATATAAATGTACATACATAATGGCATACTAAGGGGTCAAACTTCTTTCGTCTCTGAGACATTCCAAACCATTTACATCCACAGGTCCAACGAGTTATGGTAACAAAACGGCGCACTCTAGCGCTAATTGGGTCAACGAGCTATGTTGCTCGTGATCGCCATTTCTACCTACCTACCTACCTACATACATAATGTATGTACCTATAAAGATACGTAGGTATATGAATTTTGTTGGCGAAGCCAATTTTGTTATTCAATTTTTCAATTATTTATTTTGATGAAAACCTAAACGTTTTTCACCTACACTTTTATGTTATTTCAATTATTTTTTAACTGAATAAATTAGTTTGATATTTTACCTTCATTTTAAGACCTTTATTTTAAATATCCGATTGTTAGTACAGAAGTTATAAGCCAACCAAACCAACCTAATCGTACCATTACGAATAAAATTTGCAAAATACCTACAATTTAATCAACATATACAATATACATATATTTTACAGACATACGTACCTAACCTACTTAATAATGTAGCTACGTATGTATATCATTTTTGTTTCCTATGCGAAGCCAATTTTGTTTGCCACCAGCCAGCCACAGTGCAGTGGTGGTTTTTTATTGCACACATTCCACACCAACCAACGTCTTGCCAACACCCTTACAGCAATGTATATTCTTTGTGGGTACGTTTTTTTTCTTTTTCTTTTTGTTTTCTTGTTCCTCACGTCATTTTCCGTGATGAAATTAGTTCTCAAAAGCCAATCTTTCACTTTTTTAGTATGAAATTTTGTAAGCTTTTGCAAACTTGTAGCCTGTCCTTTTATCTTTAACTAGTAGACCCGTGCTCGCCTTGCTTCAAAAAATTGGAATTAATATTAACATACCTACATATATACCGATAGTACTAAATAGGGCTACCGCTACCCGTACCTAATTTCTATTTCATCTTATTAACAAAAAGTTTATACATTATACACTTATACGTTTTGATAAATGTGAGTTCTTAAAAAATGGTTTACCTATTTGTATGTTAAGTAGGTTCATGTTTGACACATAAACAGAATCTTTATCTCCCGTTGATTTTCTTATTGCATATACAAATATACATATAATACTTCGCACCCAAGTAAACATCTTCTTCTTGCCTGACTACCTGCAACCAGGGTTGGCCGAATTAACTACACTTCATTTTCTACATGATTAACTACGCATAGCTAATTAAATAAACTACACGCTTTATATACTACAAAATGTTACGTTTGCTACATACATAGTAAAGCTAGGTAAATAATAAAATTTCAATAAAAACAGTTCAACTCAAATACAATCTTCAAAGTTTACTATATATCTAAACTACGTAGCAAATGTAAAAAATGTAGTTTATTCCAAAAAGTGTTAGTTCGGCCATCCCTGCCTGCAGCGTTATACTCAAAGCGAAACAAAACAAAAGAATGTGAGAAAAAAAATTGAGTGGAAAAAGAGTAAACAAAGAGAAACCTGCACAACATAAATAAAAAAACGTAAGGGAGGAAAAACTGTAAGAGGGTGGAAATGATATGAAATGAAACAAAGCAGCGACCTCATGAATGCTATTGATTTAAATTCCTGGATTTAAAAAAATAGAAAAAGTAAGTGACTTAGAGATTTGTTTATATTTATTTCTCAGGTTGTATGCATAATTAAGAAAAGATTTAGGGCTTAAAATTTGCATACAAAAATATACTTTATGAAATAATTTTTGTTTTTTTCAATTATCAATTAGTTTCGTATTTATAAGTGAATATGTAAGTCAAAATCAAGAAAAAAGTTGACTATCAATTTAAAAAAATTAATTTTAGTATTAAACAAACGAATTAGATAAACAAAAACTATCTTATTACAATCTTTTAAAGATAAAGAATATTGTAGAAAAAATTTCAAGTTAATCAGGTAAATAGTTTCTGAGATTTCGCGTGACAAACTAAATAATCGTTTCGTCTTTATATAATGTTATAGATAGATTATAGATTATAGATATAGATATAGATATAGATTATATATCTTAACATTAAGCATCCGATAATTATAACCTGAGTAAAAGGCTTCTAACTGCGCTCAAATCGAGTGATTTTAAGATTTCATACAAATTCAACTATCCTCCACTGAAGCTCGTCGGTTTGCGACGATCAACGTGTAGGTACGATTCATCGATTGTGTCTTTAGGTTCATTTTGGCATTTTCTTTGGTAACACCAACCAAAAATTCGATCCTGAGCCCCCTATACGCTAGAGTTCATTCCGTTCATTTGTTATATATTCATTTGTTCATTTAATCATTTTGGTAACACCATATTTCTCAAAACGACCCTATAAACATTTTCAATGTTAAAACTAAACAAACTGCCAAGTTTGTTGATATTTCAATTTTCACGTCATAGGAGACAAAAATCAGAAAGAAGTGTCGTAATCTTGTATGCATTAAATTCAAAGCAATCAACTAAAAAAACTACAAACTGCCAAATTTGTTGATATTTCATTTTTTTTTTCACGTCATTGGAGACAAAAACAAGAAAGAAGTGTCGTTATCTTGTATGCTTTCGTCGTAATTTTATGAAAAATCGACTTTTATCTTTAAACTCGATTTGCGGCTAAACTAGACGTCCTAGAGGCATCAAAGTTTACACCTTTAAACTTGATTTGCGGCTAAACAAAGTGACTTAGCGACTTAAAAAATGCATATTTGTGATACAGGAAGCGGCAGTTCTGAAAAAAAAGTTTTTTCCAAAACTTGAAAAAAAAAAAAATAAATAAATTTTTGCTATGTCAACAGTTTTCTTCTACAAAAGTCTTTCATTGGATCAAAGTGAGATATGTATGGGGGGGCAAGCTGCCCCCCTGCAACCCCCCTGCTTGGCACACTATAGGATTTTGGGTAGGTGCGAGGTTGGGTGTATACAAAGTTCATTTCAATTTCTGCTTCGTATTATATGAAAAATCGACTTTTATCTTTAAACGCGATTTGCGGCTTAACTAGACGTCCTAGAGGCATCAAAGTTTACGCTTTTAAACTTGATTTGCGGCTAAACTAAGCGACCTAGCGACTTCAGAAATGCATATTCCTTATCTTGGAAGTGGCAGTTCTGAAAAATTAAAAAAAAAGTTGGTAAAAAAAGTTTTTTCCAAAACTTTAAAAAAAATAAATAAATAAATTCTTGCTATGTCAACAGTTTTCTTGTAAAAAAGTCTTTCTTAAGCAAAAGTACCCGCGTGGTACTCATGAGGTATGAATGGGGGGCGTGCTGCCCCACTGCAACCCCCCTGCTTGGCTCACTATAGGATTTTGGGTAGGTGCGAGGTTGGGTGTATGCAAAATTTCTTTCAATCAACTGAAAAAAAAACTAAACAAACTGCCAGATTTGTTGATATTTCAATTTTCACGTCATAGGAGACAAAAATCAGAAAGAAGTGTCGTAATCTTGTATGCATTAAATTCAAAGCAATCTACTAAAAAAACTACAAACTGCCAAATTTGTTGATATTTCATTTTTTTTTTTACGTCATTGGAGACAAAAACAAGAAAGAAGTGTCGTTATCTTGTATGCTTTCGTCGTAATTTTATGAAAAATCGACTTTTATCTTTAAACGCGATTTGCGGCTAAACTAGACGTCCTAGAGGCATCAAAGTCTACACCTTTAAACTTGATTTGCGGCTAAACTAAGCGAATTAGCGACTTAAAAATTGCATATTCGTGATACAGGAAGCGTTCTGAAAAATCAAAAAAAAGTTGGTAAAAAAAAGTTTTTTTCCAAAACTTAAAAAAAAATAAATAAATAAATTTTTGCTATGTCAACAGTTTTCTTCTACAAAAGTCTTTCATTGGATCAAAGTGAAATATGTATGGGGGGGCATGCTGCCCCCCTGCTTGGCTCACTATAGGATTTTGGGTAGGTGCGAGGTTGGGTGTATGCAAAGTTTCTTTCAATCAACTGAAAAAAAAATTTACAGATTTCACTCATAAAGTAACTATGGGGACATTGAAAATGACTTGTGTTAGCTCGATAAAATAAAAACATGAATAATCTTGGTGATTTCTAATTTGTATCCTATAGTTGCACCAAAACTTCTGAAGATGTCTAAGAAACCATTCTTCAGTCTGAAATTACAATATGTAGATATTTTTAATGTCGAATCCCAGTTGGCGGTTAAATTAATGTTGTTCAGTTCAGTTTATTTAATCACGGCGTTTATGTTGAAGAAATTCAAATATTTGCTCAAATTTGCTCAAATTGATTTACAAGTCTCTCAACTTATTGAACTATTTATATATAGGCAAGTTATTTGATTTACTATCAAAGTGAACCCTTTTTAACGCGAGACCAAATTTATAAAAAATTTGATGTGTAGCTCAAACTCAATGCAAACCTGATTTACCTAATTGTTTTTAGGTATTCTATAATATTTTGCATTTTGAACTCATCTTTTAATATAATAAACTCGAGTCGTGTAATTTCTTAAGACAATATAAATGGTTTTGACAGCTAAGCAGTATTCTTTTATCTGTGTATATGAAAAGCAAAGCACCAATTAAGTTGACAGCTGAGTTGACAACCAAATTGAATCTTTTTTTTTTTCATTTGAGGACCTTAAGGTAGAACTGTAATAGTCGAAAGATGTTGGAAGAAAATTCTCTCAGTTCACTTACGCATGGAGCGGTCGGTGAGCGCTCTTCACTTCCGGAAGCAAAAGTAAAAAATTGGTCGAAACAAGCAAAACTCAATAATGGGCACGTCATATGAATTCTTTGTATTCGTTTCGTTTCGTACGACAACTTAGGTCGGCATCCGACTATTATAATTCTACCTTTAACCTTGAACATCTGAACATTAGAACTAAATCTATATAAGTTTATTAAAGAAGTTCAATTATATTGCAGTGCCTATGAATATTCTAAGTTCAATAATCGCATTGGCTTAGTAGGTAAAGTTTTGTAACATAAATTTATAGCCTGAGATTTTACTTGAATTCTAAGACCTTAACCTCAAAGATCCGCTAATTAGAACAGAAGATAAAAGCTTACCAAATAAACTCTTTTCGATATTTATATTTAAGTTGCTTAGGTAAGTTAATCCTACCTCTAGACTGATTAACGTTAACTTAAATACCTTAACCTTCAACAACTTAGAACTTATATGTTGTATTGTAAGTTTATTAAAGAGAAACGCAAGTAGGTACCTTTGCATATTCCAGGCTCAAAAATAACATTGGTTTGGACGTAGGTCAAGTTCAAAAATCGCATTGGTTAAGACGTTGGTCAAGTTCAAAAATCGCATTCGTGTAGACGTAGGTCAAGTTCAAAATCTCATTGGCTTAGACGTAGGTCAAGTCCCAAAATCGCATTGGCTTAGACGTTGGTCAAGCTCAAAAATCGAATTGATTTCGACGTATATAGTTCAAGTTAAAAAATCACATTGGCTTAGACGTATGTCAAGTTCAAAAATCGCATTGGCTTAGACTTAGGTAAAGTTTTGTGACATAAATTTATAGCCTTGGCTTAGACGTAAGTCAAGTTCAAAAAACGCATTGGCTTAGACGTTGGGTTGGTCAAGCTCAAAAATCGAATTGGTTTAGACGTATAGTTCAAGTTAAAAAATCACATTGGCTTAGACGTAGGTCAAGTTCAAAAGTCGCATTGGTTTAGACGTTGGTCAAGTTCAAAAAACGAATTGGATTAAATGTTGTTTTGTCACATAAATTTGTAGCCTGAGATTTTACCTTAATTCTAAGACATTAACCTCAAAGGTCCGATATTTAGAACAGAAGATACCAAATCAACCCTTTTCGATTAGGTATTATATTTAAGTTGCTTCGCTAGGTTAATCCTACCTCTAGCCTAGTTAACCTTAATTTAAATACCTTAACCTTCAACATCTGGCCCTTATAGAACTAAAGTTATAAGTTATAATCATAGAGGTTCAAGTATAGGTCTCTGTGCATATTCTAGGTTCAACAATCGAATTGATTAAGAATGAAGTCAAGTTTTGTCACACAAAATGTTGAAGCCTATTATTTTACTTATTTCAAAACCTTAAACTTTAAGATCCGATTATTAGTACAAAAGTAAAAAGGCAACCGCAGAACAACTAAATCAATCCTTTTATATAAATGTACATACATAATGTCATACTAAGGGGTCAAACTTCTTTCGTCTCTGAGACATTCCAAACCATTTACATCCACAGGTCCAACGAGTTATGGTAACAAAACGGCGCACTCTAGCGCTAATTGGGTCAACGAGCTATGTTGCTCGTGATCGCCATTTCTACCTACCTACCTACCTACATACATAATGTATGTACCTATAAAGATACGTAGGTATATGAATTTTGTTGGCGAAGCCAATTTTGTTATTCAATTTTTCAATTATTTATTTTGATGAAAACCTAAACGTTTTTCACCTACACTTTTATGTTATTTCAATTATTTTTTAACTGAATAAATTAGTTTGATATTTTACCTTCATTTTAAGACCTTTATTTTAAATATCCGATTGTTAGTACAGAAGTTATAAGCCAACCAAACCAACCTAATCGTACCATTACGAATAAAATTTGCAAAATACCTACAATTTAATCAACATATACAATATACATATATTTTACAGACATACGTACCTAACCTACTTAATAATGTAGCTACGTATGTATATCATTTTTGTTTCCTATGCGAAGCCAATTTTGTTTGCCACCAGCCAGCCACAGTGCAGTGGTGGTTTTTTATTGCACACATTCCACACCAACCAACGTCTTGCCAACACCCTTACAGCAATGTATATTCTTTGTGGGTACGTTTTTTTTCTTTTTCTTTTTGTTTTCTTGTTCCTCACGTCATTTTCCGTGATGAAATTAGTTCTCAAAAGCCAATCTTTCACTTTTTTAGTATGAAATTTTGTAAGCTTTTGCAAACTTGTAGCCTGTCCTTTTATCTTTAATTATATATCTTAACATTAAGCATCCGATAATTATAACCTGAGTAAAAGGCTTCTAAGTGCGCTCAAATCGAGTGATTTTAATACAAATTCAACTATCCTCCACTGAAGCTCGTCGGTTTGCGACGATCAACGTGTAGGTACGATTCATCGATTGTGTCTTTAGGTTCATTTTGGCATTTTCTTTGGTAACACCAACCAAAAATTCGATCCTGAGCCCCCTATACGCTAGAGTTCATTCCGTTCATTTGTTATATATTCATTTGTTCATTTAATCATTTTGGTAACACCATATTTTTCTCAAAACGACCCTATAAACATTTTCAATGTTAAAACTAAACAAACTGCCAAGTTTGTTGATATTTCAATTTTCACGTCATAGGAGACAAAAATCAGAAAGAAGTGTCGTAATCTTGTATGCATTAAATTCAAAGCAATCAACTAAAAAAACTACAAACTGCCAAATTTGTTGATATTTCATTTTTTTTGTTCACGTCATTGGAGACAAAAACAAGAAAGAAGTGTCGTTATCTTGTATGCTTTCGTCGTAATTTTATGAAAAATCGACTTTTATCTTTAAACTCGATTTGCGGCTAAACTAGACGTCCTAGAGGCATCAAAGTTTACGCTTTTAAACTTGATTTGCGGCTAAACTAAGCGACTTAGCGACTTAAAAAATGCATATTAGTGATACAGGAAGCGGCAGTTCTGAAAAATAAAAAAAAAGTTGGTAAAAAAAAGTTTTTTTCCAAAACTTAAAAAAAAAAAATAAATAAATTTTTGCTATGTCAACAGTTTTCTTCTACAAAAGTCTTTCATTGGATCAAAGTGAGATATGTATGGGGGGGCAAGCTGCCCCCCTGCAACCCCCCTGCTTGGCACACTATAGGATTTTGGGTAGGTGCGAGGTTGGGTGTATACAAAGTTCATTTCAATTTCTGCTTCGTATTATATGAAAAATCTACTTTTAACTTTAAACGCGATTTGCGGCTTAACTAGACGTCCTAGAGGCATCAAAGTTTACGCTTTTAAACTTGATTTGCGGCTAAACTAAGCGACCCAGCGACTTCAGAAATGCATATTCCTTATCTTGGAAGTGGCAGTTCTGAAAAATTAAAAAAAAAGTTGGTAAAAAAAGTTTTTTCCAAAACTTTAAAAAAAATAAATAAATAAATTCTTGCTATGTCAACAGTTTTCTTGTAAAAAAGTCTTTCTTAAGCAAAAGTACCTCGGGTGGCCCGCTACGCGGGATCCAAGGATTTTAACTCCCTCTTCGGGGGGCTCTGTGCCGCTCACGCAACTCCGTTGCTCCGCTTAGGGTATGTAAAGTCGCCAGGCAGGCGCCTATGTCAACATTTTTCTTGTACAAAGGTCTTTTTAAAGCAAAAGTACCTCGGGTGGCAAGCTACGCGGGATCCAAGGATTTTAACTCCCTCTTCGGGGGCTCTGTGCCGCTCACGCAACTCCGTTGCTCCGCTTAGGGTATGTCAAGTCGCCAGGCAGGCGCCTATTACAACAGTTTTCTTGTAAAAAAGTCTTTCTTAAGCAAAAGTACCCGCGTGGTACTCATGAGGTATGAATGGGGGGCGTGCTGCCCCACTGCAACCCCCCTGCTTGGCTCACTATAGGATTTTGGGTAGGTGCGAGGTTGGGTGTATGCAAAATTTCTTTCAATCAACTGAAAAAAAAACTAAACAAACTGCCAGATTTGTTGATATTTCAATTTTCACGTCATAGGAGACAAAAATCAGAAAGAAGTGTCGTAATCTTGTATGCATTAAATTCAAAGCAATCTACTAAAAAAACTACAAACTGCCAAATTTGTTGATATTTCATTTTTTTTTCACGTCATTGGAGACAAAAACAAGAAAGAAGTGTCGTTATCTTGTATGCTTTCGTCGTAATTTTATGAAAAATCGACTTTTATCTTTAAACGCGATTTGCGGCTAAACTAGACGTCCTAGAGGCATCAAAGTCTACACCTTTAAACTTGATTTGCGGCTAAACTAAGCGAATTAGCGACTTAAAAATTGCATATTCGTGATACAGGAAGCGGCAGTTCTGAAAAATCAAAAAAAAGTTGGTAAAAAAAAGTTTTTTTCCAAAACTTAAAAAAAATAAATAAATAAATTTTTGCTATGTCAACAGTTTTCTTCTACAAAAGTCTTTCATTGGATCAAAGTGAAATATGTATGGGGGGGCATGCTGCCCCCCTGCAACCCCCCTGCTTGGCTCACTATAGGATTTTGGGTAGGTGCGAGGTTGGGTGTATGCAAAGTTTCTTTCAATCAACTGAAAAAAAAATTTACAGATTTCACTCATAAAGTAACTATGGGGACATTGAAAATGACTTGTGTTAGCTCGATAAAATAAAAACATGAATAATCTTGGTGATTTCTAATTTGTATCCTATAGTTGCACCAAAACTTCTGAAGATGTCTAAGAAACCATTCTTCAGTCTGAAATTACAATATGTAGATATTTTTAATGTCGAATCCCAGTTGGCGGTTAAATTAATGTTGTTCAGTTCAGTTTATTTAATCACGGCGTTTATGTTGAAGAAATTCAAATATTTGCTCAAATTTGCTCAAATTGATTTACAAGTCTCTCAACTTATTGAACTATTTATATATAGGCAAGTTATTTGATTTACTATCAAAGTGAACCCTTTTTAACGCGAGACCAAATTTATAAAAAATTTGATGTGTAGCTCAAACTCAATGCAAACCTGATTTACCTAATTGTTTTTAGGTATTCTATAATATTTTGCATTTTGAACTCATCTTTTAATATAATAAACTCGAGTCGTGTAATTTCTTAAGACAATATAAATGGTTTTGACAGCTAAGCAGTATTCTTTTATCTGTGTATATGAAAAGCAAAGCACCAATTAAGTTGACAGCTGAGTTGACAACCAAATTGAATCTTTTTTTTTTCATTTGAGGACCTTAAGGTAGAACTGTAATAGTCGGAAGATGTTGGAAGAAAATTCTCTCAGTTCACTTACGCATGGAGCGGTCGGTGAGCGCTCTACACTTCCGGAAGCAAAAGTAAAAAATTGGTCGAAACAAGCAAAACTCAATAATGGGCACGTCATATGAATTCTTTGTATTCGTTTCGTTTCGTACGACAACTTAGGTCGGCATCCGACTATTATAGTTCTACCTTTAACCTTGAACATCTGAACATTAGAACTAAATCTATATAAGTTTATTAAAGAAGTTCAATTATATTGCAGTGCCTATGAATATTCTAAGTCCAATAATCGCATTGGCTTAGTAGGTAAAGTTTTGTAACATAAATTTATAGCCTGAGATTTTACTTGAATTCTAAGACCTTAACCTCAAAGATCCGCTAATTAGAACAGAAGATAAAAGCTTACCAAATAAACTCTTTTCGATATTTATATTTAAGTTGCTTAGGTAAGTTAATCCTACCTCTAGACTGATTAACGTTAACTTAAATACCTTAACCTTCAACAACTTAGAACTTATATGTTGTATTGTAAGTTTATTAAAGAGAAACGCAAGTAGGTACATTTGCATATTCCAGGCTCAAAAATAACATTGGTTTGGACGTAGGTCAAGTTCAAAAATCGCATTGGTTAAGACGTTGGTCAAGTTCAAAAATCGCATTCGTGTAGACGTAGGTCAAGTTCAAAATCTTATTGGCTTAGACGTATAGGTCAAGTCCCAAAATCGCATTGGCTTAGACGTTGGTCAAGCTCAAAAATCGAATTGATTTCGACGTATATAGTTCAAGTTAAAAAATCACATTGGCTTAGACGTATGTCAAGTTCAAAAATCGCATTGGCTTAGACTTAGGTAAAGTTTTGTGACATAAATTTATAGCCTTGGCTTAGACGTAAGTCAAGTTCAAAAAACGCATTGGCTTAGACGTTGGTCAAGCTCAAAAATCGAATTGGTTTAGACGTATAGTTCAAGTTAAAAAATCACATTGGCTTAGACGTAGGTCAAGTTCAAAAGTCGCATTGGTTTAGACGTTGGTCAAGTTCAAAAAACGAATTGGATTAAATGTTGTTTTGTCACATAAATTTGTAGCCTGAGATTTTACCTTAATTCTAAGACATTAACCTCAAAGGTCCGATAATTAGAACAGAAGATACCAAATCAACCCTTTTCGATTAGGTATTATATTTAAGTTGCTTCGCTAGGTTAATCCTACCTCTAGCCTAGTTAACCTTAATTTAAATACCTTAATCTTCAACATCTGGCCCTTATAGAACTAAAGTTATAAGTTATAATCATAGAGGTTCAAGTATAGGTCTCTGTGCATATTCTAGGTTCAACAATCGAATTGATTAAGAATGAAGTCAAGTTTTGTCACACAAAATGTTGAAGCCTATTATTTTACTTATTTCAAAACCTTAAACTTTAAGATCCGATTATTAGTACAAAAGTAAAAAGGCAACCGCAGAACAACTAAATCAATCCTTTTATATAAATGTACATACATAATGTCATACTAAGGGGTCAAACTTCTTTCGTCTCTGAGACATTCCAAACCATTTACATCCACAGGTCCAACGAGTTATGGTAACAAAACGGCGCACTCTAGCGCTAATTGGGTCAACGAGCTATGTTGCTCGTGATCGCCATTTCTACCTACCTACCTACCTACATACATAATGTATGTACCTATAAAGATACGTAGGTATATGAATTTTGTTGGCGAAGCCAATTTTGTTATTCAATTTTTCAATTATTTATTTTGATGAAAACCTAAACGTTTTTCACCTACACTTTTATGTTATTTCAATTATTTTTTAACTGAATAAATTAGTTTGATATTTTACCTTCATTTTAAGACCTTTATTTTAAATATCCGATTGTTAGTACAGAAGTTATAAGCCAACCAAACCAACCTAATCGTACCATTACGAATAAAATTTGCAAAATACCTACAATTTAATCAACATATACAATATACATATATTTTACAGACATACGTACCTAACCTACTTAATAATGTAGCTACGTATGTATATCATTTTTGTTTCCTATGCGAAGCCAATTTTGTTTGCCACCAGCCAGCCACAGTGCAGTGGTGGTTTTTTATTGCACACATTCCACACCAACCAACGTCTTGCCAACACCCTTACAGCAATGTATATTCTTTGTGGGTACGTTTTTTTTCTTTTTCTTTTTGTTTTCTTGTTCCTCACGTCATTTTCCGTGATGAAATTAGTTCTCAAAAGCCAATCTTTCACTTTTTTAGTATGAAATTTTGTAAGCTTTTGCCTTGTAGCCTGTCCTTTTATCTTTAATTATATATCTTAACATTAAGCATCCGATAATTATAACCTGAGTAAAAGGCTTCTAAGTGCGCTCAAATCGAGTGATTTTAAGATTTCATACAAATTCAACTATCCTCCACTGAAGCTCGTCGGTTTGCGACGATCAACGTGTAGGTACGATTCATCGATTGTATCTTTAGGTTCATTTTGGCATTTTCTTTGGTAACACCAACCAAAAATTCGATTCTGAGCCCCCTATACGCTAGAGTTCATTCCGTTCATTTGTTATATATTCATTTGTTCATTTAATCATTTTGGTAACACCATATTTTTCTCAAAACGACCCTATAAACATTTTCAATGTTAAAACTAAACAAACTGCCAAGTTTGTTGATATTTCAATTTTCACGTCATAGGAGACAAAAATCAGAAAGAAGTGTCGTAATCTTGTATGCATTAAATTCAAAGCAATCAACTAAAAAAACTACAAACTGCCAAATTTGTTGATATTTCATTTTTTTTGTTCACGTCATTGGAGACAAAAACAAGAAAGAAGTGTCGTTATCTTGTATGCTTTCGTCGTAATTTTATGAAAAATCGACTTTTATCTTTAAACTCGATTTGCGGCTAAACTAGACGTCCTAGAGGCATCAAAGTTTACACCTTTAAACTTGATTTGCGGCTAAACAAAGTGACTTAGCGACTTAAAAAATGCATATTTGTGATACAGGAAGCGGCAGTTCTGAAAAATAAAAAAAAAGTTGGTAAAAAAAAGTTTTTTTCCAAAACTTAAAAAAAAAAAAAATAAATAAATTTTTGCTATGTCAACAGTTTTCTTCTACAAAAGTCTTTCATTGGATCAAAGTGAGATATGTATGGGGGGGCAAGCTGCCCCCCTGCAACCCCCCTGCTTGGCACACTATAGGATTTTGGGTAGGTGCGAGGTTGGGTGTATACAAAGTTCATTTCAATTTCTGCTTCGTATTATATGAAAAATCTACTTTTAACTTTAAACGCGATTTGCGGCTTAACTAGACGTCCTAGAGGCATCAAAGTTTACGCTTTTAAACTTGATTTGCGGCTAAACTAAGCGACCTAGTGACTTCAGAAATGCATATTCCTTATCTTGGAAGTGGCAGTTCTGAAAAATTTAAAAAAAAGTTGGTAAAAAAAGTTTTTTCCAAAACTTAAAAAAAAAATAAATAAATAAATTCTTGCTATGTCAACAGTTTTCTGTTAAAAAAGTCTTTCTTAAGCAAAAGTACCTCGGGTGGCCCGCTACGCGGGATCCAAGGATTTTAACTCCCTCTTCGGGGGGCTCTGTGCCGCTCACGCAACTCCGTTGCTCCGCTTAGGGTATGTAAAGTCGCCAGGCAGGCGCCTATGTCAACATTTTTCTTGTACAAAGGTCTTTTTAAAGCAAAAGTACCTCGGGTGGCAAGCTACGCGGGATCCAAGGATTTTAACTCCCTCTTCGGGGGCTCTGTGCCGCTCACGCAACTCCGTTGCTCCGCTTAGGGTATGTCAAGTCGCCAGGCAGGCGCCTATTACAACAGTTTTCTTGTAAAAAAGTCTTTCTTAAGCAAGAGTACCCGCGTGGTACTCATGAGGTATGAATGGGGGGCGTGCTGCCCCACTGCAACCCCCCTGCTTGGCTCACTATAGGATTTTGGGTAGGTGCGAGGTTGGGTGTATGCAAAATTTCTTTCAATCAACTGAAAAAAAAACTAAACAAACTGCCAGATTTGTTGATATTTCAATTTTCACGTCATAGGAGACAAAAATCAGAAAGAAGTGTCGTAATCTTGTATGCATTAAATTCAAAGCAATCTACTAAAAAAACTACAAACTGCCAAATTTGTTGATATTTCATTTTTTTTTTCACGTCATTGGAGACAAAAACAAGAAAGAAGTGTCGTTATCTTGTATGCTTTCGTCGTAATTTTATGAAAAATCGACTTTTATCTTTAAACGCGATTTGCGACTAAACTAGACGTCCTAGAGGCATCAAAGTCTACACCTTTAAACTTGACTTGCGGCTAAACTAAGCGACTTAGCGACTTAAAAAATGCATATTCGTGATACAGGAAGCGCCAGTTCTGAAAAATCAAAAAAAAGTTGGTAAAAAAAAGTTTTTTTCCAAAACTTAAAAAAAAAAAAAATTAATAAATAAATGCTATGTCAACAGTTTTCTTCTACAAAAGTCTTTCATTGGATCAAAGTGAGATATGTATGGGGGGCATGCTACCCCCCTGCAACCCCCCTGCTCGGCACACTATAGGATTTGGGTAGGTGCGAGGTTGGGTGTATACAAAGTTCATTTCAATTTCAATTTCTGCTTCGTATTATATGATAAATCGACTTTTATCTTTAAACGCGATTTGCGGCTAAACTAGACGTCCTAGAGGCATCAAAGTTCACACCTTTCAACTTGAATTGCGGCTAAACTAAGCGACCAACCGAATTCAAAAATGCATATGTCCATTAAGTGCCAGTTTAAAAAATCAAAAAAAAAGTTGGTAAAAAGTTTTTTCCAAAACTTAAAAAAAATAAACAAATAATAAATAAATAAATCCAAGTGTCAAATCTACAATTGCCTGGCCCGCTTCGCGGGTTCCAATGATTTGCACCCCCTTTTTGGGTCCTCTGTACCACTCACGCAAATCCGTTCCTCCGCTTAGGGTATGTTCATTCACCGCAGGCGCCAATATAACAGTTTTTTTTTATGTGTAAACATCTATACTGGCGGTAGGGTGAAAAGAAAACGTAACGTAACGTGCCTTCAGTAACTAAACGTTGAGTATTTATACACGAAATCGAAATGTCGAGTTCAGTTCGGGTTGAAATTTGGTTGGCTGCTTAGAGGATATATTAAGCCCCTATTACACGATGATTCTTTGCGTCTGACTCTTTTCGAACATAATGAGTGCGAAAGAGAAAAAGATAAGATGGAAGACCAGTTGCCCTGTGAGTCGTGGGCCAAGTTTTACGAGGCTCCTTTTAACGCTTCTTTAGCATTAGGCTACGCGCAAACCAACGCGATGGCGGTGGCGATCACGATAAAAATGTGGATGCCTCATATAAAAATCAAAGCACACTTCAATCGTGTAGATGTGTGCCTTTCCTTTGATTTATGTGTATGGCATCCACAATTTTATCGTGATCGCCACCGCTATCGCGTTTGTTTGCATCTACCTTTATCCGTATTTTGTATTCTTTGCATTACTTTGTTTCAATTACATGACTGCTTTGAGACCAGAGCAGTTTTTCTATTTTGTTTTCCTTTCAGTTCCAGAGATTTTTGATGTGTAAACATCTATACTGGCGGTAGGGTGAAAAAAAAACGTAACGTATCTTGTAGTCGTGATTCTTATCTTATAGCCGTGGTCGTGATTTTGATTCTGAGCCAGAGATTAGTCTGCTATTACACGATGCGTCTAGAAGCATGCGACTTTTCGAACTAAGTAAGTGCAAAAGAGAAAAAAAAATCGAAAAGATGAGACGGAAAAAAAGTGACCGGTGTCGCGTGGGTAAAATTTTCGGTGCAACTATTTGACGTTTCTCTTTTCTCCTGTCCGTTTTTTACTATTCTGCTTCATATGGTTTTGTTGTTCAAAGAGTGAATTTCGATGCAACGCACTGTTATTGATAGCCTTATAGGCTTTCCAGAAATGACAAATTCATCTTTAAAAACAACATAAATAAAACAAATTATTGCTTTTCTTGACTGATATTCATTTAAAGGCACACAAACCTTTCTTTCTTCAATATATCAAATAATGAAAACAAAAATAAAAACAAAAAACGTTTTTTTATTGCTTGAGCACAGCCCAACACGAAAATGAAAAATAAAGAGAACTGTCAAATTAGATTCATGGCTTTGGTTCAACGTGTAATAGCGCTTGAAACAGCGGACGAAATAAAGAAGAATTCGAAGAAGGCGCATGCAACTAGATTCTTCGTGTAGTAGCAGACTTACGAATTATCCATAATCTCTGTTCTGAGCTTCACGAAAATTGAGTGCGTTCAACGCTATGTACGCTCAGTAACTAAACGCTGACAGCCTTATTTATTAGAATTCGCTAAACACCTCTAAACGGCTGAATAGTTATGTAATGCATAAGCATTTATGTCACTATGCCACTACTATGCCACTATTCAACGCAACATAAATTATTATTTATAAAAGATTTCCCTACCCTGTATAGTTATAATACGCTTGTGTCAAATAAAGTATTTTTCGGTGTTACTAAGCTAGCCGCGTTAAGACAAAAATGCACAACGTGTTTGTATGTATAGGACAAAAAAGAAATTCAAACATTGCCAAAATAAGCGCTACCCTAATATCTATGTATTATATTGTTGTGTGTGAGTCAAAGTGACATTTCGATACTAAAATATCCCTATACAGACACTATTCAACCCTCAAACGCGTTCAGCTTATAATGCCACTATTCAACGTTGCAAAGTTTTATAAATACGATTTTCGTGTTTAGAGGCATTATAAGAAGTGTATAGGTTTATGCACTCGCTATAATGCGTTTATAAATTCGGCTGTGAGTGTTTATATACGAAATCAAAAAGTAGAGTTCAGTTTGGGTTGAAGTGTGGTTGGTTGCTTAGACCATATAGTACATGAACTGCGCTTTCATCATGGCTGCATGGTTTCAACATAGAAGGCCGCCTTTTTTGGCAAATTAGACGAAATAAGGTCATTGACTGGAAAATATTTTTAAATATAATTTTAATGATCGGCTAAGAGCCCACTGCTGTTTGTGGGTGTGAGTGATCGCAAAAATTCATTCAAAATTATGAAAAGTTAAGATCTATATAAAAATACCAGTAAATTTTTGCTATCATCCACACCCTAAATTTGATGTAGGCTCTCGGTCTATGAGGCATTCGGACGAATGTTGATGTTTACACATCTTAACCGTGAGTCCCGGCACTCACACTTTTTTTTAACAATAATTTTTAGTCCTTAAAAGAACTTTTTTTAAGCTTTAAATTATTTCAGCAGCATGCTTAACTTATTGTTAGAGAATAATTGTCGGCACCAAAATGAACTTCGGCACCTCGCTTTTTCATAATAAAATACTTTTAGTTTAGGTCACACTTAATGATGAAAATCAACAAGAACGAATGTAAAATTCGCCGACCAATTTTTTATTCAAAACTTTTTAAGCAAATAATTGTAAAAATTGCTTAAAATACTTTTTAAGCGTTTTTGCATAATTTAGTCAAAATTCCAAAAATTGTGGAAAATTCGCAACAAACGCTTTAAATGCATTTTAAGTGTATTTTTTTTTTTATTTTTAAGGAGGCTTGAGCATTTTCCAGAATTATTTCTTGCTTAAAATGCCTTTTTAGTGTTTCGTCATTTGTTCCGTGGCCCCGCCCAATTGGTCAAAATATTTTAAAAAAATCAATATTTTTCCTCAAAAAATTCATTGCATTCGAATCATTTTATACATTAAGGCATTTTGCAGAATTAAAAAAAAAATCTAGCTTAACATTCTTGCCGTCTTCTTCTGACTGGCTAAGAATAATTAAAAAATATTTCAATAAAATTAAATACTTTTTCAAAAAATATTAATTAAGAAATATTTTTTTAAAAGTACAAAATAATACTTTAAAAAGAGTAGTGAAAATCCCGTCAAATATTTATAAAAAAAAAATTCGGCGGGATTTTTATTTATTTTTTTGTCGGGATTTCGTGATTCGGGATTTTGTGATTCGGGATTTCGTTACTCTCCCAAATAAACTTAAATAAGTATAAAATTAAATTGATTGTGCCTATCAAATAACCTTAAGGCTCTGTTGCGAAAGACAAACCCAAAAACAAGATAAACCGATTCGGGCACGTGTTACCGATATATTTAACTCCTACGGCTTATCTGCTGCGATATCGTGTAGTGTTCAGTTGAGCTACATAACCAATAAAAAAAAGAAAAAAAATTCTAAAAAAAAATATAAAAAATTAAAAACTCGTACAAGTTACGTAAAAACCAATTACATCCCTACTACGCCATTTGTCGTGTTCGGAGTGTTATATTAACATAGGTGCATCTTTTGCAATCGCATTGAAAAACCCCCACAAAAACAAACAAAAAAAAACTAGCACGTGTTAATACGTGATTCGTTCCCGGTTCATGACCAAAATATACTTTATACTAACCAGAAATAAAATAAAAAAAAATAAAAAGGAAAAGGAAAAAACACATTTTGTTCAAACCCTTAACCCATAAAAAAGAAAGTAAAGAAAGAAAAAAAAATTAAAAACAAACAATATATAGACTCTAATACCAGACAAAAAATTCCAGTGGATTAGGATTAATCAAGCTCCGACTCTCGGTCAAAAGATCACCCCTTTTCTACCTCACTTGAGATATCTTTGTTCAACTCTACCACCATCATTCCAACATCTGTTGCAGTTTTATTATATATTTTTTTTGTGTATATTACTTATTTATTAGTTATTAAGATTATTGAATTTAAAATTTATTATTTAGTTTAAAACAAAAGAGAGAAAAAAAAAAGATAAAAAGAGAAATAAATGAGAAAGTCGAATTTCTCAATATAATAGACCAAACCTAGTTTCCTTACATATAGTGAGTAAAATTCGTTCAAAATTGTGGTATAGTGCCATCTCGATGTCATTATATTAAGATTATACCATAGCAATTATATGCCAATGTAATTTGTAAATGTAAATCGTATATGAAGTAAGAGAAATAAAGCAGTTCCATTTCAACCTTTAAATAAAGAACATCGCATTGGCGACGAGGAGAAAGTCTGATTAAATAAAAAAAAATGGCGCTCAAAAAGAAAGAAGAGGAAAGCTTCCTGACTACAAATACTTCGGTAGCGTCTGGTATACGAGAGTATAGGCCTTCGATAGACAAATGGAGAAATTGGCGAGAAGTCTTGGACTCGCATTTTATAGAGTCATCATGTGACGACAATCGCATAAAAACTTCAGTTTTGCTAAGAACCGTGGGCTTGGAGGTATATGGTTTGTTGAGATAACTATGCGACCCGGTTTTGCCGGCGTCCAAAAGTTACGACGAGCTCTGCAATTTGCTGGAACAACATTGTTCTCCACCAGTTATTATTTTCCGAGAGCGAAGAAAATTTTTCGAGGCCAGGAAAGAGGATGGTGAATCAGTCTCCAATTGATATGCCCGCCTAAAAAAGCTAGCCGTGGATTGCAAGTTGGACGTTTTCGTCTTAAACAAATTTGTAACTGGCTTCGATGGCAAAATATTTGAGGTTCGTGGTCAGGTGAATTTGCCCCAAGAAAGCGAAGTTAATTATCTGCATAGAAGACAGCGGGGTATTAAAAACAGTAACGACGGCTTAACAACAGGTACAACGGGTAGCAGTAAAATATCATCAGAAATTGGCAGCAGTCAGAAGGCGAGAAAGAGATGCACTCATTGCGGTTGGAAAAACCATACAAGCGACAAGTGCAAATACAAAAACAGCAAGTGTCATAAATGTAGCCACGTGGGACATTAAGCCAGTGTCTGTACCAGTAAGCAGATTAATGTGGTATCTAGGGATGTATCTAGGCTTAATATTAATCAAAATGATTGTAATTCTGAATTTAATTATTGTAATAACTTTTCTATTTATAGTGTATCCGGCGGACAGGCGTCTGTTCACACTCCACATGCTCCATTTACCATGACGGTTGAAGTCAATCGAATTTTGCTCGATTTTGTTTTGGACACGGGCGCTGCAAGTTCACTGATGCCGAAGATAATGTTCGACAGATATTTTGATCGCTCAACTTTAAAGCCATGTCTTGATATTTTCTGCTCGTACAATGGAGATTCCATTAAAGTAATCGGTGAGTTCGTGCCAACGATAGGATTCCGTAACCAATTACAAAATTTAAGATTAGTTGTTACTAATACTTGTGGCCCACCTATTTTGGGGCGTGACTTTATGTCTTTGTTCGGTATCGGTCTCTCTCAAGTAAATTCTATAGAAACAATTGACGAATACGTTCTGGGCGTTTTGAAACGATTCAGTCAAGTTTTCAAAAAAGATTTAGGTGCATATACCGGGAGCACGGTAAAATTAAACTTAATAGAAAACTTCAACCCGGTCTTTTGTAAGCCTAGACCAATGCCGTTAGCGTGGCGTTCTAAAATCGAAAAGCATTTGAACGAGTTAGTCGAAAAGGGAGTTTTAGTTCAAGTGGATAACTCCGACTGGGGAACACCTTTGGTGCCCATAGTAAAGCCTAATGGAGAGCTTCGCATTTGTGGAGATTACAAATCTACCATCAATAAATATTTAGTTGATACTAAATACCCTTTACCTCGTATTAACGAGTTGTTTTCATCATTAAAGGGAGAACTATTCTCGAAATTAGACTTGTCAAATGCGTACAATCAATTAGTTTTAGATGAGTCTTCTCATATTGTTATGTGCATGGAGTACCCATTTGATGATATAATTGATGATATAATTATAACAGGTAAAAATTTACATGAACATGCTAAAACGTTAGAATTAGTGTTAAATAAATTACAATCTACGTCTGAATGCATGCAAGTGTGTCTTCTTTCAAAAGCAGGTTTCGTATTTAGGCTTTATTATATATCGAAACGGTTTAAGAAAAAATAAAAACAAAGTCTCCGCTGTTTTAGAAGCGCCTGTACCTCAAAATGTTTCCGAGTTAAGGGCTTTTGTGGGAATGTTAAATTATTATTCAAAATTTATTGATAACTTTTGCAATGGCTCCACTTTATGCATTACTCCGTAAAGAAGTAAAATTTAAGTGGACGAAACTATGTCAAGATGTTTATGACAACCTTAAGCAGGAAGTAACATCGGAACAAATTTTGGTTCATTTTGATCTGAAGCAACGCATAGTTTTATCAACCGATGCTTCGAATGTTGCAGTAGCAGGTATTTTGTCTCATATATATGAAGACGGTTCTCAAAAGCCCATCGCGTTTGTGTCACGTGCGTTAAGTAAGGCTGAGAGAGGCTACAGTACCATTCACAAGGAAGCGCTGGCGATCGTACAAAACTACGACAATATTTACTGGGTAACCACTTTATTTTAGAATCGGACCACAAGCCACTTTTAGCCATTTTTGGCGAAAATAAAGGCTTGCCAGTTATGGCAGCAGCCCGCATGCAAAGATGGGCATTTATTTTATCCGGTTTTCACTATACCATGCGCCATATCAAAGGATCAACAAATCCCGCGGATCATCTGTCTAGACTACCACAACAAAAGTGGCTTCCTGATAATGATGAAGATTTCAATTACGTTAATTATATTCATAGCAATAACGAATTGTATTTAAATTTTAAAACAATTGCGAAGGAAACTAGGCGTGATCCTATCTTATCAAAGTTAATCGAGGCAATTCAACGAGGTTGTGTAGAAGCCCAAGACTTTATTCCATTTTGTAAGGAAAGATCGAGTACGGCTGTGTTTTAAGGGGTTACAGGGTATTGATCCCTACTAAATTGCGTGACAAAGTTCTTTCTGAGTTGCATCGATCTCACTTAGGCATCGTCAAAACTAAAGCTCTGGCACGTTCATACGTGTGGTGGCCTAAGTTAGATCAACATATTGAAACTTTGATATATTTGATATTTTTGTACCCATGGGTCCCAACCGAGTATACATGGTCAATAATTTTCAGTTTCTAATAGTTATTGATTCCTTTTCAAAATGGGTAGAAATTTTCAAAACCAAAGATATAACAACAAATTTCACTGTATCTAAATTAAGAGAAACTTTTTGTAGGTTCGGTTTGGTAGACACTTTAGTTAGCGATAACGGTCGACAGTTCACATCGGAGGAGTTTCGTCAATTCTTAACTAAGAATAACATTAAACATATTCTGACAGCTCCTGGCAGAAAATTTTGTTAAAACTTTTAAAAAGTCTGTTTTAGCTTATTTAGAAGAAAATTCGGAGAAAAACTTGAATAAGGTTGTAAATAGATTTTTATTTAATTATAGATGCACTAAGCGTTGTGCTTCAGGAGAAACACCTGCAAAACTACTTTTAGGTAGGGAATTAAAAAATCGTTTCAGTATGCTAAGACCGCCGTTAGTAAAAACAAAGATTGCAGAGAGTCAGTTATCGAATACGAAAAATCATAAAGGTTCTAGAAATACTAGGTTTGCATCCGGTGAGAACGTTTTTGTTCGGGATTATTCAAAATCCAAATGGCAAAAAGCTTCGGTTAAAGAACGTATTGGCCCGCAAACGTATCGTTGCATACTAACTCGAAATAATAAAACAATTAAACGACATTTAAATCAAATGATTCACGGTACGTCCAGTGATAACCAGAATAATGTCAGGACTTCGCTGCAAAGCATTGAAGATTAATGTCCTACCAGTGCGTTGGACAAAAGCGGTAATCTCAGTGGGGCCGAGGCGCCTGTGGCCAACTTAGAGTCGGCTTTAGCAACCTCAGAAAACGTGGGAGGGAGTGAGCAGGCGTCTGTCCAAGGTACACAGAGATGGCTAGAAAATTAAGACCAATAAATCGCATAAATTATAAAGATTAACTATGATTGTTATTAAAGGATAATAAAACATTCAGAGTAACAATATATTAAAGAATAAACAAATGAATTCAATATTATTACTTTAGATTTTTTTGTGAAAGCTCAAAAAAACAAAAATCAAAAATTGTAATTTGAATTAAATGAATTAACTTACCAATTATTTTTATTTATTTATAACTGTTATTTGAATTAAAAGAATTAATTAATCAATTATTTTTATTTTGCATTCTATAACTTTAGTTTGTATATATAAAACATCTTAGGATGGGAGTTGTGGTATAGTGCCATCTCGATGTCATTAGATTAAGATCATACCATAGCAATTATACCAATGTAATTTGTAAATGTAAATCGTATATGAAGTAAGAGGAATAAAGCAGTTCCATTTCAACCTGTAAATAAAGAACATCGCAAAAATATTTCCGGATTTTTTTTTTATATAGAAACATTTTAAAGGGATTATCGACCAAGAATGCTGTGCGCACAACATCCTGGATTTTGACACTGGCATTAGTTAAATTTTTGGTAAGTCTGATTAATGACTCTTAATAATATCTTGAACGAAATTTATTCTTTTTTATTGATATTATATTGATATATATAAAACAAAAAACAAACAATAAAACATTTTATTATTCTTAAACTAAAGATTAGCAATGAGAATTAGAAAATTAAAATTATAAAGCAAAACAAAAAATCAACAAACTAAACTGTTCATATATAAAGAGAACAAAAAAAAACAATTTCAATTTAATTCATAGGTATAAGTGTTTGTTTTCGATCAATTTATTCACCACAGAGTGATTTACAACTACTTACAGCTAACATATGTATGATATTGTTGTGTTCCACTAGAACACAAGAAAAACAACCTCTTTGATTTACTTTAAAAATGAGAGTGACTTCAATTATATTCTTCATTTCCTACGCTACCTATGATATTGCCTAGATCGTCACCACTTTCAGGTCAACCACGCATTCTATTTCCATTCGATGTCCAATAATGCAACATATGTCGCACTTGACATAGTTTGACTACGATGGGTCAGTAATCGGTATTGCTTTTGTTTGCAATATGATCCTGTATCGTATTTCTGTATTGGATTGTTTTGGTTGACATAGTTCGATTGCCGTTCCTATTGTATACCATTGTATATAATGCATGACACATGCGGAACACTTGGTCTTAATCGAACTATGTCAAAGCGATTCATGGGAATTGGGTGAGTTCTGTGTGGCCTCTAAGTTTTAGGGCACAACACTCCTCCCCCCCTTAAAATACGAAAGGCGTACGAGGCAACGAGTGAGATCTTTCGGCTTTAGGTGCGCAAGAAGATGACGAATAGATGACAAAATATTTTTTTTTTATTTATTTTTTTTTCTTTTTTTTTATACATATATATACATAAGAAGGCACATGGTTTAATTCATTGCCTTATTGTTAAGTTTCGAATTACATTGCAAATGACTTTATTTTTGTTTGATTAGTATCATATTTTTTTTTTTTTTTTTACACATTTTTTTTTTGAAAATAATATTATTAGACTATGTATGGTTTTTTTTTTTGCTTCTGTTTCTGTTTATGGTTTTGGTTTTGGTATTACAAATTATTATACTTGCGTTGTTTCTTCAACGTCAGGTGTTACATTTATTTCGGAATCAGAATTGTTTGTATTATCTGTTGACTTATTATTTATTGTACATTTTATTTTAATAATTTTACAATTACACAAAGAATACAAATAATAGAAACAGAAATGTGAGCATGTTCATGTGTGACATGGAATAACAAATTGTTTTTCTTTATCAAGTCTTTTATTTTAATACTATAATTATCTAAATCCAGTTTTTCTATATGGGTAGTATGAGGGGAAATTTGGGATAAATTGGTTGGAATTATTATGTTTTCGGGTATGGTTGGTTCGTCTAAAAAGTATGAAATGGGAGTTTTGTACTTTTGTATGTATTATGGGCTTCTAAATTGGATGTGATTGTGTTTAAATTGTGTGTGTGTTTAAATTATTGTGTCTCTTTGATTGTAGTGTTTTATGAGGTTATTGTGAACAACCTTTTCTTTTCTGCCTATTTTTATTCTTGAGTTTTCTGGGGACAATACTTCAGTTATTTCGTATGGTCCTTCAAAAATTGGGGATAGTTTTTTATTAGATCGATTTTTGATTTCCACTAATACTTTGTCACCGACTTTATAGCTTCTCTGGCTAGAATTTTTATCGTAGTAGGCTTTAGATTTCTCTTTAGCCTTTATTTGATTACTGCGAATTAACTCATAACCAATTTGCATTTTTGCCTTCATTTCTGAGACATAATCATCATAGTTGTGCATTGGTTGTACGCTTCTATTCAGCGTGGAAGGAATTGGTGCTTCAAAACCGAAAAAAACTTCGTATGGACTATAATTCGTGCTGGAATGTGGGGTTGTGTTGTAGCAGAATATGGCATACTCCAGATAATTATCCCAATTCGACTGATCTTTGCTTGCATAGTTTCTGAGGTAATCACCTAACGTTCTATGTGACCTTTCGAGGGCACCGTTTGATTGTGGATGGTACGGACTAGTTTGAGTTTTATTGATTTTTAAAATTTTGCAAACATTTTTAAATAATTCGCTAGTAAAGTTTGTACCTTGGTCTGTTAGAATTGTTTGGGGAATCCCGTAAGTACAAATTATTTTCTTTACCAGTGCTTCGGCTACCGTTCTGGCTTCTTGGTTGGGTATGGCTATGGCTTGTGCAAATTTAGTCAGATCGTCAATATGTCAATTGTACTTATTTTCATTTTCTGTTATAGGAAGTGGTCCCACTATATCGAGAGCTATTCTTTCGAATGGAGTTTTTGCCGTTGTAGTGATGACCATTGGTAATTTGTTACGTGTATAGAACTTATTCTTTTGGCAAAGTTTACATGACGCAATGTATTTTTTTATGTCTTCATACATATTTTTCCATTTGTATGTCTTTTTAATGCGTTTAAGTGTACGTTTAATTCCTTGATGACCTCCCAAAGGTGTGTCATGGAATTCGTATATAATTTTCTTGATCTGTTCTGGATTCGAAACTTCAATTATTTCTTGACTTACTTCAGGTTGTTCATTAAGCGTGACTTTGTTGTGACTACGGGTTATCACTTTGACTTCCGCAGTTTTTAAACGAGATAGCGCATCTGCATTAGTGTTGAGATGACCTGCTTTATGAGAAACCGTGAAATCATACTCTTCAAGTTTAATACGCCATCGCATTATTCTCGAAGAAGGATCTTTAAGATTGAACATCCACACAAGTGGCTTGTGGTCGGTAATAACTTCAAAGTGTCTTCCGTACACTTACGGTCGGAAATGTGTTACTGCCCAAACAACTGCTAAAGCTTCTTTCTCTATGGTAGAATAGTTTTTTTCTGATTTATTTAATATTCTACTGGCAAATGCTATAGGTAAATCGTTATCATCGGTATCTTTCTGTGACAATACTGCACCTATAGCTTCATTGCTGGCATCAGTTGTGATATAAAAAGTTTTTTCAAAGTTTGGATATTGTAGGATAGGGGGTTCGATAATCGCTTGTTTTAGTAGTGTGAATGATTCATCACAAAATGCATCCCATTCGAAGACTACATCTTTGCGCAGAAGTTTGTTTAGGGGATTTGCTATTTTAGAAAAGTTTTGTATAAACTTTCTGTAGTATCCTGCTAAACCAAGAAAAGATTTAATATCTTTCTGGTTTTTTGGAGCTTCGATGTTTTGTATTGCGGAGATCTTTTCTGGATCGGGTTTTAAACCTGATTCAGAGATGACATGTCCTAAATACATGACTTCTTTTTCTAAGAATTTGCATTTGTCTAACTGCATCTTCAGATTGTATTTATCTAAAGCTTGAAATACCTCAATTAATTTTTTGTTGTGATCATCCAGATTCTTTCCGTATATCATTATATCGTCTAGATAGACTAAACATTTTATACCATGTAGCCCTGTAAGGACTTTATTCATCAACCGTTGAAAAGTAGGAGGAGCATTACGTAAACCGAAAGGCATTCTGTTGGATTCGAAATGTCCGTTTGGTGTACTGAATGCTGTCTTTTCTTTATCTTCCTCGTTAACTTCGATTTGATGAAATCCACTGGCTAGGTCCAGTCTTGTGAAGTACTTTGAATCACCCAATTGTCCGAGGATGTCTTCGATATTAGGTATCGGATACGCATCCGCGATTGTCACTTCGTTTAGTTTCCTGTAATCCACTACTACTCTCCACTTCTGTTTTCCTTTCTTTGGCACGACTAGAAGAGGGGCATTCCATGGACTTGAACTTGGTCTAATTATTTCATCCTGCAACATTTTGTCTACTTGATTCTTTATTTCATTTGTGTGAATTTGTGCTAATCGATATGGTCTAATGTTAACTGCGGGTAAATTTGGGTTTGTCTTTATTTGATGTGTAATCCCAGAGGTAGTTGACAGAGTATCGCCCTCGAGGAAAAATAAATGGTTGTAATTACGGCAAATATCAATAATCGATTTCTTTTCTTCACTATTTAGGTGATCTAGCGGAAGTTGGTTTTGAATTTTACTCAATCTTTCGTTTATATGAGTACGAGTATCTAATGAATTTAGATTATAAATATAGTAGTCATTACTATTTGCAAATTCTAAATTTAAATCTTGTAAGACGACATCTTCATTGTTGGCGTTTAGTACGGATATATATATGTATCCGTTTGTAGGCTCAGTTATAGCTGAAGAGGTATAAACTTGAGGACGAATTTCTTGTGAAAAATATATTTGATTTGTTGGTTCGCGAATCGGTCCATATTTAATTATTTTTTCAGATCTAGCAGGTATGGTAATAGACTTTCGTTTACTAATGAAATCTGTTGTATATCTTTTATCTTTGAAGTGGTATATTAAAGTATTGTCTTTATAATTTAGTATAGCGTTAAAATTTCGAAATAGGTCTTCACCTAAAATTCCATCTTGAGTTATTGGAAAATTTTCGGGCACTACATGAAATAAGTATTTTAGATTTACGCCTGGTGTTATTTCAATATTAAGAAGAAGTGTGCCTAGTGTTGATGTGGGAGTGTTACCTATGCCTTTTAATTCAGTTATATTGTTAGTATGAACCCAAAGCTCTTTATTTAGTTTATTTATTTTTATTAAACTCAGGCTTGCGCCTGTGTCTAAGAGCATAATGTTTTGGTTGGAGATAGTATCTTTAGAAGTTATATTAATTTCGCTTTTGAAACTGGAGGCATTATTTAAACAGCCTATATGAGCAACAAGTTTTGATTTTTTGCTTTGATTTTGCATATCATTAGGAGTCTGAGAATAGGTGTCATAAAAGTTATTTAAATCAGAGTTCAATGGTTCGTTTAGGAAATCTTGTAAATTATTTATTTGAGCGGTACTTCTATTTTGCTGGTGCTTTTGATTTAGTACAATATTTGTATTTCTGGTAAAGTCTTTGTCATTTTTAGTCGTATTTAGAGGAACATTATCCCCTTTTTTGTTAAAATTTGAAAACTCGACGTTTTTGTTTCTAAATGGGTTGGAATATGCAGATTTCTTTGGTATAGAGTTTTCTTGATATGACTTTATATTTGGGTTAGAGGATCTAGGAACTTGAGACTGAGTTTGTGATTTTTGTAGAGGAATTTTCTCGCCTTTTGAATTAGTAGATTTAGACTTTGGATACAGTGATTGTGATTTCGATTGATTTGAATTTATATTTTGAGACTGTGAACGAAGTGGATTTGGTTTTTGGTTATGAGACAGTGGATTCAGAGTGTTTGTTTTGTTGTTTTGAGACAGTGGATTCAGAGAAATTGAATCTTCATTATGAGATTCTTGAAACAGTGGATTCAGAGAAACTGAATCTTCATTATGAAATTCTTGAAACAGTGGATTCAGTGGATACAGAGAAATTGGATCTTCATTCTGAGATTCTTGATACAGTGGATTCAGTGGTTTTAATGATTTATTATCGTCTTTACACCTTAATTCATGTGCTTTACCTGGTTCCGGGTGTTGGACGGGCCAGGTCTTTGGTAGTTTCCCGAATTTTGGTTGGTTCCATATTGCGTCGAATTGTCTTGCCTGCTGTTGTTAAACTGTCTTTTTCTACATTGGTCTATTGTGTGACCCAGATTTTTGCAATAACGACATGAAATATTATTTTGTACGTTATTGACTCTCACAGGTTGACTTGTATTTGGACTCGACCTGTAAGTTCTGTTATCCCTTGGCTGAAAACGACACTCTGTTGTATTGTGTGTCTTCGTTCGGCAGTTGCGACAGTATTTGTTTCCAACATTGGCAGTGGTAAGAAGTTTTTCTTCTTCCATTGCAATATCTAGAGCTTCGTCTAAATCACTACACATGGCGCTTTTCATCAAAGTTTTTAACTGGGGTATCAGCCCATTGCAAAAACTGTTTAGAATCGTTTTGGTGTTAAGACTTCTGATGGCTTTATTAGCAGCTTGGTCTCTTGTGCTAGCATTTGCGTTGTTGAGCTCATCTGATTCAGAGATGACATGTCCTAAATACATGACTTCTTTTTCTAAGAATTTGCATTTGTCTAACTGCATCTTCAGATTGTATTTATCTAAAGCTTGAAATACCTCAATTAATTTTTTGTTGTGATCATCCAGATTCTTTCCGTATATCATTATATCGTCTAGATAGACTAAACATTTTATACCATGTAGCCCTGTAAGGACTTTATTCATCAACCGTTGAAAAGTAGGAGGAGCATTACGTAAACCGAAAGGCATTCTGTTGGATTCGAAATGTCCGTTTGGTGTACTGAATGCTGTCTTTTCTTTATCTTCCTCGTTAACTTCGATTTGATGAAATCCACTGGCTAGGTCCAGTCTTGTGAAGTACTTTGAATCACCCAATTGTCCGAGGATGTCTTCGATATTAGGTATCGGATACGCATCCGCGATTGTCACTTCGTTTAGTTTCCTGTAATCCACTACTACTCTCCACTTCTGTTTTCCTTTCTTTGGCACGACTAGAAGAGGGGCATTCCATGGACTTGAACTTGGTCTAATTATTTCATCCTGCAACATTTTGTCTACTTGATTCTTTATTTCATTTGTGTGAATTTGTGCTAATCGATATGGTCTAATGTTAACTGCGGGTAAATTTGGGTTTGTCTTTATTTGATGTGTAATCCCAGAGGTAGTTGACAGAGTATCGCCCTCGAGGAAAAATAAATGGTTGTAATTACGGCAAATATCAATAATCGATTTCTTTTCTTCACTATTTAGGTGATCTAGCGGAAGTTGGTTTTGAATTTTACTCAATCTTTCGTTTATATGAGTACGAGTATCTAATGAATTTAGATTATAAATATAGTAGTCATTACTATTTGCAAATTCTAAATTTAAATCTTGTAAGACGACATCTTCATTGTTGGCGTTTAGTACGGATATATATATGTATCCGTTTGTAGGCTCAGTTATAGCTGAAGAGGTATAAACTTGAGGACGAATTTCTTGTGAAAAATATATTTGATTTGTTGGTTCGCGAATCGGTCCATATTTAATTATTTTTTCAGATCTAGCAGGTATGGTAATAGACTTTCGTTTACTAATGAAATCTGTTGTATATCTTTTATCTTTGAAGTGGTATATTAAAGTATTGTCTTTATAATTTAGTATAGCGTTAAAATTTCGAAATAGGTCTTCACCTAAAATTCCATCTTGAGTTATTGGAAAATTTTCGGGCACTACATGAAATAAGTATTTTAGATTTACGCCTGGTGTTATTTCAATATTAAGAAGAAGTGTGCCTAGTGTTGATGTGGGAGTGTTACCTATGCCTTTTAATTCAGTTATATTGTTAGTATGAACCCAAAGCTCTTTATTTAGTTTATTTATTTTTATTAAACTCAGGCTTGCGCCTGTGTCTAAGAGCATAATGTTTTGGTTGGAGATAGTATCTTTAGAAGTTATATTAATTTCGCTTTTGAAACTGGAGGCATTATTTAAACAGCCTATATGAGCAACAAGTTTTGATTTTTTGCTTTGATTTTGCATATCATTAGGAGTCTGAGAATAGGTGTCATAAAAGTTATTTAAATCAGAGTTCAATGGTTCGTTTAGGAAATCTTGTAAATTATTTATTTGAGCGGTACTTCTATTTTGCTGGTGCTTTTGATTTAGTACAATATTTGTATTTCTGGTAAAGTCTTTGTCATTTTTAGTCGTATTTAGAGGAACATTATCCCCTTTTTTGTTAAAATTTGAAAACTCGACGTTTTTGTTTCTAAATGGGTTGGAATATGCAGATTTCTTTGGTATAGAGTTTTCTTGATATGACTTTATATTTGGGTTAGAGGATCTAGGAACTTGAGACTGAGTTTGTGATTTTTGTAGAGGAATTTTCTCGCCTTTTGAATTAGTAGATTTAGACTTTGGATACAGTGATTGTGATTTCGATTGATTTGAATTTATATTTTGAGACTGTGAACGAAGTGGATTTGGTTTTTGGTTATGAGACAGTGGATTCAGAGTGTTTGTTTTGTTGTTTTGAGACAGTGGATTCAGAGAAATTGAATCTTCATTATGAGATTCTTGAAACAGTGGATTCAGAGAAACTGAATCTTCATTATGAAATTCTTGAAACAGTGGATTCAGTGGATACAGAGAAATTGGATCTTCATTCTGAGATTCTTGATACAGTGGATTCAGTGGTTTTAATGATTTATTATCGTCTTTACACCTTAATTCATGTGCTTTACCTGGTTCCGGGTGTTGGACGGGCCAGGTCTTTGGTAGTTTCCCGAATTTTGGTTGGTTCCATATTGCGTCGAATTGTCTTGCCTGCTGTTGTTAAACTGTCTTTTTCTACATTGGTCTATTGTGTGACCCAGATTTTTGCAATAACGACATGAAATATTATTTTGTACGTTATTGACTCTCACAGGTTGACTTGTATTTGGACTCGACCTGTAAGTTCTGTTATCCCTTGGCTGAAAACGACACTCTGTTGTATTGTGTGTCTTCGTTCGGCAGTTGCGACAGTATTTGTTTCCAACATTGGCAGTGGTAAGAAGTTTTTCTTCTTCCATTGCAATATCTAGAGCTTCGTCTAAATCACTACACCTGGCGCTTTTCATCAAAGTTTTTAACTGGGGTATCAGCCCATTGCAAAAACTGTTTAGAATCGTTTTGGTGTTAAGACTTCTGATGGCTTTATTAGCAGCTTGGTCTCTTGTGCTAGCATTTGCGTTGTTGAGCTCATCAAAAAGGGCATAAGCTCTTTCGGCGTAAGAACTCACAGGTTCCTTAAAACCCTGTTTGAACTGAAAAACTTCGGTTTGTATAACTTGTACAGATCTAGTTTTTCGGAAGTTCTTTATGAGAGCTTCTTTAACTTCTTCCCAGGCATTATAATTGTTATATTTAATAATAACGTTATATGCCCGGCTTGTTAATTTTGATTTAACAATATCAAGAAGTTCAGCCTTATCCGTTGACTCGGGTGCAGTGGAGGTTTTGTTTGATTGTAGGTCTACTAATTGAATAAACCTATCCAAATCCTTTGCACTTCCATCAAACTCAGGTATGAGTTTTATGGCTTGAGGAACTTTGAAAGCCATTACTTTTTCGTTCGGTGAGCAAAAGAGGGAATCGGACTTAATCTCAATCGGAGTGAGAGGCGATACTTGTTTTTTTGTTTTATGAACCGGAAGATCACCTTCTGATGATCTGCGGGAACGCGGGATTTTTCGAGTTCTAAGTGAAATGTTTAAATTCAATTCAATATATGTTTGAACGGATTTAAGAAATTGTTTCAAACTTGTATTGGTACCAACAATAAGGATTAATAAGGATGGGGTGTATGAATTATTAACCAGAAGAAAAACTGGTTACATCAATAAAAATATATAAATATATATATGAATAGGTATGTTAAAAAAAAATTTGAATATTATTTGTGTATAACTTATATGAGAAATATAGAAATATATTATATGTAGGTATTTCAAACAAAAAAAATTTTTAGAATATTAATATTGTATAACTATGTATAATTCCTTACAATGACATTGTTGATGCTGATAATGGTGTTGAAAATGGAGTTGATGATAGTGTTGATTGTTGATTGCCTCAGTGTGGCAATTTCTTCCTTCCTTCTTTCTTTCTTTCGACCACAGGAATTCGCTTACCTCTGTGGGATATAGTTCACTTTTTTTTTTATTGATTGTTGTTCTCTTTTTTTTTATCACTTGTAATTTTTTTTTTTTACTCTCACTAAAATGTTTTTTTTTTTTTAATTTATTTACTTTCACTTGAAAAAAATACTATTTTTATTTTATTTTATATTTTTTTTTTTTTTAAATATTTCGGGATTAAAACCAGATGCTTTAGTTTTAATATCCCACCGCTGCCACCAAATGTTGTGTTCCACTAGAACACAAGAAAAACAACCTCTTTGATTTACTTTAAAAATGAGAGTGACTTCAATTCTATTCTTCATTTCCTACGCTACCTATGATATTGCCTAGATCGTCACCACTTTCAGGTCAACCACGCATTCTATTTCCATTCGCTGTCCAATAATGCAACATATGTCGCACTTGACATAGTTTGACTACGATGGGTCAGTAATCGGTATTGCTTTTGTTTGCAATATGATCCTGTATCGTATTTCTGTATTGGATTGTTTTGGTTGACATAGTTCGATTGCCGTTCCTATTGTATACCATTGTATATAATGCATGACACATGCGGAACACTTGGTCTTAATCGAACTATGTCAAAGCGATTCATGGGAATTGGGTGAGTTCTGTGTGGCCTCTAAGTTTTAGGGCACAACAATATTTAGGCCTATTCTGCCGCATCTGTTATTCTGCTATGAATTTTCTGCTATGAATCATAAAAAAATTTCATCATAAAAGATTTCTTATAATTGGTATTCAGAAGTTCAATCTATTATTATTAGAGAAACCTCTAGATCCAGTGCAATTGGACAAATAGAAGTTCGTATATTGAGTATTAACTATACTACGTGCCAAAATATTTGCCGAATATAAGAATTACAAAGCAATATGTTAATTCCAAGGATACATCTGGTATGGAGAAATGATTTTCTTCCAACTCTAAACATGTCCGTTTCTTTTGTAAAGTTCGGGATTATTTAGATTTCATGGGCATCTCATATTTAGTGGTTGCAGTTGATGCAGTATTACGTCAGGACTTAAAGTGTTCAGAGTATAAAAAAGTTCCAATGGCTTTGGTATGTCGTTCGCACAGACGGAAAATACGTCCAGTTGACCGATTCGAGCACAATCATCTCGGTTCTGGCTTCGGAATGTTAAAGAGACGTTACGGACTCTCGGACGATGTTCGTTCGCATATCTATATGAAGCATTGGACAAGTGGACGGATGAATTGAAGTAAAGCAAGAATCGCACATCGGGAAGACAAAAGGAACGTTTTACATCTTAGCTCCAACAAAAGTGTTCTCGTTCTATGGTTTCATCGAAAAATAAATTTTATTTTAAATTACTAAGGGTATTCACGCAATGATGTAAAACACTGGATAAGTTTACCATTTGGTTAAGTTTACCATTTGGTTAATGAACTGTCAAATTTTGAATGAGAAATGATTTACACAATTTGGTTAAAATTCTCCAAGGATTTTGCTGGTAAACTTAACCAAACGTCATTGTGACTTTTAGAATAAGGGTTCAGAAATATGATAATTAGGTATCTCAGAGAACTAAAAAAAAACTCTGCCCGTGTTCTGTAACTATCGCATTGAGATTAGTTGGGGATGAAAGTTGTGAATAAAAACGTTGTTTATACAAAAAAAAAAAATAATAATGACATGCACATTTTCTGACTATTGATCGATCAGCATTGTTTATTTACACAAATCCATATAATGATATACAAAAGTAAATGCTTTTACTTGTATTTGTTATGGTTTCCGAATTGCCATCGAAGTGAAAAGAACCATTTATTCTTTTTATTCTTCTTTCATCATCAAATTTCAGTAGTGTTGAGCTCAGAACAACTTTTACTGCCCAAAACGAAAGGGAACTAAACTGAAGGAAAAGTAGATATCCTGCACCATTATGGGCGTGCCATATGATTTTTCTTGTATTCGCTCATTTTCGTTCGATCAGTGCCATGAGTTTGCGACTATTACAGTTCTATATTTAACCCCGAAATCGTTTTCTCATATAATTCCCGTCAGGAATGTCCGTTCCGAGACATTCTGCTCCGATTTCAAGTTAGGTAGTTTGGGAGAGTTTCTACATTTAAAAATAATTTCGAAATCTGAACATGCTTATTTGTATACATATTTTGGAGCTTCATATTTGACGTTTAGCGAACAGCTGATTCAATTACACCGCATTTAACCAAATGAATTAAAAGGGCGTTCACGCAAACTTTTGTGTAAACTTATCATGTATACACAATTGGTAAACTTACGACGTTGCGTGAATACCCTTACTTATTTATCTATGAATTTATGTAGGTATTTAAATGTTATTTTCTTACATTTGTTTCCCTTAAAGAACATTTTGTAGTCGAAATAAAATATAAATATTCATTACTTTATATTTTTATTAAAATCTTTTATGATAAAAGTCACAAAAATTTGTCTTTTATTCTTTTATTATTAATAACAGATTTCATAACAGATTTTGGGAAGCTGAATACCAAAAATGCGATTCATAAAAGATTTTTTGAGATTTCGAACTGTTGACAGTTCATAAGAGATTTGGTAGCAAGCAGATTTCATAACAGATTTTGTCATGCTGAATACCAAAATTATAATTCATAAAACATTTTTTGACAGCACAAATTTTCATATGGAAATTCATAACAGAATAAAATAATAACAGAATAACAGAATAAAAGATCTTGCCGAATAGGCCCAATTGTCTCTCTTTCAAGTTAAGATTCCTATTAACAACGTGTTTCTCAAATTTATGACCTAACAAAATATGTGCGGTTAGAAAAATAAGAGAAATAGATAAAATCCCGCTAAATGACAAATTGAAATTACATTAGATTGTTTTGTTTTGGTTAGTTTTTTTTTATTTTGATTTGATGTTTTAGCTTTTATTTTTTTATTTTCAGTCTAGGTTAGTTATTTTTCATACATTATATTTATTTTTTTTTCGGTAATTTTGAAATAATAGTTACATACTAATTACATCTACATACATATGTGAACATTTTAAACAAGCCGAATATTATTTCACACTGGTTCGTATGGGAAAGTTGAAGAGTATCACTTTTCTTTTGGAATTACTCTTACATGTGTTAGACATGCATTCCTTCGTTTTAGATATTTTACGGTGGATGTGATAATTGGACATTACGATGTAAGACAGCGATGGTAAAGTTTTCGTGTTATATTTTTTATGTATGCGTTATGGAATTGAAAATTTCCATAATTATTGATGCTAAGTTTTTTTTTTTTTTGATTAAATTACAAAAATGTACTTAAGGTAAATGAGGTTTTAGGGGCCAGTTATAGCTTTCATTGAAACTCATCATTGAAAATTTAAATTTTAAGTTTTGAGACACTTATAAAGCAAAATCAGTGATTATTTTGATGCCAATATAAAGCTACAGACTTAATAATTATTTTTTGTCAAAAAAAATTTTCGTTTTGGCCCAAATTAACACGTGAAATGAATTTCTTTATTTCAAAGATTGAACTACTTTACCATTGATCAATGAAATCTTCGAATTCATTTTTTGAGAAAGGTTGGGCTAAAATGAAATATTTTTTTGACTAGAAATAATAATTGAGTTATCAGCTTTTTACTGGCATCAAAATATTTACTGATTTTGCTTTCAAAGTGTCTCAAAATAAGAAATTAAAATTTTCAATGATGAGTTTCAATGAAAGCTATAACTGGCTCCTTAGATAAATATATTTTGGTTAGGGGTTATCGCACAAAAGTGAGGACGTGATAACCATGGTTATGCCTAATCAGATGATCTAAGGGTCATAAGGTTGAGGCAGGTGGGTGGGAATCCCTCGGAGAGCATCAACAACAACGCTCTCTCCACTCATTAAAATCAAGACTCCAGACACATGAACTTTAGGAACAAATAAGGTCTCGCTTTCAAGAAAAAAATATATATAGGCATGAAAAATGCTCAACGTCCGTCTTGACCAACGACAGCAAAGACCCCCCCTCCGATGAGCTACTGCGAGCTGATGCAAGCATGCCTAGCGGTTGTGGTCCAGACATCCCTTCCCCTTGTTGCTAGGACTGGCATAGTGTGCCTGTAAATATTATGTCATAATGGTGGGAGGACAAGGAGAAAGGTTTATAGGAGATTTTTCCTTTTGAGGATATAATTCGGTTTCGGGTGGAATTTTTTTTTTCAAATCTGATTTTCACATACGGGGCTTAAGCCCTTCTCTAAGGGAAGTCTCCTTTATCAATTAACACCAAACAAATTCGATACAAAATTACTTTCAGAATAATTTTATATGAAGAAATATGTTTGTAATATGTGGTAAAATTTTTATAAAAATCCAATTGACAGTTTTTTTTTACAAAAAATAAAAACCTACACCTTAATTTATTTAACTTCCCGAAATTTTTTATTGCATACTTTTTCAAGTTTTTTAAATGATAATTTGGCTTTATTGTTTTATTTTATTTTATTTTATTTTATTTTAATATTGAAAAAATGTTTAAATAAATAAATGTTTCTTAATTCTTTTTTTTTGTCGTTTTGTCCTTTCTGATCCTTCTTCAAAAGACACAGACGACCACGTTTAGATTTTAAAGGACATTTATATATGAAGAGAATGGGAGTGTTAAGCCAAATTCTATTGGTTTTTAAAAATATTGGCTCTACACAACTAGCCTTTTCCCAACGCGTTTTGAATTGTCATTTGAATTTGTAAATTTTTATAATTATATAGTTTTCAAAGGTACCAGAGCGTCCGCCTAACAACCACTTCCTTTAAAAACTTTATCTGGCTATCCAGTCCTTGACAACCTGACATCTTCATTATATTGTAAAGGTCTTTCCTGGTTACTGACAACGTTTTGGATGTTGTTCGGCCTAAGAAAATTCAAAAATACTATAACTCTGGCCAAAAACACATATTTTAAGACAATGACGTCACCAACAAAAATGTGCGCTACACACAGGGGAGCCAATTGTAGGAAGAAAACTTGACATATTCTGAAAGAAGACAAACCACTGAACAAAATGACGTATAAAACATATTGGGATTCTACGGGAAACACAACTAATCACATAAGGATTTCAGAAAAAAAATTTTTTTTCATTTTTAACTAAAAATTTAAATAACAAGAATATATTTTTCTCGAAAAACTTAACATATAAAAACTGAGCTTACTGATTCCATTGCAAAAAGATTTAATTTAATACACGTAATAAATAAAAAATAGTGCACAATTTACTAAAACAACGCAAAGTGGTAAAAAGAGGTCTACACTCGACGCAAAACGTGAACTTACTCTTCAATTGTGATGATCTCCAGTAGATCACATGATGCAATAAACTTTTTCTCTCTCATTTCTAATTCTCTGTAATATTTCGGAGTGAAATAGAATGGTTATTTTAAACAAAGCTGAACTTCATAATTTGATTAAATGCCAGCTTTTTTTTGCTCCATTCTGCGACGCTGAACCACTATTGTATAACTGGTCATAAGTCATTCCAGCAACTGTGAAAACTGATTCGAAATCAGTGCATCAAACATTTTTTAAATTTAAGTATAATTTGATTTCTACGGACAAAAATTGTGTTGCTGTTATTTATTATATTGCGTATTGACAAAGGCCCTCACTAGTCAATTGATGAGTCCAAGTGAGATCGCCGCGACGAAACGCCAAATTTTTGTAGGACTAAAGGCCGTTAAAAGCTATTTTGAATCAATAATTAAACAAGTCCAAATAAAATAGTGCTTCTTATATAAACATTGCCACGGCCCCGGGCAAAAAACAAAAACTTCCAATTTAATGATTAGGAATTCTATAATTGTTGGATATAGTTCACACTAGATATTCTTCACGAAATCTATGTATGATGAACTGAACTTAACAAAAAGTTGCGTATTGACAAAGGCCCTCACTAGTCAACTGATGAGTCCAAGTGAGATCGTCGGGACGAAACGCCAAATTTTTGTAGGACTAAAGGCCGTTAAAAGCTATTTTGAATCAGTTATTTATTACCTAACTGTTTTCATTATTCTTTTCTCTTTTTATTTAAAGTTTCTCAAGATCTTCAATACTATTTTCAATTTAATGATATAAGGTGACAAGAGCACTTTACAGCACAGCCGTTGGACTCATGAAATTTTCAAAATAACTGCCAATTTGTTCATGAACAGTGGTAAATTCATATTTTTGCAATAGTGTGCGTGTTTTTATCGAACACTAGTGCAAAAATATGAATTCACCACTGTCCGCCATTTTGTTTAGCTCCTGGGCAAACCAGAATGAAAGAGGAAATTATTTCCCTTCCATTGGAGAACTTGCAATTTTGTGCTACACAAATTTATGTGTGCAAGGAGTGTAAAACTGTCAAATACATAGCTGTCAGTGTCTGTTACTTGACGTCGGCTAAGAATTTACAAAATATTGATTCAGATTGTCTTCATTCACTTGATGAAGATTCAGATCCATCAAAACCGGTGCTACATTTTCGTTCGATATTTTTTAGTATAAAAATTATTTTACAATTTAAAAGTTACAGGGTTCAAAATGATTTGACAATGTTTTATTTCTTGTACACAAAAGTGACATTTTATACAAAAAGTGGTTCAGTGCGTTGTTAACTTTTGGACAAGTTCTCCCTCTATGAGAATATTTTCTCCTTCTTTCAAAGTTTGACAGGTTTTACACTTTTTTCTTAAAAAAGATACCAAACAGACCTAGTATCTTTGCTTCAAACCTCGGGCGGTGAGAAGTTACTTAAACCGTGTCCTAATTGCGTTAAAATTTTCTACCACTGGTTAAATTTTGACGTTTGGGTAAAATGGGATAATTTTTTTATTTTTGCCGTCCGAACTGGATTAAAATAGGATGGGTTAAATGGGATTTTTAGTTAAGATTCCCGCATGATTAAATAAATTTCCCTAACCACAAAATGTGTTTTATTATTCCAGAATATAAATATTTTATACAAAATCCAGCTTGAAATGTATCAAAATAAAAATTCGACACAAATAAAGTAAAAATTTCTTAATTTGATTTACTTTTAAAGGTTTTGCATCGATTATATCCCCAAACATTACGGAAAAAAACCTATTGTGTATTGCTTGATTATGTAGTCTGCGAACACTAATACATGAAACAAAACAACCAATTGGCATTAATTTTGCAAGATGAATAACAATTTGAGGAAGTATTTTATATTAAAGGTAGAACCGCACTTGGCGGAACTGCACTTCAGCGGAACTGAACTTCACGACTTATTTGTAGGAAATTGTATGAGCTATATCGCACTAAGCGATAACTGCACTTCACGGCAGAGAGAAAGAACTAATAGAGAGAGTCAAATTTCCTCGTCTCCGTCCCCTCGAAACCTTTTGTTTACATTTTTTATAACGTGTTGAATTGCTATCGGTGTGTACATGTTTTCACCTCGGGCAGTGCAAAACAAAAAAACAGGTAGTGAGTATGCACATCTTCTTGCATATGTATTTGTCCACACATTTTTTTTATATGGAGTAAATAATTATACATATGCAAGATGGTGCGCAAGTCGCAACATCACAGCTTGTAGGCTAAAAGATAGCCACCGTCGAATTTGACTCTATCTATTAGTTCCTTCTCTCTGCTTCACGGCGCGACACTATGCGACAAAGTTGATAATCTTACCAACTGTGTCGCGACATGAAGTTTCGTTCAGTTTCGTGCGAAAGTGCGCGCGGTGTCGCTGAAGTGCAGTTCCGCCCAGTGCGGTTCTACCTTAATTCTTTTATATTTTTTAAAATATTAGCGTATTATTACGAGGACTGCAATAACACAGCAACGACTACGCGAGGTATATGTAGTCTGTACATGCACATAATAAACATAATTTCAAATTCAATTTTCTCTCTTTCTTGAGAAACGTCAAAATTTAACCACTATTGTCAAATTTTAACCTGCTCTGGAGCTGGGTAATTTTTAACCCATTTTATTCACCACCCTCGTGTCAAAATTTAACCAAACGTCGAGTTTTAACCAACATTTTAACGCAATTCGGACACGCCTTTATATGAGAGAAAAAAAGTTCTGTTTCCTTAAAATAACACTCCGCAAATTCTTCGCAGATAATAGGGAATAGAGCCCGCTCTATGAACTCAGAATAAAATAACTGAGCAGGCCGAGTCGAATGCTGAACACAAGCATTTGACAGATGAAATTGAAAAAAATGCTTTGTGTTCAGGGGCCTATTTCACGGAACATACATCACATACATTGTATGAATTTATGTACCTTAAAGTAGTCGCCAAATTTTGCTCATTGTAAATTTTGAATTTTTAGAAAAACTATGCGTCAACTGAGAAAATGCATAATTTAAAATAATTCTGAGCGCTCAGAACACGCTTTGTTCAGAGGATGTTCAGAGCAAGCCCGAACAGAACTTTGTTCAGAACTCTATTATGAGCTAAAAAAGAAAAACGCCTAATGCAAGTTAACAGAAACCTTTCTTCAAGCATTTTGAACTTTGACAAGTAATTGGAAGAATGGCTTTATATTTGCAATCGGTGTTACGTGGGCACATTAGTACCCGTCCAATGTACCTTGACCTAGTCCAATGTACCTTGACCTAGTCCAACGATGAAGAGTTGTTTTTGTTGCATTGGTTGTTTTATTGAGGTTTTTTTTTAGTTTTCTGTATTTTATTTTGTTTTATTAAATAAATCCATTCATTTTATAGATTCTGAAAAGGAAATATGGAATTAATAACTGAAATACAGGAATTATGATAATAAATAAATATTGAAAGTATAAAATTGTTTTGCCAAAATTCGAATGTTTTCACACTCGAATCTGCAACACAAATTCCATATTATTTACATAAGATACTTACCTTCATTATATGTTGAAATGTTCAGCAACATCTGAAGCTGAAATTGAAATAATAAAAACATTATTATTATCACTATTTATTAGAAAGTTTTATAAAAAAATACTTACCAATATCAATATTCCACTACGGCGGCAGTCCATGTTTGTTTTGATTTTGACATTTCTCAAAATTTTTTTTATAGTCAAAGTTGAATCGGGTCGTTTTCTTCTGCGCAGGTAATAATGGCTTTGTCTCTTTCCTCCCAAAGGTAAAGGGGGCTGAAAAATGGCCACTAGCACATGTGCAGAAAGAATTTCGCGCAGTTTTGTTCACCCATAAGCCTAGTATGCTGCTGATGCGAAACGAAATTTTTCTGTGATCTCCAAACAGACAACGAAACGCTTGCGAAAACACAACGGAAAATATCCTTGGAGAGTTTCACTAATTCCAAAAACAAAATAAAACATAAACGCTAAAAATCAAAGAAACCAATGATGTAAGAAAATGATAAACAAAAAAAAACACAAATGTCATTTTTCCGCACACAATAAATAGTCTGTATAATTAATTCAGTGCGAAAAAGGAGCGGAGACTTCTCCAAATAATCTGCTATAATTATAAGTTTCGCTCTTCGAACAGCGTACTGCAAAACGAAAAGCAGAACGAAATTTTCCGTTTATGATTTCGTTGTGTCATTTTTGTATTGGATTTTTCGTTTCGCTTCAAGCCTAGTACGCTGCTGATGCGAAACGAAATTTTTCTGTGATCTCCAAACAGACAACGAAACGCTTGCGAAAACACAACGGAAAATATCCTTGGAGAGTTTCACTAATTCCAAAAACAAAATCAAACATAAACGCGAAAAATCAGAGAAACCCATGATGTAAGAAAATGATAAACAAAAAAAAACACAAATAAAACTCAAATGTCATTTTTCCGCACACAATAAATAGTCTGTACAATTAATTCAGTGCGAAAAAGGAGCGGAGACTTCTCCAAATAATCTGCTACAATTATAAATTTCGCTCTTCGAACAGCGTACTGCAAAACGAAAAGCAAAACGAAATTTTCCGTTTCTGATTTCGTTGTGTCATTTTTGTATGGGATTTTTCGTTTCGCATCAGCAGCGTACTAGGCTTCAGCAGCGTACTAGGCTATAGAATGAATTTTAGTGAATTTTTAGTGTTAAAGTAGGTAGGGAAATTTTTGATAGTAGGGATATTGTAGTAGGAAAGATAGTTTATTTTAGTGAATTGATAGATAATTTGATAGGATTAATTAATTAAGATATATATATTAGAATCAAGGTAGAATTAGCTAAGATAGTATTATTAAGAGAGAAAAAAGACTGAGATATATAGAATGGAGTATAGAAGAAGTGGATGTGTGTGTGTGCTATTTCTTGGACATGGATGAGGGGGGAATTTATAGTTGGAAATAGTTATCTCACTCAGATGTAGTGGTAACTATTTACTTGGTTAATAGGAGGAGGACTAGGAACTAGCCTAAGGGATTTCATGGTAGTTATTTCGTTTGAAAACTCAAGGCAAAGAAGTGTTCGATACCTTTTAACGGCCATTATTTTTGATTTTTTATTCAAGTTAAATTTCAAAGTAAAATTTTTAAAAAAAGTTTAACGATTTGAACTTACTTAAGTAAGAAGTTCTTTTAATAATAAAAAGAAGTGAATTTTGAGACAAAATAAATAAGGTAAAATTAAATTAACACTGAGAAAGTGAAAGCAAATTTCTCATATATATTTATATATATATAAGTTATGGCAGCAGCTCATCTTAATAAAGAAACTATCTTTTAAACATATGAAAGTAATTAAGAACAGATGTACCAACATAGTTCAAGTAATTAAGAACAGATGTACCAACACAGTTCAATACAAAGGGATGCCTCATCAACCTTTGTTCATTCCAAGGAAAGGTAATAAAGAAGGATAGAGCCAGGACGAGACAAAAGACAATAATAAAAACCAAACAGGAAACGACGCCTTACATTAAGTATAGAAAATGTATAAATAAGGATACTTCATATTTTGTAGAGTTAGATTCTAAGACGACATTAATAAAGAAAGAGCTCTTGCTCTTAAAGTTATTTTAAAATCAAAAATTGTGTTTTGATTTACATCGAACATAAAATTGGCGCAGTCGGTAGGATAGCTATCGAAAAATGTACAAGTATACTACATAAAAAATAAAATAGCTATCTAGTGATTCGAACGAAAGTCGTCACGCACAAAAATAAAATTTTCCGTGAACACTTTAAAGAACTTAAAGTTTAAATCAGTGAAAATCAAAGTAAGAAACACTTTATAGACCATAAAGTTAAAATTCTTTTTTTTGTGAATACCCTATCGAACATAGTGTTTAAATTCACAAAAATCTATACACTCTAGTGAACCTAGAGTTAAAGTATAAATTACAAATTTCCGTGAACACTTTAATGAACTTAAAGTTTAAATCAGTGAAAATCTAAGTAAGAAACACTTTATAAACCATAAAGTTAAAATTTTTTATTGTGAATACCCTATCGAAAATAGTGATTAAATTCATAAAAATCTATACACTCTAGTGAACCCAGAGTTTTAGTAAAAAAATCTTTAAATTAGATAAAGAACAAAACCAAGTAGAATTCTTTAAAGCAGATAAAGAAAAACTACAAAGTGAATTAGTTTAATAACCAATGTCAACGTAAATGACTAATGTTATAAAGTTCCATAGAGGAAAAACTAATTAGAGCCAAGCAGATGAAAAAATTATTAGATAAAGTCAAAAAGAAGAAACTACCAAAACCCAATTCCAGATTCACAGATGAAGAAGGAAGCACAACGGATGAAGAAGACGAACAATTAAAAAACATCAGAAACACACCGATACCAGAAAGTTGTAAGAATAATTTAAGTACTAATTCTAAGAAAAATAATTGTGAAAATATTGAAAGTAGTTCTGGAAAAAATATTGAAAAAGAAAATATTAAAATGGCTTTATCATTGACATTAGACCCACTTAAGTACATCGAGAAATTAAGTACGTTTGACGGTAGACGAGAAGACTTATATACGTTCATAACTAATGTAGACGGAATTATTCCAACATTAAATAAATATGACGACCAATCACAATTAATGTGTATTAATATTTTAAAATCAAAATTGATAGACAAAGCAAAAAGATGCGTAGAAATTCATGCACATTTACAGAAATGGGTAGACATAAAAGAATTATTAATAAGTAATTTTGGAGGATTCAAAAGTAGCTTTCAATTATATGACGACCTTAGACAAACAAGTTACAAAAACAATGTAATGACATTTTATAATGAGATACAGAGAACTTTGTGTGAATTAAATCAGAAAACAGTGCAAGAAAAAAAGGCACATGAGATATCTCATAATAACTAAACTGCATTAGATACCTTTAAAGAAAAGTTACCTATTCATATGAGAACAGTATTATTCTCACTTAAACCAGCTAGCTTACAAGCAGCATTACACGAACTTACTCAAGCAGGATTCATAGAAGAAAAAAGGGAAGAAAGATCAGAACCTAAAATACAGAAACTATATTCCCCTAAAGACCAAAAATTCCAACTTAACAAACCTAATAACTATATACCACAAAAATCTTATCAAAATAATTTTCAACCAAAAAATCCAGTAAATATCAAACCACCATTCAATTATTATAATAATAATAATCCCAATCATAACTATAGAAATCCCAATTACAAAGGTAATAATTACAATCCCAATTATTACAACAGAAGTCAGAGTGTAAGACAAATGGAAATAGATCCCACTAGTAGTCAACTAAAAAGAGTACAACCTCAACAAATAAACCATTCTAATAACGAAAATAATAACGAAATAGAATCAGGAACAAATCAAAATTTTCGGTATCCAGCCTCGGAACCTCCGGAACCGGATTGCCCTTTATTAAGTTAGTAAAAAACAAACAAATTATTCGAATGTTAATAGACTCGGGAGCAACGAATAGTTTAATTAGTAGAAATAATGCCCCAAAAGACTATATTATAAAAAGAGAAAAACCTTTAACTATAAAAACTGTTGGAACTCCAGTTATAATAAATGAAGAAATAAAAATACCTAAAGAAAAATTTATTTACAATGTCGTAGAAGATTGTGTATTCCAAATATTTGATTTCAATCAAAATTTCAATGGAATTATAGGAAATAATATATTAATCCCAAACCAAAGTAAGATTGATTTTAAAACAAAAACTTTAGAATTAAATAGTGAAATAATCCCTTTATTCTTCAGTATAGACGAAGAAAAAGAATATGAAAAAGAAATAAATCACTTTAATAATATAGAACCACAAATTTCTATATTCGACGAATTAGAAAATAAAAGGTTAGACCATTTAAATGCCGAAGAGCATAAAAAATTAAAAAAATTATTAAAAAACAATGAAAAAACATTTTTTCACAAGGGAGATGATCTAAGTTTCACATCTCACGTAAAACATAAAATAGCAACAACAAGTGATGAACCAATTTTTACCAGAATTTATAGGTATCCAGAATTTCATAAAAAAAGAAGTTGATAAGCAGATAGATGATTTATTAAAACAAAAAATAATAGTAAAAAGCACTAGTCCATATAATGCACCTATATGGATAGTACCTAAAAAGGAAGATAAAACAGGAGAAAAAGAATGGCGAATTGTCATCGATTATAGGAAGTTAAATAATGTCACCAAAGAGGATAATTTCCCTATACCAATAATAAATAGAAGATATTCTAGATAAAATGGGAGGAGCAAATTATTTTACTACATTAGATTTGACAAAAGGATTTTATCAGATAGAGGTAAAACCGGAAGATAGAGAAAAAACTGCCGTCTCTACTTTATCAGGTCATTACGAATTCACTAGAATGCCATTCGGTCTCAAAAACGCACCGGTGACATTTCAGCGTATGATGAACGAGGTATTAAAAGAATTTGTAGGAAAAACATGTTATGTTTATTTAGATGATATAATAATATTTAGCACGTCACTAGAAGAACATCTTTCTTCTCTCGAAAAAGTATTCAAGAAACTCCAAAGCGTAAATTTAAAAGTATCTCTTAACAAATGCGATTTCTTAAAGAAAGAAAGTGAATTTTTAGGACATATAATAACTCCAGAAGGTATTAAACCAAATCCAGAAAAACTAAAAATAATACAAAAATTCCCTATACCCACAACTATAAAAGAAATACAATCATTTTTAGGATTAACAGGTTATTACCGAAAATTTATAAATGACTATGCAAAAATTATAAAACCTATGACACTTTGTTTAAAGAAAGATAGCAAAATCAATATAGAAAATAGAGAGTATAAAGACTCATTTGAGAAACTAAAACTTGCGATGCAAGACACACTCATAAACAAACATCCAGATTTCTCAAAAGAATTTACTTTAACTACAGATGCAAGTAACTTTGCAATAGGAGCCGTGTTAAGTCAAAACCATGGGCCATTAGGATTTGCAAGTAGAACTTTAAACAAACATGAATGTAAGTATTCAACGATAGAAAAAGAATTGTTAGCAATAGTATGGGCAACGAAACAGTTTCGTCACTATCTTTACGGTAGAAGATTTAAAATATTAACCGATCATCGACCATTAGCATGGTTGCATAATCTTAAAGAACCTAATAGTAAGTTACAAAGATGGAAGATCAAATTAGAAGAATATGACTTCGATATAAGATACCTAGCAGGAAAAGAAAATAAAGTTGCAGATGCACTTTCAAGAATAAAGATAGATACAATAAATGCATTAGAAAAGGAAGAAGATTTAGTTAGCACCAGACATAGTGTAATATCAGATAGTTCCAATCTAATATAAATCACAGCGAAACCCTTAAATACATTCAAAAGACAAATAATATTAGAAAAAGGTGAAAATAACATAGAAGAGATAACTTTCCCATTCCCAGGAAAAAGAAGAACAAAAATAATCAGGAAAAACTTCAGCAAAGAAACCTATGAATACATAATAAAAGAATGTGATACAAACATAATAAACTGTATATACACGGTAGAAGATAGATCATTTTTAGAATTCCAAGATTATTGGAAATTACATCATAATAATCAGAAACTTATTAGGACAAACACCTTTTTAATTGCCATTAAAACTCCAGAAACTGAAGAAGAAATTAATAAAATACACTTAAATTATAATCATACAGGAATTGAAAAAACTTATTTAGAAATAAAAAGAAAATATTATTCACCAAATATGAAAGAACTAATAACAAAAGTAATTAACAATTGCGAACTTTGTAATCTTAAAATAGAAAGAAATCCAATAAAACTCCCATACGAGAAAACAATCACCCCAGAAGGTCCACATCAATATTATCACATGGATATATGGATACTTTCCCACTCTATAAAATATCTTACATGCATAGACAAATTCAGCAAATTTGTATGTGTAGAAAAACTCAAAACAAAGAACCAAAAAGATGTATTAAATACCATAACAAAAATCTTTACATATATGACAAGTCCAAAATATATCGTACTAGATAACGATCCCTCATTTCAGACTTATACAGTAAAAGAATACTTTAGAGAGAAAGAGATAGAAATTCATTTCACAACCCCATACAGGCACACAGGAAACTCAGATATTGAAAGAGTGCACAGCACGCTAAATGAGCATTTAAGGATTTTAGAATGATCAGACAATTTAGTCGACAACGTTTTACGGGCAGTAGAGGTTTATAATCAAACAATACATTCGACCACTAAAGAAAAACCAGTAGACATACATTTAAACAGAGTTGATATTAAATTAGTGCGCGAAAGGATAGAAAGTAATAAAGAAAAAATATTAAAGAAATTAAATAAAAATAGGAGTGATAAAGAAATTAATCCTTACTATACTAAAATAAATAATCCTGAGCGATTTGATAAACTAAAAACAAAACATAAAAAAACAAAAGTTATAAAACAAAAAGACAAGAAAGTTACAATAAGACCACACGTACGAACACAAGTTTTTCACAAAGACCAATTCAGGAGGAAGAAAAAATTCGCGACCATCCAATATGAAAGCAGTAGTGATACTCCTAATGGTTATTCTGTACAAGCAAATAACGGTAGTACGACCGCAGGAAATACAAATTAGTGAAATTAAACAAGAATTTTTAATAATAGAAAGTGAAAAGGTAGAACTCATAGAAAAATATAATACCATGATACATTTAATCAACTTAACCGATTATAAAGGACTAATCGAACAATTAAAAGCACAATATAAAATAATGCCAGAAAAACATTATAAACAATTAAGTGAAATAATTAAATTGGAAAAAAAATTGATTTCCTTTCATATAATTAAAAGAGGATTAATAAATTTAGGAGGTATTGTCTTAAAATTTATATTTGGAACAATGGATGACGGTGATAGAATAGAAATAGAAAACCAACTTAAAACAGTGGAAGAAAATAATCATAATGCCATAGATAACTTAAATAAACAAATAAAGATAAATGATCATTTTAATAATCAATTTAAAACTTTAAGTGCCTTGATGAACCAAGGCGTTGAAACAATAAATAAATTAAAAAATAGAAGTAATGATATTGATAACCTTCGTATAGAAATAGAATTCAATAACAACATAAAAGAAATTAAAGAAACTTTAGGAAAAATAGAAGACGTAATACTGACAAGCAGAACAGGAATATTAACACAAGACATAATTACAAGCCAAGAAATTAAAGAGAATAATATCACATTTGAAAAATTGAAAGAATTAAAAATCAATTTAGCAACTTACAAAGAAAATATATTAGTAATTGTCTTAATTCCACAATATTCCAACCAAAAGTTTAATAAAATATATATTCAAAACTTTGCGATTAATAATAAAATTATAGATTTACAAACAAATAACTTTATAGAATTAAATAAAACATTATATTATGTAACAAAAGAAATAAACTTTAACTTTTCAAATGAATATTTAGAAGAAATCAAGTATGAATCCATTGATAACTTAAAAGAAATAATAGAAATAAAAAATAAAAAGGAAACACAGTATATTTTTAGTTTCTCAACAATTATATTAATCATCGCGATCATTGTAATAACAATATTGTACAAAATAAAAAGTCAAAATAAAACTATAATAAATCTACCTCCAGTCATAAACGAACTGAAGGAAGACTCTAAGGAGGGAGGAGTTATGGCAGCAGCTCATCTTAATAAAGAAACTATCTTTTAAACATATGAAAGTAATTAAGAACAGATGTACCAACATAGTTCAAGTAATTAAGAACAGATGTACCAACATAGTTCAATACAAAGGGATGCCTCATCAACCTTTGTTCATTCCAAGGAAAGGTAATAAAGAAGGATAGAGCCAGGACGAGACAAAAGACAATAATAAAAACCAAACAGGAAACGACGCCTTACATTAAGTATAGAAAATGTATAAATAAGGATACTTCATATTTTGTAGAGTTAGATTCTAAGAAGACATTAATAAAGAAAGAGCTCTTGCTCTTAAAGTTATTTTAAAATCAAAAATTGTGTTTTGATTTACATCGAACATAAAATTTATATTTATATAGATTCAAGCGAATTCCTCACAGAAGGAAAAATCCAAAGAAGTTTGGTGAAAAAGGTGATACGAATTTAGCAGAGGTACGTGACCAATGTGTGAAATTTAAAAAAACTCTATCTTACGTGTGAATCCTTCTTTTTACTAGGTTTAGGCCAGATTTTTTGTAAGATCTAGAAAGATCATAAGCAGAAGCCTAAGCCTCTGCCATTTTCTTTCTTGTCTTGTCTTTCATCTTGACCTTCAGCGAGGACATCTTTTGAAGTTCAAAGAATTCCTTTGTCTAGGATAAAGGAACATTCTTCCATGGGCGATTTCTCTCAGTTGGCTAGTTTGGCTGCGCCAAACCAAAAATTTAGAAGAAAAAATTCTATGAAATACCTACGTAAAATTATTGCACAACGAATAACTTTCTAACATTGATGCTAATAAGTAATAACAATAATCTAGGGCATAAATAACAAAATTACCTATTTTCAAATTAATTACCTATTTATTCCAGCAATACAAAAGTCCCACACACAAAAATTTCCCTTGAAACATTGATTTGGCTCTAAAATAAACGCAAAACTGTTCCATACAGTAGCTTTCATTGTATTGGTGCTTTACTTTACACAACGTTATAAGTTTAGAACATATGCCCAGTAAAATAAACGAAAGGGTGGGCTCGAAAAAAGCGCCAACTATTAGAGATTGAGAGATGAGACATCAGCCTGAAAGAGAGTAAAGCAGCCCATAGATATTTGTTACTTGTATCTGCAGCCACAAACATCACACATATCCGTACACCTACACGGTGCAGAGTGCAGACACAAGTGTAGTGTATATGGCCTGCTTAAGTGTAAGCAGGTACATTTTTTGTGTTCCTTTTTGTCTGTGTTTCTTTCAGGAAAATCAGTAAGCATGTGATTACTTGTGTATTTTATTAAATAAAAGTTTTTTATATTGAAAGGCCAAAAGTTCAGTGCAAAAAAAAAAATAATAAAATAACATTGTTTACAATTAATTAAATTATTTTGTAATTGCGTGAATAAGATACCTAATGTGAGTAAATTTATTTCTTTCGCTTTTTAATATGAGAGTGCGATTTTAGTTAGTTTTATTGTGAGATTTTGTGAGATGGTTAGTGAGTTCAAGTTAAGAATTGTTTTGGGAAAATTTTTTTTTGGAGGATTTTTTTCTGATGTGTTGGATTTTCGGCCAATGGTCGATTTAATGCGAGGAAGCATGAATTTATGTATAGTTTGTAGGTATGTACCTACATATATTGGTTCTGCAATCTATTGTGTCTCTCACTCATTTTGTGTTGGTTTTTTTTTTATTGAAATGAAGGAAAATTGCTTTCTATTTGTCGATGATGTGTGGAGGATGTTTTGGCTGAGACATGGAACCATAACTTTTCTTGATTCTACAATTACTATACATAATTCATGTTTCCTCGCATTAAATCGACCAGTGGCCGACACTTAAATTGAAAAAAAATTTCCTTTCAAAAAAATTCTTCGCACTCCAATTCATTAACCATCTTCATGAATAAACGGATATAGGTATTAAATACACGAACCATTGCATTCGTTGAGTTTTATTTTCGATATATATTAAATTGGTCTACTTTCGAGTTGGTCTTGGTGGTTCTGGCCTCTGGGATGGGCTATACCCAACCCGGCAGCGTTCAGTGCAGTGCTGTAGAAAATAATAATTAGTAGCTCAGTTGTTCCCCACGCTTTTAAAAGATGCGATTTGCGATTTTTTACTTAATGTTGGAGTACATCCGAAAATCGTATGCATCATTGCATCAACATTCGCAAAGTGGTGTAGTAAATATTGAAATTGCATTTTTTTCTTTGATGGGAAGAGTTTCATGCAGTTCTTACATAATATTAGTTACATATTTTCACATTAACTTTTTTCAATAGAAAATCGCTTTCTCTTATTACAAAGCAAATGATGTATTTCATTTGTTTATTTTATATTTATTTGAATCAGAATATTTGTTTCGATGTAGGTATAATAGCATATTTTATTTGGTAGGAAATAAAATGGACTCTGCAACAATAACTGCTCAAACAAAATCAATAATTGAAGATCTCTTACATAAACCATTTGGTACGCGATCGTTTTCGGAAAAACTACTAATTATTCAAAAAGGACGTCCGTGCCCAAAACTAATAAATTTAAAAACAGTACACAAAGAGACTAGAAGAGAGTATACTCGAAGCTTTAAGGAAACTCAGTTTTCCCTTTACCCATGGTTGGCTGGATGCGAAAATAAAAAAAAACTTTTTTGCTGGCCTTGTTTACTTTTCTCGCGAATGAATTCTACCTGGACTTCTTCGGGTGTGGACAATCTTAATAGTCTAAACACACTACAAAAAAAACACAAACAGAGCGCATCCCATTTGCAAAGTGTTCTTAAACTAGCAAAATTTGGTGAGAATAGGATAGATGAAGCCTTAAGCTCCCAGCTACAGAATTTTAACACTCAACATAACATGCAGGTTCGAAAAAATCGCGAGGTACTCAAACGCCTAATAGATGTGACATGTTTCCTTGCAAACCAGGAGTTACCATTTAGAGGCCATGATGAATCTATTTGTTCTTTAAACAGAGGAAACTACCTTGAACTTTTAAGTTTATTAAAACAATACGATCCTACAATATCACACCACTTTGAAACGGCTACGGTTTTTAAAGGTACCTCAATGGCGATTCAAAATGATTTGATAAAAGCGGTTGGTGAGCTATTAAACAGTCACATTTCACAAAAAATGAAGCAGTCAGAGTTTGTCGCAATTATGCTCGACGAGACTTCTGACATTCAAATGAAATCCCAATTATCCATTGTATTTCGGTATTACTTTAATAAAAAAATCCATGAAACTTTTGTTGGATTTATCAACGTAAGTTCTGGGCGGACAGCGGACGATTTGTTTCAAATAGTTACAGTTTTGTTAGAAAAATATGATATTAAAGATAAACTTGTAGCCCAGACTTACGATGGGGCTTCTGTTATGAGTGGCCATTTAAATGGACTTCAATGAAAGTTAAGAACATATGCCCCAAAGCTCTATTTGTCCACTGCTATGCACATGTCTTGAATTTGGTGCTATCTCAAGGATTAACCAATATAAGAGAGTGCAGAATATTTTTTAGCACTTTGAATGGCATTGCAACGTTTGCATCTCATTCAAGCAAAAGGACGTATGCTCTTAAAGAATTTTTAAAACGAAAAATTCCTTCGTTAGCCGCAACTAGATGGTGCTTTAGTTCGCGACTTGTCGGCGTGGTACACAGCTACGCGGAAAACATTCAACAATATTTTGAAAGTATTCAAATTGATGAGACAAATATTTGGGAAAGTAATGATCGAATGGCTGCAACAGGTTATAGTAGATTCCTGAAAAGCTTTGAAACTGTATTTCTTTTGAATGTTTTTTCAAAAATTTTTTCACACTCAGATGTATTATTCAATACATTACAGAACGCCAATTTAGATATTATTTTCTGTACAAACCAAATAAACAAACTTTGTGAATTCCTTAAAGTTCAGAGAGAAGAAGGTTTTCAGGAAATCTGGACGTCAACCTTGCAGACTGTGCCACAACTTGCTGAAAAACGAAACGTACGAAATGATCACTTTGATTCAAATGAAATTAAATATAGGAAATTATTCTTTGAAATTATTGATAATTTGACTACCCAAATATTAGAAAGGTTTTCATCCTTCGAAAAATTAAAATATTTTAATTTACTGAACGGGAACAAGTTTAGTATTAGTAACTATCGCCAGAAGAACGACTTTCCTGAAGAATTGATCAAAAATCTTATTGAAAGCTATCCGGATATTTTTGAATTAACTCAGTTAAAAAATGAATTGACTGTTCTTTATGAGAACGCAGATGACATTAACATTCAACCTCTAGCTAAAACATCAACAGCTACTTCAAAATCGATAACACCCTTTAATGTCTTGCTGTGGATAGAGTCGAAAAATATAGCTGGCAGTTTTGAGCAAGTGTATAAGCTTTCAAAACTTATATGTACAGTACCAGCTTCAACAGCATCCGTAGAGCGCTCCTTCTCTGCACTGAAGAGGATAAAGACATACCTTCGAAGTACCCAAGGTCAAGAGAGGTTGAGTTATTTGGCTCTCATGTCAATTGAAAAAGATTTTTTGAAAGAGCTGAAAGCAAGTAATGATTTCTATGATTGAGTCATCGAAAATTTTTTGAACTTTGAGCGACGAGCCGATTTTATGTATCGATAAATAAACTATTTTTATAACTGTCGTATTTTAAGAATTATTTATTATTTATTTTTTTTTTTTTCAAAACATACCTATGTAACCTTATTAATAAATTTTTAAAGTGAACAATTTGTGCATTTATTTTTAATTTCTCAAGATCACTTAGCCAACCCTAAGCTAAATACCAGGAATCGCCACTGCATTCTTCGTAGGACACGAATACCAAGGGCAAAGAGGGTATTTTACATATAGTGTACAAATATATATATATATATCCCACTTAAGACCCCATATAATAAGGGATTTGTGGAAGCAAGAAGAGGGTGCTTCGTGAAGCAGAAAAAAAAGGACAAGGTGAAGGTTAGAGGAAAGGTGAAATCAGCACTGGTGAAAGGAAGGAAGTTCTGGAAAAAGAAAAAGTGAAAGAATAAATTAAAGAAGAGAAGAATATCTAAAGAACAAAAGAACATTTTTTTTACATATAACATATATTTTTTTTAATGATAACTTAGAAATTGCGTTTACATAGAGAACCAAATATTGTAAAATTTAGTTCTCCAAGTGGTTTTTTTTTTGTGAATTTTTTTTTTTAGTTTATTTTTATATTTTTTTTTTGAATCAAACGAAAAATGAGAAGTGATTTTAATTAGTCGTAAAAGAAAAACAAAAAAATCGCAAATCAAAGATACTCCAAATTGAGTATTCTATGAAACCTGTTTCTCCAACGTGCTGCCGGCAGGACTACGAGGAACACGGAAAAACGTGAGTACATACTTTTTATATTGTTTGAGAGATAAAAGAATCTTAAAAAAGGAGATTAAGATCAAATCTGCTTTTCAGATTCAAAAATTATTTTTAGTTGTAAGATTTTTTTTTTGTTTTTGAATTCAAAATTGAATCATAGATAATAAAAGGAACGAGTTGGAGAACTCGAATTTTTTTTTTTGTTTAATTTTTTTTTAGTTTAAATGAATAAAATTGTATCCTGAAGAGATAAAAAGTAAACAAAAATGGTGTGCTAATTTTCATAGCTGATGGTGTGTGAAGGCTTGGTAAGGCCGTCCTGATGTGATTTAGGTTCTAGGACGTGACAGACGAACTTTTCTCTACGGACTAACCCGTGACTGGTCGGTTCATCTAAGGGGCTATTTCCACAAACAACGGCCATGGAAATAGCGAAGGAAGTATCTCTAAGATACTTGGGTGGGTGGCCAGACCTTCGTCACTAACAACAGGCGAGCGTTTTGGAATTCGGTGTGGCGGTATCTAGGTGAGATAAAGAGGAGGCACTTTAGATAAAAGTTTAATGGTTTTAGGATTTTTTTTTAATAGGTTAGGATTCATTTTTTTTTCATACTTATTTTTTTTTTTATTATTTTTTTTTATTATATTTTTTTTTTATACTTATAATTTTTTTTTAGGTGAAGGTTTTTTTTTTTATATAATTATTTTTTTTAGGTGAAGGGTTATTTTTCTTAATAGTTTCTTAGGATAGTTTTTTTTTATTATTTTTTTTTTGAATACTTTTTTTTTTAACTTTATTTCGAACTGCCAAATCTGCGTTTCTCTTGGTTATCGCCAGAGTCTTCAGATCAGGGATGGAAAATGACATTTTTTGAATGTACAGAAAACGTCTTTAAAATTGTACTGAAATTAAGTCAATTGTCTTGAAATTTTTTTTTGTTGAATGAAAAAATATTTTATATGTAACGAAAATATTTTATTCTTTAAAACATAAACAAAAACAAAAACAATACATTAATATACATAATATGTACGTACATAAATAAACAAAAAAACATCAAATAAATATAAAGAAATGACCACTTTATAATAAAAACAGTTGAACACAGAAGTTAAAATTATTTATAAAATTATTTTTCAGTCTAAAAGTTCTTCTGTCAAAATGCTTGCATTTTGCACGTTATTTTTCAAAATATTTCCATTTATATCAAAATCATAGCACGATGAATTCTTTAATTTGACAATTTTTTTATTGCTATCAAGGCAGAACACGTTTGAACTTGCATTTTGTTTCGACATTTCGACTTTATAACATTCTGGTATGAAAAATTCGTTCGACATTTGCGGAAAAATATATTAAATATTTGTGCGTTGTTTTTCAATAAATAATAACAAATAAATCACCGACAATAATAAGTTTAGTTTCCTTTAACAAATAATGTAAATAATTACTTTCTTCAGTGTATTTTTAAGTCGTTCGAAATTTAAAAACGCAATAAAAGATAGTGAAATAATTTTCTCGAAATTCAATCAACGTGAGTGATTCTGCTCTTCATGGACAAAGAATATTGCCCATGAAGAGAACTCCATTTCGTAGGAAGGCTCACGTCGCGATGTAGACAAATAGGCCAACCGATTTTGTAAAAAAATATTAAAATATTAATATTTCCAATTGTCCTCCACAAAGTCCTGCAATTCATCGTCTATTGCGGGAAATTATCGTCGTAAAATACCTACCAGTCAAAGCACTACCCTTGATATTTTGTTGATGGAATTATTAAGTTCGATTTTGTTGCTTTTAGTTATTTCGTTTTATTAAGTGATTAGTGAAATTTCAACACTGGTTAGTTGATTTTTGAATTGAATTTTATTGAGACTTAAGAAAATTTTACAGAGTACAATTCAGATTATATTACTTAGCAAAGCTATGTTTAACTGCAGCTATAATGTATTGCCTGCTCTATCTAGTTACATTTTTCGGAAGCCTCGTGGCTGTCATTTATTATATATAAAAAATATATAGTCATTCTGCTCTTGCTCAGGAGCAATATTTCAGTTACGCGTTGGCTGTTGCAACGGATAAAAAATATACATAAATACAATGCCTACAAATACAAATACCTTATAAACTAATATGCTATAAAATACATCTATATACATAAAAGTTCGTGTCATAGAGCGAGAACGCTCTATGTAGAATTTTCAAATTTAATGAAATCACTTTTACATGAATAGGTATAATTAATTAAAAGAACTTTTTTTGATTATTTTACATTCATTTCTTTCACAGTTTCATTAAAAACATAAATTACTGGCAATGAAAATAAAGCAAAACGATATGTAAAAAAGTCATAAATTACATTAAAACATTAATGATTTAACACATTACGATTAGATTGTTTTTTTTTTCGATTATGATGATGATTTACCCATCTGGGTTCACAGGGTGATGGCCTCGCCTGGAGAATCTGCCAGCTTGCGCTGCGTCTGTTGCTAGTAGAAACTTTCTAGCTGTAGTCCGTTTTAACGGTAAACGGAGTAACGGGGTTAAGTTCCAGTCTGGTGACGATGAACAGGAACTAATAAGTTGTTGAAGATAGAAATCTCCAGATTACCAAGCAGGTATCCCCCTCTAAAGAAACTGCCTGGTAGACCGTTTTGACGGAAAACGGGAGCGGTATAGCCCTGGCACGAGGCACAGGAACTAATCAGTTGCTGGAGAAGCCTCTCCTGATGCCATGCAGAAATCCCCTCCCCAAAGAACTCTGCCTGGTGGTTGATCACTTTCACGGTGAGTGAGAACGAGTGTAATCAGTCCCAATGAAGAGGCACAGGAACCAATAAAAAAAATTACTGGAGTAAAATCTCCGGAAAATGCACGGTGTGCAAGGCACGACCGGCCACGTTGCGCTCTCAAACCAAACTCTCACTGGTTAGTTGATTTGTAAACAACTTCTTCATAATTTCCAATTTGAATATTTTTTGACGTTTTACTTCAAAATTGCTGCTGTCAAGTGTCACACAACAAACAGAAAAAAAATTAAATTCTTTTTAGAAAAAAATTCGATTTTTTTGTTGAAAGGAATTCGACATAATTAATGATTTAGAAAATTTGCAAATTTAAAGAAAACAGGTTTCATAAAATTGTACTGAAATAAGGCAAATTGTACTTTTGTACTTGACCAAACTCAATTGTATCGAATTCCATACAATTGTACCGAATTTTCCATCCCTGCTTCAGATATGTGTCGTTTTGTAAATAGTCGTAATTTACCCTAGGCACGATATAAATTAATATTTAGTCGAGCAGGAGGTGTATTGGGAGGTGGCAAGAACCACTCCACGCGACGAGCTGAGCCGTGCAACCACAAGAGTGCCGCAGCCTCTTTCAGTACACCGAAGCAATCCCCCGTGGAAACCTGACTCCTAACAATGGCGCCCAACGAGACCTAACGGTTTTTATTCTTTTATTATAAAGGCCAAAGAATTTTAATAAAGAAAAAAAAAGAAAAATTACATACACAGATCTGAGGACTGGTAACTTTTGGTCTTGTCGCAGATTGAAAACAGCTGTCCAAATCTACAGGCCCATGAGCCAGAGATTTTAGTGAGGTAGTTGGAAAACTGTGACAACATCGGGAGTCGAACAGGGTCGTACGATTTCGGATCTCAGTTGTCCATAGAATCAGGCACAGCCAGGTTCTTTGTGAGGTAGAGATTCGGAATCAGAAAACCTTGTTCGTGTGGAAGTTCATCTTGGACCCACAGCTAGCCAGTTACTAGACTATACGTCAGGTAATATGTTGTGGTTGTGGTGAAGAGATGAACTGAAACAACCACTGAATTTCAAACGCACCAGTTACAAGACAAGTACGATATAACGCAACAAACGACAACCAGTTTACAGATGGAGAGGAAACTTTGCCAATCTTCACACACCTAAGCGTTTACTATAAAAAAATATACAAAAACATTTCATTTACAATTTACATTTTTTTTATTGATTTCTTTTTAATTTTTCAATTTCAATTTTTTTTTTTTTTTTTACATTATTTTTATTTAGCTTTTCTTATAATTTTTTTTTTTATTAGTTTACATTTTGTTTAACACAAAAGTAACAATATTTGTATACATTTATTATTATTATTCTTCTTTTTATCATTTATTTCTTTACTTTCAATTATAATCATTTTTTTTTATAATTCCTTACAAAAAAAAAAACTATTTCATTATTTTTTTTTTTTTTTATTGGATTTGGGTTTAGTTAAGTTTTTTTTTTTGAGTAGGTAAATTGTTTTTATTGAATTGTTCAAAATACAAAAGATAGATAGATCTGAAGATATGTCAGAGGGAAAGAAAAAGGCAACGGGAACGGTTCCTAAAGGAACGCAGAAAAGAAGGTTCACACGTCAGACGGGGACAGTAGAAGAGGAAATGGAAGGAGTTGAAAAGACTGTACTTCCTACTGTACCGCCGACATTAGCAGACAACGACAACTTAGACAGAACCTTCAACGAAATTACGCAAATAATACGGAGTATGGAACTACTTGGAACGAACGAGAACGGCAATAACTTACCAGATACTAACGTACAAAAAGCGACAGTAAGACAAGATGAGGCCGCAGGTGGTCTTGAAGAACATAGAAATAATTATGCAAAAGAACAAGAACGACTAACACAACGAAATTTAGAACAAGAACAAGAACGATTACGAAAAGAACAAGAACGACTATCTCAACAAAACTTGGAATTTGAACAAGAACGAATACGAATAGAAAAAGAACAAGAACGTTTACGAATAGAACAAGAAAAAAAACGATTACGTATAGAACAGATTAGACAGGACCAAGAAAGAACTCATACGAATGTAACTACAAACGGACAAACTCCTAAAGTACTCACGGAACTAGACTTGTACGAACAGATACAAAAAGTTGCCTCTCTGACTGTCAAGGAAAGCCAGACTAAAACTCTGAGTATTCTTGCGGATGGCTTGTCAAAAATGTTCAAGATGTTTGACAAGAATATGAAAGAGGTCAATTCAAGGTTGAATAGTATGGAGCAGTCCTTTACAGCTCAGAGAGACACGACAAATAAACAAGACCCTACACAAAACACGACAACAACTCGGACCAACAGACGGACAACCCACTCGACCAATAGTCAGCCGACATTGCATCCGTCAGATGGAAACTCTTCATTTAGGGATATCAATCGAAGGATTGACGTTCATAAATGGGGAGTCAAATTTGATGGTTCGTCAAAAGGCATGTCGGTTGAAAGTTTTATTTTTCGAGTGGAGACCTTACAGAAGAAAAGTGGACTGACTGACAACCAGCTCTTTGCCAATTTCCACCATCTGGTCACGGGCCCTGCTGAGCGTTGGTATTGGGATATCTGTGAGGAAAACCAGGGTGATGAACTTTTTAATTATTTCGATTTAAAGACAGAACTACTTCGACAGTTCAAACATAACAAGCGTGACCATGAAATCTTGAGGGCAATCATGGATCGAAAACAGCAATCCCAAGAGTCATTTGACGAATTTAATGCTGATATTAGGGTCTGACCTTGCAAATGCAAGTAAAAGTGAAGAGTAGGAATTATTTAAAGATTTTGAGGCTAAGGGAGAAAACTGCAATACAAAAACAGACTAGAAATAGAATTGAAGCTACAATACTGACAATAACAAACGATAATAGGCCATATGCTAAAGTGCAATTAGGAGTAGAGGATTTTGATGGATTATTAGATAGTGGAGCGTCAGTTACGTGTTTAGGGAAAGGTGCAATAGATTTTATAAATAGGAAAAACATAAAAATTACAAAAATGAACAATGGCATAAGAACAGCTGATGGAAATCACCAGAAAATAGAAGGCTGTTTCAAAGCGAATGTTTCTTGGGATGGTAAAACACATGAGTTGGAGATCCTGGTTGTTCCTGGTCTTTCACAACCGCTATATCTGGGTGTTGATTTTTGGAGTACTTTTAAAGTAGCTCCAAACATTATAAGTGAGCTAAACGCTCAGGAAATGAAGAAAGAGCAGCCAAGCTACAGAGATCTCTCACCAGATCAAGCCAGGCAGCTGGAGGGCGTCAAGTTACGGTTTCCCTCCTTTGCCGTGCTCGGGTTGGGTAAAACCAACCTTGAGGAACACGTACTCGAAGTGGATGACGAACAAATTCCCATTAAACAAAGGCACTACCCCATTTCACCGGTAGTCCAAAAGCTCTTGTACGCTGAGCTGGACAGAATGCTGGAAATGGGGGTGATAGAGGAGAGTAACAGTGCTTGGAGTTCTCCAGTTGTTTTGGTGAGAAAAAGTGGGAAAAATAGGCTCTGTCTTGATTCAAGAAAAGTGAATACGCGGACTAAAAAGTTTGCTTACCCACTACCACATATTGAGGATATAATAAGCAGACTACAAGACACTAAATTCATATCTAGTATCGACCTGAAAGATGCCTTTTGGCAAATTCCGCTGGAGAGCAACTCAAGAGAGAAAACGGCTTTTACGGTTCCTGGGCGGCCGTTGTATCAGTTTACGGTTATGCCGTTTGGATTGTGTAACGCCGCTCAGAGAATGTCTAAGTTGATGGACAGGGTCATTCCTGGCCGTTTACGCCAGAATGTCTTTGTCTATCTCGACGATCTCTTGGTTTGTTCTCCAGACTTTGTGACGCATATGAAGGTACTGGATGAAGTAGCGAGTGCGTTACGTATGGCGGGTCTAACTATAAATGTAGAAAAGAGTAAATTTTGCTTTAAAGAAATAAAGTATCTAGGATATGTGGTTGGGGACGGTTGTATACGAACGGACAAGGACAAAGTATCAGCGGTCGAGGACTTTCCGGTACCGAAGACCCCTAAACAGCTCCGCAGGTTCCTGGGCATGACAGGTTGGTATAGGCGTTTCATACCAAACTATGCGTCTATAGCAGCCCCAATGACTGACTGCCTGAAGAAAGGACAGACTTTTACAATGACTGACGAAGCAACGACTGCCTTTCAACAACTCAAAATGAGTTTAGTTACAGCACCCATACTGACAAATCCAGACTTTTCAAGACATTTCTTCATACAGTGCGACGCTTCGACTACGGGTGTAGGGAGTGTGATCTGCCAGGTGGATGAAGAGAAAAATGAACGGCCGATAGCATTCATATCCCAGAAGTTGAATTCAGCTCAAAGGAACTACAGCATAACGGAACTTGAGTGCTATGCGGCCGTGTTATCAGTGAAGAAGTTCAGGGCCTACGTGGAAGGTTTACCTTTTACTATCATTACTGATCACGCAAGTCTGAAATGGCTTATGACGCAAAAGGATCTAGCTGGACGTTTGGCTAGATGGAGCCTAAAGCTCCAGGGTTTCGACTTCGTGATCGAACATAGGAAGGGTGTCCAAAACGTAGTCCCTGATACTCTCTCACGAGTCCACATGGAGGAGATCACGACCGAACACTTAACGCCTGAGGTTGACTTTAGTTCACCATATTTTTCTTCGGAAGAATATGTTGAACTTAAGAAAATAGTAGAACAAGACCAAGACAAACTACCAGATATTTGTATATCTGATGGATTTGTATACAAACGAACGGACATGGAAGCTTTGGGTGCCTGCGGGGTTGCGTGGGGGACTTTTAAAAGCGGCACATGACTCTCCAGCGTCAGGACACGGAGGTATAAATAAAACTTTATCAAAATTGAGACAAAAATATTTTTGGCCTGGAATGGCCAGCGATGTCCAACGCTGGGTGAGTTCATGTGACACATGTAAGTGTAGTAAGTCGATAAACACTACGTCTCGACCGCCGATGGGTCAACAAAGACTGACGGAACGACCGTTTCAACGACTATTCATAGATTTTCTTGGACCCTATCCACGCACAAGAGATGGTAACACGCACATATTTATTGTTCTAGATCATTTTAGTAAATATGTGTTTCTTAAGGCAATTAGAAAAGCAACATCATCTGAGGTAGTTAAGTTTTTAGAGGAAAATGTTTTTCATGTATTTGGTGTTCGCGAATACATTCATTCCGATAGGGGAAAAGAATTTGTATCGGAAATGTTTACAAGTTGTTTTGACTCACTATGGAGTAAAACAAATAAAAACGGCGATTTACTCACCGCAAGCGAATGCTTCAGAGAGGGTAAATCAATCAGTGCTAGCAAAGATTCGATCTTATCTAGGAAGCGACCAAAAAAATTGGGACCGACACGTAAGCAATGTAGTATTTTCATTGCGTAGTGTTGTGCACGATGCAATTGCAATAGAACCGTATTACGCGATTTCTGGAACTCCGATGATTCAAAACGGCAAATCTTATGAGTTACTTCGAAAACTAGGCGTGGTTAAAGAATCGAAAATCGAAATTTTAAATAAAGATGATAAACTAGAATTGATACGTGCAAAAATTTTTGAAAATTTGAAACTTGCACACCAAAAAGCTGAAAAAGTGTATAATACAAGAAGTAAAGACGTTAAGTACAAAACAGGGCAAATAGTTTATCGCCGAAACTTTAAATAAAGCAATAAAATTGACAATTATAATGCGAAACTTGGTGCTAAATTCATAAAATCGATTATTTTAAGAACAGTAGGAAATTCACTTTACGAAGTAGGAAATTTGAAAGGCGGGAAAGTTGGAGTTTACCACGCGAAAGATCTTCATTCTTCATGTTTAAAACAATAACAAAATGACGCACTCAGATGATGTTGCTTACTGTGATATTAGATTTAGGTAAAGGTACTTCAGTTTTGTTTGTAGTTAATCTCTCATCATAGTTATTTATTATATTATTGATTTTTGTTATATAGTTTATTTAGTTATATAGTTTATTTATTTAAAATAGTAGTTATTTGTTATATAGTTTATTTTATAGTTTTTATATTTACATTAATGATCTGTGATATTTTTTTTGTATTTTTTTTATAATATATTTAATTTTCTTAGTTTTTTTGTATGATCTGTGATATTTTTTTTTAGTTTTATATTCAAAGTACCTGATTTTCTTTAAAAGTTAATTTAATTTAACACTAATGAGCTGTGATATTTTTTTTAGTTTTATAGTCAAAGTACCTGCTCCTTGCTTAAAAGTTAATTTATTTTAACGTTAATCTGTGATTTTTTTATAGTTTATTTATTTATCTTAGTTTTTTTTTTGATCTGTGATATTTAGTTATTAAGCTGAAGTACCTGATTTTTTTAGGAGTTAAGATAAAGTACCTGATTTTAAACTGTGATATTGGCCTAGGTTAGTTAGTTAGTAATAGTACCTGATTTATTAGTTTTTAGTAATTTTATGTAAAATTCAAAGCATCTGTGATAACTACAAGTTTTAGTAACTATATTAATTGTCATAGACAATACAAGAACCAAAGATTAGTTTGTATAACGCTCAAAGTAATACTGTTTAAGAAGAAATGGTGGTGTTAGTAAAAAGGAAATGTACACTGCTCGACAAATATACAAAGTTAATATAGCATGAGATCTCAGGTAATGGACTCTGCCACACTACGAGACCATTTAATGATAAAAAGGTTAATAACGTAATATGACCACTTTTTTTACGATGTAAGTGACCTCACGACCACTCAGTCACATCCATCGAGCCTGTTACGTGGGCACATTAGTACCCGTCCAATGTACCTTGACCTAGTCCAATGTATCTTGACCTAGTCCAACGATGAAGAATTGTTTTTGTTGCATTGGTTGTTTTATTGAGGTTTTTTTTTAGTTTTCTGTATTTTATTTTGTTTTATTAAATAAATCCATTCATTTTATAGATTCTGAAAAGGAAATATGGAATTAATAACTGAAATACAGGAATTATGATAATAAATAAATATTGAAAGTATGAAATTGTTTTGCCAAAATTCGAATGTTTTCACACTCGAATCTGCAACACAAATTCCATATTATTTTCATTATATGTTAAAATGTTCAGCAACATCTGAAGCTGAAATTGAAATAATAAAAACATTATTATTATCACTATTTATTAGAAAGTTTTATAAAAAAATACTTACCAATATCAATATTCCACTTCGGCGGCAGTCCATGTTTGTTTTGATTTTGACATTTCTCAAAATTTTTTTATAGTCAAAGTTGAATCGGGTCGTTTTCTTCTGCGCAGGTAATAATGGCTTTGTCTCTTTCCTCCCAAAGGTAAAGGGGGCTGAAAAATGGCCACTAGCACATGCGCAGAAAGAATTTCGCGCAGTTTTGTTCACCCATAAGCCTAGTATGCTGTTGATGCGAAACGAAATTTTTCTGTGATCTCCAAACAGACAACGAAACGCTTGCGAAAACACAACGGAAAATATCCTTGGAGAGTTTCACTAATTCCAAAAACAAAATAAAACATAAACGCTAAAAATCAAAGAAACCAATGATGTAAGAAAATGATAAACAAAAAAAAACACAAATGTCATTTTTCCGCACACAATAAATAGTCTGTATAATTAATTCAGTGCGAAAAAGGAGCGGAGACTTCTCCAAATAATCTGCTACAATTATAAGTTTCGCTCTTCGAACAGCGTACTGCAAAACGAAAAGCAGAACGAAATTTTCCGTTTATGATTTCGTTGTGTCATTTTTGTATTGGATTTTTCGTTTCGCTTCAAGCCTAGTACGCTGCTGATGCGAAACGAAATTTTTCTGTGATCTCCAAACAGACAACGAAACGCTTGCGAAAACACAACGGAAAATATCCTTGGAGAGTTTCACTAATTCCAAAAACAAAATCAAACATAAACGCGAAAAATCAGAGAAACCCATGATGTAAGAAAATGATAAACAAAAAAAAACACAAATAAAACACAAATGTCATTTTTCCGCACACAATAAATAGTCTGTACAATTAATTCAGTGCGAAAAAGGAGCGGAGACTTCTCCAAATAATCTGCTACAATTATAAATTTCGCTCTTCGAACAGCGTACTGCAAAACGAAAAGCAAAACGAAATTTTCCGTTTCTGATTTCGTTGTGTCATTTTTGTATGGGATTTTTCGTTTCGCATCAGCAGCGTACTAGGCTTCAGCAGCGTACTAGGCTATAGAATGAATTTTAATGAATTTTTAGTGTTAAAGTAGGTAGGGAAATTTTTGATAGTAGGGATATTGTAGTAGGAAAGATAGTTTATTTTAGTGAATTAATAGATAATTTGATAGGATTAATTAATTAAGATATATATATTAGAATCAAGGTAGAATTAGCTTAGATAGTATTATTAAGAGAGAATAAAGACTGAGATATATAGAATGGAGTATAGAAGAAGTGGATGTGTGTGTGTGCTATTTCTTGGACATGGATGAGGGGGGAATTTATAGTTGGAAATAGTTATCTCACTCAGATGTAGTGGTAACTATTTACTTGGTTAATAGGAGGAGGACTAGGAACTAGCCTAAGGGATTTCATGGTAGTTATTTCGTTTGAAAACTCAAGGCAAAGAAGTGTTCGATTTAACGGCCATTTTTTTTGATTTTTTATTCAAGTTAAATTTCAAAGTAAAATTTTTAAAAAAAGTTTAACGATTTGAACTTACTTAAGTAAGAAGTTCTTTTAATAATAAAAAGAAGTGAATTTTAAGACAAAATAAATAAGGTAAAATTAAATTAACACTGAGAAAGTGAAAGTAAATTTCTCATATATATTTATATATACATATATATAGATTCAAGCGAATTCCTCAGAGAAGGAAAAATCCAAAGAAGTTTGGTGAAAAAGGTGATACGAATTTAGCAGAGGTACGTGACCAATGTGTGAAATTTAAAAAAACTCTATCTTACGTGTGAATCCTTCTTTTTACTAGGTTAAGGCCAGATTTTTTGTAAGATCTAAATAGAAAGATCATAAGCAGAAGCCTAAGCCTCTGCCATTTTCTTTCTTGTCTTGTCTTTCATCTTGACCTTCAGCGAGGACATCTTTTGAAGTTCAAAGAATTCCTTTGTCTAGGATAAAGGAACATTCTTCGTAGGACACGAATACCAAGGGCAAAGAGGGTATTTTACATATAGTGTACAAATATATATATATATATCCCACTTAAGACCCCATATAATAAGGGATTTGTGGAAGCAAGAAGATGGTGCTTCGTGAAGCAGAAAAAAAAGGACAAGGTGAAGGTTAGAGGAAAGGTGAAATCAGCACTGGTGAAAGGAAGGAAGTTCTGGAAAAAGAAAAAGTGAAAGAATAAATTGAAAGAAGAGAAGAATATCTAAAGAACAAAAGAACATTTTTTTTACATATAACATATATTTTTTTTAATGATAACTTAGAAATTGCGTTTACATAGAGAACCAAATATTGTAAAATTTAGTTCTCCAAGTGGTTTTTTTTTGTGAATTTTTTTTTTTAGTTTATTTTTATATTTTTTTTTTTGAATCAAACGAAAAGTGAGAAGTGATTTTAATTAGTCGTAAAAGAAAAACAAAAAAAATCGCAAATCAAAGATATTCCAAATTGAGTATTCTATGAAACCTGTTTCTCCAACGTGCTGCCGGCAGGACTACGAGGGACACGGAAAAACGTGAGTACATACTTTTTATATTGTTTGAGAGATAAAAGAATCTTAAAAAAGGAGATTAAGATCAAATCTGCTTTTCAGATTCAAAAATTATTTTTAGTTGTAAGATTTTTTTTTTGTTTTTGAATTCGAAATTGAATCATGGATAAGAAAAGGAACGAGTTGGAGAACTCGAATTTTTTTTTTGTTTAATTTTTTTTTAGTTTAAATGAATAAAATTGTATCCTGAAGAGATAAAAAGTAAACAAAAATGGTGTGCTAATTTTCATAGCTGATGGTGTGTGAAGGCTTGGTAAGGCCGTCCTGATGTGATTTAGGTTCTAGGACGTGACAGACGAACTTTTCTCTACGGACTAACCCGTGACTGGTCGGTTCATCTAAGGGGCTATTTCCACAAACAACGGCCATGGAAATAGCGAAGGAAGTATCTCTAAGATACTTGGGTGGGTGGCCAGACCTTCGTCACTAACAACAGGCGAGCGTTTTGGAATTCGGTGTGGCGGTATCTAGGGGAGATAAAGAGGAGGCACTTTAGATAAAAGTATAATGGTTTTAGGATTTTTTTTTAATAGGTTAGGGTTCATTTTTTTTTCATACTTATTTTTTTTTTATTATTTTTTTTTATTATATTTTTTTTATACCTACTTATAATTTTTTTTTAGGTGAAGGTTTTTTTTTTATATAATTATTTTTTTAGGTGGTTATTTTTCTTAATAGTTTCTTAGGATAGTTTTTTTTTATTATTTTTTTTTTTGAATACTTTTTTTTTTAACTTTATTTCGAAGTGCCAAATCTGCGTTTCTCTTGGTTATCGCCAGAGTCTTCAGATCTGTGTCATTTTGTAAATAGTCGTATTTTACCCTAGGCACGATATAAATTAATGTTTAGTCGAGCAGGAGGTGTATTGGGAGGTGGCAAGAACCACTCCACGCGACGAGCTGAGCCGTGCAACCACAAGCGTGCCGCAGCCTCTTTCAGTACACCGAAGCAATCCCCCGTGGAAACCTGACTCCTAACATCGGGGTGTGAAAAATTATTATTTATTATTACTTTTATTATTATTAATAGTAGGTAATTGTATTTTATTTTCCCAGATCAAATCCAGTGCCTATACACTTTGTAACTCTCGCATCGATAAAATTGGTCAAACGTCGAAAAGTGGCACAAAACTCATACGAGATGTTTCAATTTTCGAAGATGAACATGTTGGTCTTTATACCTGCATTATGGGACTTCCTATAATCTTCATTTATGAAGATCTCTGCATTTTGGTCCTTTTTCTATATTCAACATTCCATCTTACATCTGAAGAAATTTTCGGAAAAATGTATCCATTGCAATTAGGTAAAAGTCCCAAAACAATTACATTTAATTTTTTTTCTTTCTTTTCTTATTGTACACTTGTGTACACTTCACTCAATAGATATATTACACCTTATTTTTCATAATCTCCTTTTTTGTGACTGAACTGTAATACTGAAGAAATAAAACAACGATCGAAGTGACAACGTTGTTATATACCTATTTATTTTTTGCATTTGTTTGTTTTATTTGTATCTGTTTCTTTACACTATTAGTACCATTTGCTAAAACAGCCATCTACCCCTAAAAGTCGGATCTTGTGTAGTTTTTCTTAACACACAATATAAGACAAGTGAGAATTCGGCATTACAGGTACAAAAAACAGAGAAAATTCACTCTCCGGAACCAGACAAAAACTGTCTAAATCAAACAAGTCCAACCAAACAAGGGTACTTCCAAAACAGCTGTTTAGCATCAAAACATTTTTTTTTGATTATTTGAATGAAAAAAATAAAATGTAAGAAAATAGTCAGTGGCAATTACAAAATTTAAAATACAGATTCGAATAAGTTCAACTCAACAGTTATGGTGAAAATAAATAGGCATTTGTAGGGTTTACAAAAGGGGTTTGAATATACGAAAGAAATTGGTTTAAGTTGGTGCTGACGTGCGGTTAGCGGTCGAACCGGTACTGTATTTAAATTAGGAAGTACATTTTATGTCCGTAGGTAGGAAGAAGTTTTAATATCGGTTCACTTAATTGAAAAAATCGGTTAAAATTTATCAGGGCTGGCAAGTAAGAAGAGACTTATTTTATTCAGAGATTTGTATAGACAGATTAATTTTAATGATGAAATAAATAAAACAAAATAGTGACTAGATTGTAAGAAGAAAAAGAAAAGGAAGGGAAGTGAAATTAAGAAAAGAAAAAAAAAAAAAAAAAGTACTGGCATGCGATGAGGATCGAACCAGGAGCCGAGGGGTCGTGTGGACGAGTGTTTCAACTACGCCACCATAGGGCTTGTGACACCTTGGATGTAATACTTGCTTAGGCTGAGTAAGGAAAGACAAAGAGGTCGATCTCTCGTGGGGAAAAAGGAAAGAAGACAACGACTTCAGCTACTAACACAAAACGAGGAAGTGGTATTAGTGAAAGTAAAAGCATTGGGACAAGAAAAGTCTGTGGATTTTATTCAAAAAATTAGATTATCCTCACATATATTTTCGAAAAAATCGAAAATCAACGAAAATCCTGGAATTTGATTTTTGTGGTCAAAATCCTGCACAAAATCAGAAGAAAAAGATGACCGGAACCACTTCCATGTTCAAAATTCCTTGGGACAACATTGAGACCCGATAGAGAAGCTGGAAGTTTTGGATACTACTAGGTAGTTGGTGTCGAAATCTTAAAGAGTGAAGTGGTGGAAAAAAAAAATAAAAAAAGGAAAATAAATTGTGAAATTAAAAAAAAAAGGTACAGTCACACAACGTACAAAACAAAAAATAAAAAAAAAGAAAAAAAAGATAAAAGGGTAAGTGAAGGAACATTATATTGTAAAATAGAAAAAAAAGTAAAACAAAAGCATTTTTTTTATTAAAGAAATCGAAAATATATAATAAAATTCAAAATAAAAACTAATTACGTACATATATGGTGCAAGCTTGCGAGGAAAAAAAAAAAACAGGAGGTAATCTAAATAGTAAAATTTTTTATTGGTATTAAGTACAGATAGTAAAAGAAAAAAAAATGTATTTCCTTTAAGAAAACGAAAATAATTTAAAAAGAAAAGGAAACAAACTAACTATAAATTGTGAACGTGCACCAAAGAAAAAAAATTATACAAGATAAAACAACAAAAAGAAAAAAAAAGGAACTACAAAAGAACACACAATACCTACCACCAACAATATAGCATCAACTATATACATAACTATTAATCACGTTGAGGCATCGACACCAACGTTAAATTTTCGTTTAGCCAAAAAGGTGCTCCATAGGTTCATCCGAAGAGTAACCCTAGGCATAAAGGTACCCATCGATAAGTTGAGGCTAGGCTAGGATAAATCATACTTATCCTACAACCACAGCTCACAACCGACCAAGGCACGAAAAGCCTTGTATCTTAACGTACTACATCGTCGGGTACTAAAGCATACGACACTACCAGCAACACAATATAGCTAGCACCAACAGCAGAAACGTACGACATCGATGTGCACTAAGGCATGTGACAACTCAACAAGAAGAAGCAACATATCAAGCACCAACATCAGCAGAAGCATACGACACTCACAGGCACAAAGGCATGTGACTCTTTACCAGCGACAACAAGATCCGGCAAAGCAACTCGCACACATTCAATACATACAGCAATCCACGACATCTTCGTCAACGCAATCAAAATTACAACATATATCTATAACCAAATCTACACCTACCATCTACAACTATTATCAACATCCCTATCGAACAAATTTGTCACCAAGGACAACCAACATACAACAACATCACATTATAGGCCATTTACAACACAACATTACAACCAGACCATACAACCCCCACAACGCCATCAAAAGAAACATTTTACAATCTGTTCGATGCAAAAGCTAAGTAAACTTATCTACTTTCGATTCTTTTTTAATTTTTTTATGTAAAATCAATTATTTTAAATTTTTTTTATATAAAATCAATTATATTAACAAAAAAAAAGGTACAATAGAATAAAACAAAACAACAACAAATAATAAAAAAAAAATAATAAATAAAAAAAAAGGAAAAAAAAAGAAAAGTATACAAATTAATCAAGAATACAATTAAATTAAGTAAACAAAATAAGAAAAAAGAAAAAAAAATACTAAACAAGTAAAGAAATCAATTTAATAATACAGTAATAATTTTACTATATATGTATAATTTGAAATAGGTCTTATTTTTGGTATGTACAGCAATTTTTCGAATTTTAAATCTTTTCAAAATTAATTCCAATTTAATATATACAATATAATAGGTACAAGATCAATCAAATAAGTAGAAGTCTGGGAAGGAGATAAAGCTCCCGAAATCATATTATCATCGATGCGGTGCACCTCCTCGACAGCTGATTTCGCCTGTTTGCCCAAAAAAAAAAGAAAAAAATAAGAAAATCATCAAGTAAAAAAAAAAAAAAGTTTATCAACAAAACATACCAACTGGGTAAGTGCTAATTGATTTTGTATTGATTTTTAATGTCGAAATTGCTTTAAAATTTTAATCGTGTATCTAGGACACGAACCATAAAATAGAATTTAGCGCAAGTTATAAATTATTATTTTTTTTTTCAATTTTGTGGTTGTGAACCCTAAAAGTATACTATACAATAACCACAACAAAAATCAACCAAATTAAGTGCAGTGTACACACAAGGCGTATGCACATATATATTTATTGAAAAAAAAAATATGAAATTCTGTTCAACCTTTGCAACGCACTCCGAAAAAAAAAGGATCGTTTATAATATAGTGAATGTATATGCATTTATAATAGAACGAATTTTATAAATCAAATTATAAAGATATACCTTTTTCTTAATACTTTTAATTTTAAATCGAAATCTAATTATTAAAATTGGGAGTTACACTTGTGAACTCTTTTGAATTTTATTTTTTTTATCATTATTCCTTAATCTAGATAAACACTATTTTGTTTTAAATTATATTTTTTTAATAAAAGATTTTATAACGTAATGAGAATGAAGGAGTTTTGGATTTGAAATCATTAAAGTTATATTTTTTTTGTGGTATGGGAATCTTACAAAAGGTATTTTTTTTGTGAACGGAAATTTTGATTAAAATGAAGCTTTAGATACTTTTGTTAGGGTGGGTGTAGACGGACAGAGATGAGTGAGAGGTAAAGGAAGATGAGAAGAGTGAGTTAGGGGGTTTTTGCTTTTAGTATTTGGAGGTCGCAAAAGCCAAGGACGCTTCTATAGGGTGAAGCGTGGGGGGGAATTTGCCTCATGGACAAATAACACCATGTCCAAGTCACTCTCCAGGGTTGCCACTTTTCTTTATTGATTTTTCTATTTAATTTAAATTTTCTTTAACTTCAGTACAAAAATTAAAAGTTTTTCTTTTTTGTTTACCTTTAGGATAGAATTCGGTCTCAAATTTTATATTTGAACCTATATTATTTTAAAATTTTTTTTTCGGCATGTAATTAGTGACGATAGTTCTGATTTGCAACGGCAAGAACCTACCCCAACCGACGAGCAGAGCCTAGGCTTAAGCAAGCATGCCGAGCCGTTGTAAGCAGGACACCCTACGCCAAGATCGGCCTTCTCAATCCTGTTAGCAGGAGGTCGTAATGGTGGGTAAAAGGGGCGGAGGGGTTCAAGGATATCGAAGATTTGAAAGTGTTTATGTGCTGTTTTCTTTTTTTTTGTTATTTGTGGTCTGAGGGTCATAGCACCTTCCGATGGGAAGTTAAGGGACCTTTCGGTCTAAGAGTCCTTGGACAACCAACACCAGGTTCCGTTACACAAACAGATTTCACTTTAAATATGTTTTTATTGTATCCAATTAATAAAATCTTATCTATATAGGTGTGTGTAACTACTGGAATAATAAAAACATGCAAATTAATTTCCAAGAATCCATAATATTCAATTGAATCTGGATGTTGAACCACAATTTAACAAACCACACGTACATAGGAATAATAATTTTTATTACTGCAGTTGTTGCATTTACTACTTATTTAAAAGTTGTGTTCCTTTGGGCCTTGCAAAGTAGTTTTTAGTACTTTCCAGTAGATGATGAATAGAACCAAACATATTAGCCGTGTTTTTTTGCAAGCCCGGGGGGAATTGGATGAAAAAAATGACGTCGGTGCTAAACAATCAACATGTTAAATGAAACAAAAACTAATCCCGAGGAATTCTCGGGGCTTAACTTAAGCGCACCGAAAAACTGTTACCGGCATGAATTGCATACATGTTATCGATAGTTTGTATGAAAACTCCATGTTTTTTACTGTCATGGCGTCGCCAATCCCCGCTGTCGTTTTTTTCAACCAATTCCGCCCGGGCTTGCAAAAAAATATGCCTAATATAATTTTATATTATCTTTGATAGTACCATCGTACTCGTAATAGAATCTCCGTATGTTTATGTTGTTTTAAATGAAAATACCAATGAGAGTGAAAAGGAAAAAATCAAAATCCAACAAAAATTGATGACAAAAAATATATATTTTTCAAAAATTCACTCAAGAAATAAGCTTAAATCGAAAATTTTGTAAATACGGGTCTTATAGTTTCTTATTTGCTTCTCAAAACTATAAAACTTGTTTCTAGAAAATATTACCCTGATTTTAGGTGATTTTTTTTCTCCAAGGTCTATTTTTAATTTTTTTGCTTTCAAACGATTTTATCTCGACTTTTAGAGTTTCTAGAATTTTCTTTTGTATGCATGACTTTTTTGTATTAAAAAGATCTATGGATTACAAGAAAAATCAATTCTTTTACTATTTTGGTTTAGAAAATAGAATTTAGACCTTTTTCATTGTTTACCCTAATTTACCCTATTTTGAAATTTTTAAATAAAGTTTCCGTTCACATAATATTTTTGGTTTATCACTAAAACTTACCATATAAGCTGGGTCAGATAATAATAAACATAAGGAGGAGGCGTTAATGTGTAAAAAAAATCAATTTTTTCGTATAATTTAATAAATTAATATTATACTGACATCATATATTTTGACCAAATCTTAACTGATGTTCTGATTAATGTTTTATTTATTAGTTTACATAAATAAACATAAAGAAACCGCAAAATATTAAAGGAAATTAATGAAAACAGAGATTTGGAAACCTGAAACTGTGTAAAAATTAAATAACTTCCGCCACACACCGAATTTAGGCAAAAGGTTAACTGATAAATAATGTATCAATACGTACCTATATATGATATAAAGGTCGTTCTTATTGGAGCTGGGCCAGCGCTCCATACATTTTTGCCCATTGTCCTTTGCAATTCAAAAAAATCTACCATATATTTTTAAGACTAGCTATTTGAAAATTATTTTATCCATTCATAATTTTTCATTCATTTTCTTTTTTTCTTTTCTTAAACACTTAGAACACGAGGTACAACACGCATCCAATTAAGTTGATTGTATAAAATATAGGTACATTATGTAGATAAATGTATTTACAAAATATTGATTAAATTTGTAACCACAATGTTAAGCACTTGAAATGAAATCTTTATTATCAAAATAGCTCATCGGATGGTAGGTCAAAAAATGTTGGGGGGCCCCCAAAATTGCGGGGTTGCAGGGCCCACCCGGCCCATGCCTAAAGGCGCCTATGAGCCTATCCCGTAAAAACGGGACTCTGGCGTGGTATAACATTAACCGCTAGCAACTGTATCATTTTATTTGTATTTGTATTTTACCCTTTCGGGTAGGAGGAAGAATGTACCCGAGGTAGGAATGCCTGTCGTAAGAGGCGACTTAAATCCACCCTCCGTATACTGAGAATGATGTATACAAAACTATGCAATGGAAAAAACAAATAGATATAATACCCCAAGTGGTAATCCAGGTTCACTGGAATATCCACCCTCTTCGGAGGTCGGCTCTACGGATTAAAAAAGAAAGTCTTGAGAAAGACAATAATGAACATCGTCAAAGACTTGACGTAATAGTAAAACTCTATCAGGAGTTAAAGATAGAAGTCGATCTTCTTCGCAAAGAAAATGAGATGTTAAAGAACATACATCCTCAAAAAGACTTAACGGCTAGCTCACCGCAAATAGATACATATTTGCAGATATGAAACAGATGAAGAAGAGTTAGCACGCGAAACAGAAAAGCCCCAAACAAACATATTTTGTGAAACATAAGAGGTTGCTGCAGTAATAACTGATTTAAAATCTTCATTTTTTCCGGACCTCCATGGAATTTATCCCATTGTTCTGAAATCATGTGTAGATTCATTGAGTTTGCCACTACAAATTATATTTAACAAGTCTTTTTCGTCGGGGGTCTTTTTAGATGAATGGAAGATTTCTTATATTACTCCTCTATTCAAGTCCGGAAAAAAGGATGAAATTATTAACTATAGACATATAAGTCAAATGCCTACAGTGCCCAAATTACTTGATAAGTTGGTTCAACAAAAATTTGTTAGTCTCCAGCATGGGTTTTACAGGGGTAGATCTACTTGTGCTAATTTGATCGAGTTTACAAATTTTTGTTCATCAGCTATGGAAGAGGGCACGCAGGTTGATATTTGCTACACAGACCTTTTAAAAGCTTTTAGTAGAACCACCTTAAAGCGTATGGCTTTGAAGGTGTAACTTTGAAATGGTTCAATTCATATTTAGTAGGAAGAAGGCAAGTGGTGATTATTGGTAACTATAGTTCAAAAGAAATTTTTGTGCTCTCGGGAGTTCCTGAAGGAAGCCATTTGGGTCCTTCTATGTTTTTGTTATATATAAACGATTTAGTTAATGTTATACAAAATTATGTTCGCCGATGATATTAAGTTCTTCAAAAAGATAAAAAATGTAAACGACTGTATTTCCTTCCAAAATGAATTAAATATATTTCAAGATTGGTGTAGTTCTAATGACCTTGAACTTAATTATGGGAAGTGTGTGTTGATGACATATAATCGAACTTTGCATCCTATTTTGATTAATTATGTTCTTGATGGAAATATTTTACCAAGAGTTCATGAAATAAAGGATCTGGGAATTGTGTTCGATGCAAAACTTTCGTTTGATCTTCATATAAATTATGTTGTGTCAAAAGCTAACTCCCTTTTAGGGTTTGTTAAAAGAAACTCTGTGGATTTCAAAGATCCTTATACGGTTAAATCGCTTTTCTGTTCATTAGTACGACCTACTCTTGAATATTCCTGCATTGTATGGTACCCTAACACTGTAAAAAGCATTTACAGAGAGTTTTTTGAGATTTGCTTTGAGAAATTTTTCATTAACAGGAAATGTAATATTAAGCTATAAAAGTAAATGTTTGTTGTTAGGAGTTATGACTCTTGAGAGGCGAAGAAAAATTGATAGTGTACTGTTTGTCCGTGGTATTTTATGTTTTTCTATAAAAAGTGATTATCTTCTTTCTAAAATTCATTTGTATGCCCCCTCAAGATCAAGAAATTTTTTGTATGTAGCACATCATACAACTTTGTATGGGCAGCATGAGCCAATCTCTCGATGTGTAAGTTTATTCAATACTTTCTATGAAGATATTGACATTTGTATGCCCAGACAAAAATTCAAAAATACTCTTATGTTAAGTAAAAAGTTTTAAAATTATTAAATTAATTGTACATATGTATATATTTATATTATTAAAATTATATTTTATTTATCTTGTATTTTTAAGTTTCTATGAAAAATCTATTGATGTACTAGATCGTAGATTAAATAAATAAATAAAAGGCGTAGTAAAAAATGGAAAGCTGGCTCCTCACCTGAGTCCTCATTATCTTCTGTAATAGCCTCATCAAAAGAAGCAATTATAAATGAAAAAACTATAAAGCTTCGGCCCCGCCACTAATAGTAAATGTCATCGGTATTGCGGTATACAATAAATTGCAAATTATTTTAAAGACGCTATTGCCATCGACCTTTAAAATTATTTCGCTTAGCAATAATAAATGGAAAGTTTGTATGAAAGACCCCGAAAGTTATCGTATTCTGTCACAAAAACTAAACGAAAAAGTAGAATGGTATACTCATGAGAACAAGTCAGAACGACCCTTACGTATTGTAGCGAGAGGTCTACACGCATCATGTTTAAAAGCTGATATCATTAATGATCTAAAGGAGCGAAACTACAAAATCTTAGATGCTGTGAACATCGTGAAAAAAGAAAAATAGCAAAAAGATACCGAAACGACAGTGGTACAGCGTGGTCTTCCACTATTTATACTTACTTTCGATAAGGCTGAAAAGCTAGAGGAAATTTATAAAATGAAAACAATCCTAAATATCGTCGTTAAGATCGAACCCTTAAGAAGGAATACGAGACTGGTTCCTCAGTGTAAACGGTGCCAAGAGTTCATCACACTCAAACCTATTGCAAAAAGGAGCCTAGGAGTGTAAAATGCGCAGGAAAACATCTTACTGCAAACTGCACTGGAAATAACAAAATGCCAGCGACGTGCACTAACTGTAATGGAAATCATCCTGCCAACAGCTATAGAGGCTGCGAAGTTGCGAAAGAACTACAAAAACGTAGATTAAAATTAACATAGTCACAAAGAAAAATAACAAAGACAAATACAAAAGACAGTTTCTAATACTCGAAAAACGGTAACAGCCCAAAGACCTTGTGTCCAAAAAGAAAAGCAAGGACCATGAACACCTTTGAAGGATAAACCAAAAAAAGGAAGTGCACAAACATATGTCCAAATAGCTGCCAAAGAAAAACCCATAAACAACAACGAAACTGCACCTGATTCACTCTCAAACGTCTTAAACATAATTTTGTCGAAACTCGAGGAACAGTGTGGTACAAATAAACTTATCTTCGAAATGTTAATTAAGCTCGAAAACAGTTTTCGACCCAAACGCCTTCCAAAAAATACATGATGGAAAATTTTAAAATTCTAACATGGAATGCCAACGGATTATGGCAAAAATTAGAAGAATTAGAAATGTTTATGCACGAAAAAGATATTGACATATTATGTCTGATATCAGAAACGCACGTCAAAAAAAAAGTCTAATTTTATTATCAGCGGATTTGTAGACTACCACGCTGTTCATCCGTCGGACAAAGCAAGAGGAGGAGCTTCATTATATATAAAAAAGTACATCGAACACACGATAGGCCTAAAAATAGAGGTTGAATAAATGCAATTAATCAGTGTCCAGGTTAGAACTAAAAATGTTTCACTCAATGTGTCTTCAATTAACTGCCCTCCTCGATGGAAAGTTGATAAAATTGAATTTACAAACTTGATCAAGTTACTTGAACCAAAATTCATTGCTGGTGGTGACTTTAATGCGAAACACAGCTTTTGGGGCTCTAGATGCATATCTCAAAAGGATCGAATGCTCTACGAAGCAGGAATGGAAAATAACTGTGATTTTCACTCGAGGGGCAAACCGACTTATTGGCCGACTGATCCCTCGAAGATACCTGACCTGATTGATTTCTTTGTGGTGAAAGGAATACCCTCAAATCATATCAACATAACGGAAAGCTTTGATCTCTTCTCCGATCATTCTGCCGCTATTCTTACTATGAATTAAAATATAATTAAAAATGAAAAACCACCCAGACTAACCAATGGTAAAACAAACTGGGAAGGATTTAAGAGAGATATCGAGAACAACGTTGAATTAAGGGTATCACTACAAACGCCTCTTGAGCTTGAAGACGCAGTTCAAAAAGCCGCATGGGATAACTCCCCAACCAAAGAGTAATTACACCATTTAAAGGCATAAAATATCCCGAAGAAATAAAGGATTTAGTTAAAGAGAAACGAAAAGCACGTAAGAAATGGCAGCAAACTCGTGCACAAAGTAACCTTAAATCCCTTGTATAATTTACTAAGAAAGACGATATCAGATTTCAAAAACAATGAAGTTGAAAATTACCTTGAAAACTTTACAGCAGGAAAAGAATCCAACTACTCGCTGTGAAAAGCTATTAAAGTAACGAAAAAACCAAAGCTCCCAGCGCCTTCGATTAAGAATGACCAAAACGAGTGGGCAAAAAGCGACAAAGAGAAAGCGAATTTGTTTGCGGATTACCTGGAGGATACATTTAAAGCATTCCATGGAGAAGCGCTAAATGAAAATATGAATGTGAATCTTACCGCAAGTGAAATATACAGAACAAGAAATGTTACTCTCACCGAATTAAGTAGAGAAATAAAAAAGCTGAAGTCCAACAAAAGCTCCAGGATAATTATGACTTAATAACGGCAGAAATTCTTAAAATGCTCCCTCGTAAAGGATTAATAAACCTCCTTTATATAAATGCCGCTCTAAGGCTTCAGTATGTCCCGACCCAATGGAAAAATGCGGAAGTTATAATGGTTCTGAAACCAGGTAAACCATCGCATGAAAAGAAATCTTATAGACCCATTTAGCCTCTTCCTGTAGTGTCAAAAGTTTTTGAGAGAATATTACTAATGCACCTGCAACCAATAATAGAAGAAAATCACTTAATACCTGAACATCAGTTCGGTTTTAGAAGTAAGCACTCGACAATTGACAAAGTGCATAGAATCACTGACGTCATCGAAAAGCTTTTGAAGAAAAGAAAATTTGCTCTGCAGTCTTCTTAGACGTGTCGCAAGCCTTTGACAAGGTCTGGCACGAAGGCCTCAAATTCAAATTAAGACAAGTTTTGCCTGATGGACTTTACACGATTTTTAAAGAATATCTGGAGAATAGAATCTTTCGTGTGAGACATGGAAATGAGTATTCTGATTTCAAAGAAATGAAGCTAAATATCTCGGTATGACTTAAGACGCGAAATTAAAATGGAAGCCGCAAGTAAAAAAGAAATGCGAAGAATTAAACATTAAATTCAGAGTACTGGTTACTCGGGAAACTCTCTAAGCTTAATGGCCAAACCACACCCACGCTTCGGGCGCTCGGGTTTTTCACCGACTTTACGATATTTGACCATATCATGTGTCATAAAGCGCGACCTTAGGAATTTACAAAACGTAATGTAGCTTCAAACCTCGGGCGTTGAGATATGAGAGAATAAAAGTTCTGTTTCCTTAATTTAACACTGCGCAGATTCTTCGCAGATAATAGGGAACCAAAAATATCCCTGTTTTTATGGTTTCAATTAGGTACTAACAACAATTGAAATAAATAGCTTTGCCAATGAAAGTATTTACTAATGTCGATGTTTTCTTTTTGATTTCAATGAAATATGAAACATACGTATTACGACATTGACACAATGCTAGTTTACAAAAAAATTTCTTCAAGCATATTGAACTTTGAAAAGTAATTCGAAGAATGACTTTCTATTTGCAATCGGGATGTGAAAAATAATTAATTATTATTACTATTATTATTATTACCAGTTGTATTTTATTTTCCCAGATCAAATCCAGTGCCTATACAATTTGTAACTCTCGCATCGATTAAATTGGTCAAGAAACGTTGAAAAATGGAACAAAATTCATACGAGATGTTTCAATTTTCGAAGATGAACATGTTGGTCCTTTCTCTCTATTCAACAAATGTAAATTTTAATCTTACATCTTTTTTTTTGCAGTACTCGCATGAAGATGAATGTAGATCCACCATTATATGGTTTTCACAAAATCTCGGATTTCGACAACAAGATCACGAAATCCGTTCACACCACACATAAACTAGATTTTGTTTGACATTTCGAACAAATTTCATTATTGAAGAAAATTATCGAAAAATGTATGCATTGGGCCTTACCAATAATCAAATTTAGCGACGACTTAAATATTTCAGTAAAATTAACCTTAATTCTGGTGATCTCAAATAATGTACCATTCATGGAATGTTTAATTTTTTGAAGTCCATTCCATATATGATTCATTATTAAGAGTCCACTTGAATATTAAGGTCATACTATAAATGGTTTATTAGCTAGAGCCCATTCTATTATGGTCCATTTTACTGAAATATTTAAGTCGTCACTAAATTCGATTATTGGTAGGGCCCATTGTAGTTAGGTAAATTACCTACACACATTTAATTTTTTTCTTTCCTTTCCTATTGAAAAATTCACAAAACGGAATCAAATGCCACTGCCTGTGAACACTTCACTCAAAACTGTAAGTGTAATACGACACGAAATAAAACAATGATCGCAGTGACAACGTTGTTATATACCTATCTCTTTTTTCCATTTGTTTGTTTTATTTGTATGTACTCGTTTCTGTTTCTTTACACTACTGGCGCCATTTTGCAAATTAATACAGTCATCTACCCGTAAAAGTCGGATTTTGTGTTGTTTTTCCTAACACACAAAACGAGACAAGTGAGAATTAGGCATTACAGGTACAAAAACCAGAGAAAATTCACTCTCCGGAACCAGACAAAAAATGCCGAAATCAAACAAGTCCAACCAAACAAGGGTACTTATAAAACAGCTGTTGAGCAGCAAAACATTTTTTTTTTTTAATTTTAGAGTGAAATAAATAAATCACAAACAGATTTCACTTTAAATATGATTTAATTGTTATGTTTTTATTCTATCCAATTAATTAAATCTTATCTACATGGATGTGTGTATCTTTTAGAATAATAAAATCATGCAAATTTATTTCCAAGAATCCATAATATTCAATTGAATCTGGATGTTGAACCACAATTTAACAAGCCACACGTACATAGGGATAATAATTTTTACTGCTGTACAGTTGTTGGATGTAACACTTATTTGAGTCACTCACCCAAAAATATACGAATAGGTAGTTTTCTTTAAATAAGATATTTAAGTATTTTTATTTTAATAGAAACTTTCACACCCGAAAGAAATTGAATTACCAAAAAAAAAAATGATTGTTGTGAGCTGAGCTGTCAAAGCGCCACCAAAATAGAAAATAGATCTATTCGGGCGTCGCGCTCCGGCTTACGATATTTACGATCTAAAGCGAACACGAAGCGTGAGGTAACATTTCAGATTGCTTCATAAGAGCCCATTGTTTCTATTCAATATGTCAAAGTCAGACCTGACGCGTGGATGTGGTTTGGCTATAAAGAATTTATTTGCTTAAAAACCAGCCCTAGTGTTTTCTTATTGCCATTTAAAGTAAAAGCCAAGCGAAAAATATAAATAACGATTCAGCTTATTCATTTAACGTGGAAAACTTTACGATTTCATAAAATCGTAAAGTTTACGACACACGTTTCATGTACGCACTAAAAAACATTTTGCGTAAATGTGCAGGTTCAATAAAAATCACCTTACATCTGAATTTTCAGACTTATGAATTTATGTCGTTGAACGCAAAAAAAAATCTCAAATTTCAGTCGAAAGTCATTGTGTCAAATTCCTGCATTACCTTACCTCTAGGATTTACATTTAAGCGAAATAAAATAGAACTTTAATTATTTATTTATTATAAGCTTAATACAAGCTGGACTTAAAAGCACATATTATTCTTAAAACTAAACTTAAACTTAGAGACTATGGTGGGTTTTTCGTTATTTTTTTTAATTATTTGAATGGGCCCATAGGCCCACCCACCAGTTTTTTACAAATCAAAAAACTTAAAAATTAAACTTAAAAATAAATGAAAAAGCAAGGGGCCTTAGAATTATGAGAGGTGATTGTAGAGGGAGTTTTTGAGAGTGGATATGTTGATATGAAATAATATGAATTACATTTGTATATTAAACATTGAACTTGAGTAGTTGTGAGGATTAAATTATATGTAACTAAATCAGCCACAGGTTTTATTATTTTCATTAAAAGTCTTTTTTATTAATACGTATCAATAAAAAGGCCTACAAAATTATAGAAAAACTTTCCAAACATCAATATAAAAAATTGTTGATTTAAAAATTCACTAAACAATAACCAAAAAGTTCGTTCATTTTAATAAGTATTGAATTTTAATGACGAAAACTAAAAACATTAACCACCAACAAGGCGAAAATTATAAAGTTCAGCGTTTATGTGCAGTGCTTCAGCTGATTTCGCACTTCCCCCACCACATACAACTTTCATCTGAATTTTAAGATGAGAATTTCTTGTCTGAAAATTCAGATAAAACGTAACTAAAAGTCATCTAACTTTTTATGACAGCTAGCTAATGGGCGGGTTCAATAAAAATAGCTTAACATCTGAATTTTCAGATTTCTGAATTTATGTCGTTGAACGCAAAAAAAAATCTGAAATATCAGTCGAAAGTCATTGTGCCAAATTTCTGCATTTACCTAAAGGATTTACATTGAAGCGAAATAAAATAGAACTTGAATTACATTTGTAAATTAAACATTGAGAGTGAGTAGTTGTGAGGATGAAAATATATGTAACTAAATCAGCAACAGGTTTCATTACCTTCATTAAAAGTCCTTTTATTGATATGTATGACTTACAAAAACATAGAAAAACTTTCCAAACATCAATTAAAAAAATTGTTGATTTAAAAATTCACTAAACAATAAACACAAAGTTCGTTCATTTAAATAAGTATTAAATTTTCATGACAAAAACTAAAAAAATCAACCACCAACAAGACGAAAATTATAAAGTTCAGCTTTTATGTGTGCTTTTGGCACTTCACCACAAACAACTTTCATCTGAATTTTCAGATGAGAATTTCTTGTCTGAAAATTCAGATGAAACGTAACTAAACGTAACTAAAAGTCACTAAAAGTCATCTAACTTTTTATGACAGCTGGCCAATCAGAAGCTCCAAAAATTCAGAAATCTGAAAATTCATATGTAAAACGTAATCGATTGAATCAAAAGCTCTGAAAATTCAGATGTACAACGTACTGCATTGAAATTGAAAGTACCCAATCACCAGCAACATTAACCATGACCAAAAACATACTTGAATTTTCTGGAAAAAAAGACGGTTTTTTTTCTGTTGGACATCTTTGGACATTGTCTAGTCATGGAGGCTTCCACACGACGTCTGCCCAGCACAACGATTCTTAAACAATGTTTACCTTGAATGTTGGATCTGACCTGGTGGACCAATTTTGGGGCCATCTCGGTCACCGGACTTAAATCCGTTAGAATTGTTTTTTGTTATAGGGATGCCTCGAGGAAAAAGTTTATGCAAAACCAATAAGTAGCATTATTGAACTCCAGCAACAGATACAAACTGCTGGTCAAGAGATACAAAATTCGGGAAACACAAAACTCTTGAAAAGACATTTTGAACAATATTTATAAATTTAATAAGAAAAAATTTAAATTAACCGTAAAAATAAAAAAATTAAAATTAATAAAACAGCTATTATTTAAAAAAAGACTTATTTTAGAACCCTGTTTTATTGAGTTCAATTGGTTATAACTTTTGATCTAAGTCTAATATTGACACGTTTTATACCATTTAAGAAACTTAAAAATCGTGGCCAATTTTTAAAAGTAAAAACCAGTTTTAAGTTCTATGATTTATTTTCAGGGTGAAAATCAGGGTATTTGAAAATCGAAGTTAAAAATAGATTTGATCAAAGCATCCTGATATTTAATAATTTTAAGCAAAATGGTACAGAAAATTTAAAATATTTTAATGCACTATTAAGCAATATTTAAATATAAAAATTTAAAAAAAAAACAAAAATCAATTATGGACAGGGTGACCAAAAAACTTGGTCAAAGTAGGGGTTTTTTGAAATTTCAAAAAAACAGCCGTTACTCGAAGATCGTTACTAAATTCTGAGTGCTCATGACCTGGCCTATCACTAGTTTCAGTTTGGACAATTGTTGGTGATTTGCATAATGTGTGACAAAAAGCTAGGGCGTGTAGGTTGGACTTAGACAAGAAAAAAATCGTATGGGAGGGGGGGGGTCTATTTCCCCCTTTTAGCTGGGAGGGAAAATTAAAAAAAATCATTTAAAACAGAGAAAAAAATATTAAAAAATAACGTTATCACATACAGAGTCAGGCTATAGCATTATGAAAATCTAGAAATCCATTCTTTAATTTTATTTTTAAATAAAGTTGTTCGAGTGAATAGTTTTTGAAAAATTAATTTTCAAAGTCAAAACTAAGCACTATTTTTTTTAAAATATTCCATTCTCTTATTAATTTTTGATCAAACGCAAAAAACCGGATATCGAAAAGTTTTGTAGTTTTTGAGAAAATCAAAAATAACACAAACTTGTTTTTTATAAAAAAAACCTTTTATTTTGGTTTTTACGTTATTGGATTCTTAGGTGAATTTACGGATAAAAGGATTAACTTTCTTTTTCTACAATTTACATCACTGGAGTAACATTTTACAATACAATTTACAATAACAATTTACGGAAAGAAGGATTAACTTTCTTTTTCTACAATTTACATCACTGGAGTAACAGCAATCCGCATAACAAGAAACAAACCAAATCTCAACACCGCTTTAGCTGTAATGTTTGGCTTGGTATTGTTGGACGAACAGTTATTGGACCACGGTTCCTGAATTCAGTCATAAATGGAGAATCCTATCTGCAGTTACTACGAGACCTTCTGCCCGATTTGATTGACAATGTTCCCTTGGCCATAGCAGATAGTTCAATCTACCAGCAAGATGGAGCTCCAGCACACTATAGCCGCACTGCAAGGAACTGGCTTGATGAACATTTTAGTGACCATTGGATAGGAAGAAGAGGTCCCACAGATCACCAGATTTAACACCGTTAGATGTTCATTCATGAAAAACTATGTGTACGAAGTAGAATTAGAATCTTTGGAACAACTTAAACAACGGATTGAAGTGGCTGCAGTCAAATTACAGGAAAATTTATCAAGTAGAAATTTATGTGCAGCAATAAGAAGACGCTATAATCTTTGCCTTCTACAAAATGGGGATCATATCGAAAATTTGTTATAATAAGATTTAGTTAAAAAAATAGTTACAAAATTAAATAAATAGTAACTATGTATTTTTATCTGAATATGCATTTATTTTTTATTTTAATTGATTTCAAGATTCACGAACATTTTTTTTTTCTTATCTCGCAATTGCATTTTTTTTTTCACTAGCTAAGTAGCGTGTAACGTTGCATAATTTAAAAAACATTCGCAGGTCAATTATAACCCAAAGCTCTCACGTAGGTGTTCTCAATGAAAAAATGTGTGAAATATGGTTAATCCAGTACTTCGTCACTTTATTGTATGCTTTTAAGACTGATAATAAAAAAAATAGTGAAAAGAAAGTTAATCCATTTTTTCGTAAATTCACCTAAGAATCCAATAACGTAAAAACTAAAATAAAAGATTTTTCTTAGAAAAAACTAGTATTTGTTATTTTTGATTTTCTCAAAAATTGCAAAATATTTCGACATTCGGTTTTTTGCGTTTGATCAAAAATTAATAAGAGCATGGAATATTAGAAAAAAATAATACTTAATAACGTAAAATTTTGGGAAACAAAAAAAAGTTAAAAATAATTATTTTTTTTTTCAAAATTTTGACTTTGAAAATTAATTTTTCAAAAATTATTCACTCGAACAACTTTATTTAAAAATAAAATTAAAGAATGGATTTCTGGCTTTTCATAATGCTATAGCATGACTCTGCATGATTTTTTAATATATTTTTTTCTTTTTAAGTGATTTTTTTTTAAATTGCCCCTCCCGCCTAAAAGGGGGGAAATAGACCCACCCACTTATACGATGTTTTTCTTGTCTAAGTCCAACCCATACGCCCTATCTTTTTGTCACACCTTATGCAAATCACTCTGTATATATCTACATACACGTAATGTTTTTGGTTCCGGAGTTCCTGTAAACTGTTAAAATTAATTTTTTTTTTTGCTCGATGCAATATTTTTTTTGGTAATTATTTTGATTTTTAATTTAATTAATTAATTCTTGTTTTATGTACAAGTGATAAGGAACTTTGTTTGTTTTTTATTTTTTGAAATTCTGCGGAATATTAATTTTGTTTCCCTTTAACGAAAATTTGTCAATTTTTGTTTTGTGTCAGATACTCTTCCCTTAATTGAGCTCGATGCAGGCAGGATTAAGTTAACTGATAGGGTATGAAATAGCATTAAATTGAATTTTTATTTACTTAGGTTGTTTCTGTTTAGACATAGTTAAAAAGTGGAAGCTACATAGGTCAAAACCGCCGTTAAAACAATTTTTGATAAAAAAAATTCTAGAAACTTTTTTTTTCTCTTTGTTATTATTTGTTTGTTAAATGTTAAAATTTTCATTAATTTTTTTTTTCTAAAAAGGGTGACCACCCTTGCTTTTCTTTCGTTTTTTGTTTTGTATTAATATTAAATAAAAATATTATGGTTGTAAATTGCACCAAAATGATGAAATTTTGACCTTTTATTCAAGCACATAGCTTAATGGTGTGTTATTTTTAGAGGATGTGTATGGTGACTAATATAAATCGGTGAGGTTGAAGGTAGGATGGGTCCGGTCAAGCAAAACTAACATCTTCTGTGCCCTCTATTGGTAAACGTCCATCCGCTTTTCATTTAACTCAATCTTCTATTGTCTAAAATTATATAGTTTCCTTATGGCATAATATGTGTTAGGATCGCAATTGAGGTGTGTGTGTGGATAAGTCCCCACCCATTTCCGGGGAGCTCAAGCCGAGCAAACAGCCACCATGCCAATTCACCGGAAAATCATTCGAATTTCAAAATTCATCAATACGTTAATCTATAAATTACATATTTTCAAAATGGAAATGAAAAAACATTATATAATATGGTTTTGGACATCGAATGGTTCAATTGTGTCTTATGAAATTCTCAAAAGTCGTCGGCCCTGCAATCCTTCTAAATAATTTGTTTAAAAAATATGTGCAGTTGTTAAAATCTTATTTTCCATCTTCGTATGAAAAAGTTATCTAGTGAGATGCAGCGAAATTCATCTAATCCTAATGGCTCTTCCAAAACAACGAAAAATTCGGAACGACCATCGTAATATATCCTACATTCCAATACATGTACCTAATACATATCGTTTTCGTGGTCTTCGCTCCACATAGTCAGGTGGAAAATACAAAAACAGCATCTTCAAATTCTCAAAAATATTCATAATTCATATTCATAATTAAAAAACTTAGTTCTACCGCCAGCTTTTTATTTATTTTAAATTTAAGCTTTTACATTACAATTATCTTAAGCACATAATGTTTATATAAAGTAAACAGTTATACGCATAAATATGAATACCTTTTATACTGATAACAATTGTGTTTCTTTTTAAGTAATTAAAAAACTTTAGGCATCTTCAAAAAGAAAAAAAAAATTATAATTCGACATTGTTGTTAAAGTTTATAGTTAATTTTAATTTAATCAAGGTAAGCCATTCTTATCCTTTTTAAGTGATAATGAATGAATGATATCTTTAATTGCTGCTCCAATTCCTTTGCTTTGCGTACCTGAATCGAAGGAAAAATTATTTTCTGGGTGTGCATCTAAGCATTTTTGATATCGGAGCTGTTGGATAGATTTAAAATTATGATTTGAATCTCAAAATTAAAATTTTATTATTGTCACCTTGCATGCTGCTTCAACTGTTTTACAAAGGGCTCCACTAGATGGTTCACAGTGAAAAACATGCGCCACAAACTTATTGCGTGCTGTATGAACGATAAAAGCACACTTTTTGAAGTTTTTACCAATACCCAAGAAACTTAGGTACCGAACTCTGCATTCAGCTATGAGTCTGGTGTAATCCTGAAATAATAAAGAAAGAAGAAATGTTTATTTATCTATTCATTCTTCAACGATTTTTATCATCAGATTTGATAATTCATAACTAAATACAATAATACATAGCATATACAGGGTTTCCCAAAATCACCGTCCAGAAGAAAACCATGAGCTCCTGAGGTCATTTCAAGTCGAAAACTTGAGAGGTAATTTTCTCGTTTTCGCTTCGTTTTCCACTTATAACCATTTTTATGATGTATATTCTTTTTTTTCTTTGACTGGCTCTTACTTTGCCAAACTACAACCTATATGTGTTCTTAAAAATACTTAACATTTGTTTACCTAAAAACACATTTAGAATTATTAAAAAAATAGTAAACAAAAAATGAAGGAAAATCAAGAACGTATGAATATTAGATGAAAATGAATAATTATCCACACAGAAAAAAGTTGTATAGATAAAAATTTCTAACTGTTTTTGTTTAAATACAAAAAAAAAATCTAAAATCAGTTGTAGTTTGGCAAAGTTACAAAGCACAAAAACATGAAAACCGTTATAAGTCAAAAACGAGGAAATTACCTCATAAGTTTTTCTACTTGAAAAGACCTCAGGAACTCATGGTTTTCTTCTGAGGCGGTGATTTCGGGATCCCCTATATAATGGATCTTATATAGTAATAAATTTGTGTTAAAAATTCTAACAATAAATTTTTTACATATTTTTTTAGAAGCTTACAAACGTATTTATTAGTTTTTTTTACTAGTTAGACAGTGTCTAAATAGATCAAAATAGTTTGAAATAGTTGGAAATATAATTTATTTTATTAAATAAAATGTTTCATTACCCAAGGTTTAGACAACCGAGTCCGTTGTCTAAGTTAGATAGCTCTTAAACTCCCAATCCCGATATTTTTCGGGATTTTAAACTAAAAATATTGACGAATAAGACATATTGTTTTCTCTTTTTCTCAATACAATCAGAGAAAGGACCAAGTGTTGGCCGAATTGACTACACTACAGACGCCTGAAACTCACAGTGAGAATGAGATAATAAAAACCATTAAAAGAGAGATCATTCTTTTTGAGGGTGGTGGAATACGATGGAAATATTAACAACAAATTCATAATGGCCAAACCACAACCTCGCTCCGGACGCTCGGGTTTTTGACAGGCTTTTCACCGACTTTACGATATTTGACGATATCATGTGTCATAAAGCGCGACCTTAGGAATTTGCAAAACGTAATGTAGCTTCAAAACTCGGGCGTTGAGATATGAGAGAATAAAAGTTCTGTTTCCTTAATTTAACACTGCGCAGATTCTTCGCAGATAATAGGGAACCAAAAATATCCCTGTTTTTATGGTTTCAATTAGGTACTAACAACAATTGAAATAAATAGCTTTGCTAATGAAAGTATTTACTAATGTCGATGTTTTCTTTTTGATTTCAATGAAATATGAAACATACGTATTGCGACATTGACACAATGCTAGTTTACAAAAAAATTTCTTCAAGCATATTGAACTTTGAAAAGTAATTCGAAGAATGACTTTCTATTTGCAATCGGGATGTGCAAAATAATTAATTATTATTACTATTATTATTACTACTAGTTGTATTTTATTTTCCCAGATCAAATCCAGTGCCTATACAATTTGTAACTCTCGCATCGATTAAATTGGTCTAGAAACGTTGAAAAATGGAACAAAATTCATACGAGATGATTCAATTTTCGAAGATGAACGTGTTGGTCCTTTCTCTCTATTCAACAAATGTAAATTTTAATCTTACATCTTTTTTTTTGCAGTACTCGCATGAAGATGAATGTAAATCCACCATTATATGGTTTTCACAAAATCTCGGATTTCGGCAACAAGATCACGAAATCCGTTCACACCACACATAAACTAGATTTTGTTTGACATTTCGAACAAATTTCATTATTGAAGAAAATTATCGAAAAATGTATGCATTGTAGTTAGGTAAATTACCTACACACATTTAATTTTTTTCTTTCATTTCCTATTGAAAAATTCACAAAACGGAATCAAATGCCACTGCCTTTGAACACTTCACTGTTCTGGGACTTTTACCTTACTGCAATACATTCATTTTTCGATAGTTTTCTTTAATAATGAAATTTGTTCGAAATGTCAAACAAAATCTAGTTTATGTGTTGTGTGAATGGATTTCATGATCTTGTTGCCGAAATCCGAGATTTTGTGAAAACCATATAATGGTGAATTTACATTCATCATCATGCGAGTACTGCAAAAAAAGGATGTAAGATTAAAATTTACATTTGTTGAATAGAGAGAAAGGACCAACATGTTCATCTTCGAAAATTGAAACATCTCGTATGAGTTTTGTTCCATTTTTCAACGTTTCTTGACCAATTTAATCGATGCAAGAGTTACAAATTGTATAGGCACTGGATTTGATCTGGGAAAATAAAATACAACTAGTAATAATAATAATAGAAATAATAATTAAATATTTTTCACATCCCGATTCCAAATATAAAGTCATTCTTCGAATTACTTGTCAAAGTTCAATATGCTTGAATTTTTTTTGTTTTTGTAAACTAGCATTGTGTCATTGTGGTAAGACGGTTGTTTCATATTTCATTGAAATCAAAAAGAAAACATCGACATTATTAAATACTTTCATTGGAAAAACTATCAATTGATAATTGACAACCGTAATAGGGGTATTAGATATAGTAAGAAGTTTACAATTTTTTTCATTTCACTGGCTGATTGTGTATTTAATACATATAAAGTAATGGGAAGAAAATTTAAAACGTTGAAAAATAACTCTGCACTACGGGCGCTCAACATATGTGAGCGCCTTGCCATCACCAACAAAACGTAATGCGACTATGGACCAGAATTTATAATTTTGACAAATATAACCCAACTTATAATTCACGTGATTGAAGTACCTATGTTTTTATATTTAGATAATGTGCTTTTTTACAGCGAAATGCTATGAAATATAAATTTAAAATTATTCTAGGGGAATGTTTTAAACTAAAAAACTTCACTTTATGTAGAATATGTGACACAATAAGCTCTCAAAATGAAAAAAAAAAATTGTTAACTCCTTATTATATGTATGTATGTAGCACCCCATATTAATATTTTTCAAAATAAAGTATTACAAGTAGGTATTCACTATTTTTACTATTATTTCAGTTTTTTATTTAGTTTAATAAGTTTTGTTCACTATTTTATCGTTTTAAAATCCCGAAACAAAATTTTATACCGCGGCAAATGACAGATGACCCGAGCAAATAGTGCCAACATTCCGATGCAAAATGTCTTAATGAAACTGGAGAGCTAGAGTTTTGTTGAGCATTTCCTAATGTGAACATTAAGAAGGTCAACAAAACACACCTAATATTGTGTAGTAAATGATTAATTCAAAAATTATGATCAAATGAGCAGAATGCAGCAATCATATTTGACCCCATGTTAGTCACCAGTATGGCCTTGTGGTTTAAATCACATTCAAATTCACTTAAAAGTGTTGTGATTTTCGAATAAATGTTTTGATCTGAAATTTCAATGGAATGTTCACTTGAATTTTAGACAATTTTAGAAATAATCACCTGTTCATGATACGACCTTCATAGATTTTAAACCCAACAGTCTGGAAATCAATTTCCCTTCATTGGCGTAATGAATTGTCAATGATAAGTATGCAGTTCTTAAGTAATTAGGTATCTGTCCAAACGTCTGACGTAAGTCCATATCCAATATTCTCTCATTATATCAGACCTTACAACTTTTAAGTATTTATTGTATACATTTTGAATATTACGTGAAACTGTTGTAGGATGTGGTAATAATTTGTCAATGTCAACATTTTGTCCATATTTTGCACCAATGGAAATTAAAAACTCAGCGAAATTTCTTAAACCACAATCCGTTACAATATTAAACTGTCGGCAGTTTTCTATTGTCCATTCCGTTATCAACAATACACTTTTTTTCTTATCTTCAAAGTCTTCTTGTGTTTTTTCTGTTTTGTTATCAGTTTTTATTTTTTTCAAAATGTACCATTTGTGTTTTACTAAGTTGGATGTATTTTTAGAATTAAATTTATGTACCGAAAAACAATTTTTACACGCCACTAAGTATTCAATGTCATTTTGTATTGTTCCGAATACATCCCATACCTTACTGCGGCCTCTTTTATTATTAATATTAAATTCGGCATTGATAATTTTTGACTTGGTAACGGAATTGTTCAACAAACCACCAACACCGGCCATTGAGACATCGGAGTCCAGTGGGATAGCGTGGCAGGGGCAAGGAGTGCACAGTCCCCGGGTGGCACTTTGCTTGGGGGTGGCAATTTTCCCAAATATGGCGGAAAATTTTAAACATGTATGTCCGCGAGGCAATTTTCTAGGGGAGGCAATTTTTCAAAATATTAATCATAACCGACGTAATGTAAAAGATTTTTGTATGCTGTTTTTATATTTTCTTTTCATTTAGGTCCAATTTAAGGGGCGGCAAATTTCCAAAAATCCGGAAGGTAGTTTGCAAGGGGGCGGCAATTTTTTAAAAATATTTATCAAAGCAGGCGTTAATGTAAAAGATTTTTGTATGTTCTGTTTTTATATTTTTTTTTTGTCATTTGGATCCATTTTAAGGCGGAAAAATTCCAAAATTTTCGGGAGAGTTTGCTAGGGGCGGCAATTTTTAAAAACATGTATTTATCAAAACAGGAGTTAGTGTTAAAAGATTTCTGTATGTTCAGTTTGTGTATTTTATTTTCATTTAGATCAATTTTTCTTCAAAATGGATACGTCATTCAGTCCAAAGAAATTATTTAAAAGTTTTCGAGCCAATAATTGCAATTCCTCTTTAATTTTAGGAGAGGAAATAAATCTACTCCGTCACTTTTGAGCTAATTTTTTTTCAACAATCTTTAGTCAAACCAAAATATAAAAGTAAATACCCTGGGGCCTTATTCCGTAAAACAAAAACAATCGATCGATATCGTTTTGGCAATAGCTGTCCCTATCTTACCCTTTTGATGTGATAGAGATGGGTATTGCCAAAATGATATCGTTCAATCGTTTTCGTTTTACGGAATGAGGCCCCTGTGTTATTATATTCTGCAACTATAATTCTGAATGTCTGAATCTGAATTCTATTCAGTTGTGAAACGAATAGAATTTATGTAATGTGTTTTAAAAAAAATTTATTTTATGGTGTTCGAAAACTTGAAATTTTCCTTAGGAATTTTAAAACCTACTCGGGAAAGTTCACTTTTTTTACAAGCTTGCTACGAAATTTTAGTACTGCGGTAAGCGGTTCGTACCCTGCTTGTAAGTCGTGAGATTGAGACTACAAAAAAAAACCTTTGGTTTGTTTTGACTAAGTTGCCAGTTATAGCTTTCATTATTTTGCTTTTTATTGGCATCAAAATAATCACTGATATCGCTTTTTTAAGGCCTCAGAAATGAAAATTAAAACTTTCAATGATGAGTTTCAATGAAAGCTATAACTGGCCCCTAATTCGATGTGAGTTGGCTATCGCTTACTTCTATCACCGAAAAATTTAAATTTTCAATAAATTTAGTAATTATTCTGAAAATGTCAAATGGCATTTTCGCATAACCTATAATGTTAGCATTTTTTAAGAAGGCAAATTTTACGATTTTTTATTACTGGTTAAAAACTCAAAAAAAATCTATCAAAAATTGTTCTGAAAAATGTTAAAATAGGTGATACAGTTTTGCTCAGTAATATCTGAATCTTTAAGAAAAATTAAAATTAGCTGTCTGTGGTAAATTTATCAAATTTTATTGAACACTAAAAACAAGCGAACCGTTTTTGATAAAACTAGTGTTGCATACTTCAATTGTACTTCCAATAAAAAAAAAATTATAACAAGGTATGTAAGTTGTTTCACTTGATTTTTTTAACAACAAAAAGAAATAGAGGCTTCAAAAAAAAGTTGCTAGGGGCGGCAAAAAATGACTGCCCTGGGCGGCAAAAACCCATGCTACGCCACTGTCGGAGTCGTTTGTTAAATCCTAGTTAAAGCATAGTACGCAGCTGAAGCGAAACGAAAATTTCCGTACAAAAATTGAAGCAACGAAATAATAAACGAATAATTTCGTTTTCATTTTTGTTCTGCAGTACGCTGTTCAACGAGCGAAATTGATAATTGTAGCAGATTATTTAGAGAAGTCTACACTCTTTTTCACACTGAATTATATGCACGAACCATTAATTGTCTGCGGAAAAGTGACATTCGAGTTTTAATTTTAATTTTTATTTGTTGTTTCTTTGATTACAGCAAAGGCTTCTGTGATTTTATTTATTTTTTTTATTTTTCTTACAATTGGTGACATTTATTTTTTCCGTAGTCGTTTCGTTTAAGTTTTCGTTATCGATTTGGAGACCAAAGAAAATTTTCGTTCCACTTCAGCTGCGTACTAGGCTTAAATATCAAACTTTAATATACAAACAAAACCTTTCTATAAAAGACAAACATTAACTTACATCAGTAGTTTCCAATTTATTATTTTTCTGTAAATTTACCTACAAAACCAAACTAAAGCTAGAAACAAACTAAACTTTGTAATCGTATTATTTGGTCCACTCAGTATACTCAGTGTACTCAGTATATTTTCAACAGTTTCAACAGTTTTCCGCATCAAGCCATTTCAAGCACCCAAGCGTGGGAGAGAAAGAAAACAGTATACTCATTTTGCCATCAGGTGATCGAGCATTGTACAGTAACTGTCTGTGATGTGGTATTCTATTTCATTGTACACTTTATAAATAATTTTCAATGTATTTTTAGGTAAAAAATGTTAAGTATTTTTATGAACACATATTGGGCTTTCATAATAATGAAAAAAAATTATACTTAATAACGTGTTTTTATGAAAAAAATCATATCGAAGTAAAAAAAACAGCCTTAAAATGCTTAAAAAATGTATTTGATAATAAATTGCGGGAAAACCGTTATCCACACACAAAATAATTGTATGGTAGATACAAATTTCTAACTGTTCTTGTTCAAATAGAAAAAAAATTAAAAAATCGGTTGCAGTTTGGATAAGTTAGAGTCAGTCAAGGGAAAAAAGAATAAAAATCATAAAAACCGTTATAAGTCGAAAAAGAAGTGAAAACGAGAGATTTACTTGAAATGACCTCAGGAACTCATGGTTTTCTTCTGAGTCGGTGATTTCGGGACACCCTGTAGACACAAAAGCATTTGCCTATTAACATATATTATGTATATTAGCTAAAATAAATATAACGATTGGTTCAATAGTTTTACAAAACATTTGTGGATTCACGAAATATTTTGTAAGGACGATAGTTCATGTAAAGAAATAGCCAAAAGAGGTAGAACTATAATAGTCGGAAGAAGATTCTCTCACTTCACTTACCCATGGAGCGTTCGATGAGCGCTCTTCACTTCCGAAAGCAAAAGTTAACGAAAATTGGTCGAAACGAAGCAAACCTCAATTATGGGCACGTGGTATGAATTCTTTGTATTCGTTTCGTTTCGTACGACCACTTACGTCCGCATCCGACTATTATAGTTCTACCTTTTTATTTGCCTAATAACATGCAGATTGGGTAGTACACAACGATTGCTTCGATAATTTTACAAAATTTTGTAATTTTACGAAATAATTTGTTAAGACTACACTGTCTTTGATGTAATAAAAAGCATCCGCCTACCTAGATTTTATAGAATGGAAATAACTATAGTTTCGATAAATTCACAAAAATTTTTTAATTTTATGAAACAATTGGTAAAGCAAATAGATATAATAACCAATTTACTAAGCATCGTATATATTTAGTAGATTGAACGAATGTGTTTGTTCATTTAATTAAAAATTCTCAAAAAAGAGTTTACGAAAATGCTTCCGTGGATTTTACGAAATGCTTGTAACACAGAATTTTTCACATCATACAGTCCGTAACATTTGAATAGCATCACACATTAAATTTCTTACATTCAACTGTGATACTTCTTTGATTTGTACATAAGAACATTTATATTTAAAGACATGGTAAGAGAACGGTCTCTGAGATTAAGACAATTTTTTAACAAATTTCGTAAAGTTGGCTAAATTTTCTGTACTTGTTTGTTTGCAGTCACTAAAACGCTAATATTTTTTGTCACATTTGAATAGCCTCAATTGATTTTATTCCACATTGTAAGCTATAATTTGGCAGCGTAGGTGGCGAAAAGTTATCAGGAAGTGATAAAACAGTTATGTTTTTTGATTTCTTCGATTTGAAAGTTTTAATGGGCCGACAAAATTCATTAACGGCTACAGAGATTGCCAAAACAGAGGCCTATCGGCATCAAGGACTGACGAAACGTTTTATTGGTCAGAAAATTGATCAAAGTCTCAAATTGGTATGCAATTTCTTAAAAAATCCTTTAATGTAGGCAAAAAACTACAAAGAAGGAACGTTTTCAATTCTATCTTATCTAATGCAACCACTCTCTGAGCAAATCAAGACACGGAGCTGGGTTAAAAGTAATTCGAATGACCTTAAATCAGGTTATCAGAAATGCCGGACACCTAAATCACTTAATGCTGATGAAAAAACCTCCGTTTAACAATGCGCGTAAACTATACCAGCTTAATTTAGCAAGATGCCGAATGCCATGAAATGCTTAAGGCAGCAACAATTCAAACAGTTGGCAAAAAATGATCTTTTAAGTTAAGTTTTTAAGACCGGATGGATATAAAAACTACTTCCATGATTTAAGAAAAGAAAATTTGTGCTTTGATCGCTATCATAGCCGTGAGGGATGATTTATGGTATGGGGATGCAGTACCATTCTAAGGCACTGTTGATTTAGATTTTGTAGACTGTAAAATGATATCCAAATAATATAATACCTCATTGGAAACAGTCTTGCTTCACTTTCAGTGTATTTGAAGACTGCTGCCGATTCTTTTTGCAGCTAGACAATGAGCCGAGTCACACAGTTCTTATGTTCCAAACTTAAAATAAACAGCAATTATCCTAACCACCCTACTCTCATTAAAAATGAGTGGAGTTTTTAAACACGCACGGCAAGGGCCAACATTTCGTCAGATTTTTAAAGAATCGTTTACGATTCTTTAATAAATCGAACATTGATTTTGTATGATTCCTTAAACGATCGCTTTTTGGAGTTAATTTAAAACAAAGAGGGCTCTAAAAAGTTCTAAAATATTGTGTTAACCACTGAAAGTAAATAAAAATTATTTTCTTTAAAAAAATTAATCAATTGGTTTTTATTTCTATACTAAATAAATACTGTGAGGCTAATTTAATTTTACAGCAAATAATACACATTTTTGTGACTGTTAACAAAACTAGTTGAGAAAATTGCTTTAGCTTTTAGAAATTAGTCAAAACTTCTCTTAATATGTACTAGTAATTATGTTCTACCTTGCTACTCAATACATATTTTCTAATTAGACCTCAAAGAAGTACCAAAAATAGTTAATTGTAAAATAAACTATGTGGGAGGCTATCCAAATGGTACGGACTGTATATTTACTACGAAAGATTTGTTCAATTCACAAAATTTCGTGCATTGAACGAAAATAAGATTTACGAAATTATTTCGTAGTGATTTTACGAAATATTTGCTTGGGTGTCATATTTTTTTGTGATCTAATATTTATACGATCTACAAAAAAATTTGTCTACGGTTTAAAAATCTCATAGAACCATTTTTTTGATTTTCGACTATCTTATTATCAGTTGAACTAATTTTAATGAATTGCACAAAAGCTTCAAATAAGTTCTAATAATATTGCATACAAAAATTTTCAAAAAAATAAATTATTAATTTTTAAAAACATTTTCAAAATTATTTTTTTAAAAATTCCATGTTTCGAAAATGGGTGGATGATATTTTTTTTTCATTAATTTTTTAATTCCATATTAATAAAGGCTAATAAATTGTGCACCATTTTTTTTTAATTTTTTCAAAATTGTATATATAAAAAACTATTTAAAAAAAAACCGCTCCAACAATTTTCAATTTTTTTTTCTCATAAATTGAGATTTTCTTAAGTAGTGATGGCCTAAACCGTTATTTTTGAATAACTGTTATAACCGTTACTGTTATTTTGCAATAACCGTTATTCTTAAAAGTTATTAAGTAACTGTTGTTTTGAGCAAGAGATTTCATGAGCTTATCATTTTATTTATTAGACTCTTTTTTTTGGTCCTTGTTGAGTTAAAAAAAAATGAGAGATTAAACGTTCTGTTATATTTATAATAGTTTGATCGAAATTTTTTAAAATTATTTTATTAATTAAGTTGAAAGTATCTTTTTCTTTAATATATTAAATTAAGCAGGTTCCTAGTACGCAGTTCGGGAAAAATCCTATTTCTCATAAAAATTTTTTCCCAGGACAAATTCCGTCTCGAATTTTTCTTGAGCAGTACGCTGTTCAAACACAAAATCTAAACTTTACTTTCAAACTGTACATGCAAAAGACTCCACATAATTTTTCCAAGACAAATAATATTCAAAGCATTATTCTGCTAGACAAATATTGACGTTTCACGAATATCACGGTTTTTATCAACCAAAAGCATATTTTTATTTTAACATTTCCAATTTTGAAAGGTATTATGGGAATGATGACCAAAAAAACATTAAATAAAACATGGAAGAAAGTTACGGGAATAGATTATATAAAACAGCTGTTTACACTCAGTCAGTGGCGTAGATAATAGGAAAGGGTTCAAGAGGGCCAAATTCTAGTGCGGCAACATTTTTAAAAGCATGTCAATTTACCGAAATGATTTATGAATGAGAACATAAACTCGCTATAATGGCTGCAAACTCTATTTGTACCGATTGTTTTTGTTATTTTAATATTGCAGTGTAGATTAACAAAATTCAGAAAAATATTTTTAGCTACGTTACTGTCCTCATTTGAATTTTATTTTTATCTCTACACCTTCAAAATATGTTTTGAGAAAAAAAATGTAGAGATAAAATTTAGTTTGTCTCGATTGCGTACTAGCCTTAAGAAAAGAAAAATGACTAAGGAATTATATGAAGTAACTTTTGGGTTGAATTCAAATAAATTATTAAAGTAAAATTCGTAAATTTTTTCAAAAAAACAATAACAAAACATGTACCTTATACAATACATAATATTCATTCATTTAAAAAAAAAAAAAGAGATTAAAAAATAATAAATTAAATATTATAATGCTATAAAAACAATTTTGTTAAAAGACCAAGAAAAAAAGGAACAAAATTTATAAATTTACATTAAAGCTTAAATAATTAATAAACGCTTAGAGTTTACTCGAAACTCGATATCAAGGGGAGAGTATGATAACTGTGACGCCGAGACATGAAAACGGTTTTTTGTAGAACACTTTAATACAAGGGAGGGGGGGTCTATCTTCCCCCCATTTCCACTAAAAGTGGAAAAAAAACTATTAAAAAATAACGGTAATACCTACAATTAAGTATTATACATTTTTTTAAAGCCAATACTCTTTTCAATTTTCTCGAAAAATAGAAGACATAAAATCATCTAGTTTTCAGTTTTTGATTAAGAATTAATAAGAGCAACGAAATTTAAGAAACAAAAATAACATAAAATCTCAATGTATTTAAAAATTTTACTTTAAAGATTTTTTTTATTTTTTTTCCCGAATTTTGAGTTTGAAACTCGTTTTTTCAAAAACTGTGCATAGATTTCACTTGGTTTAAAAACTGGCTAATAGAACAGAGTCTTGGCTTAAAAAAAATGTATAATACTTAATTGTAGGTATTACCGTTATATTTTTTTTTCCATTTTTAGTACTTTTTATGAAATTGCCCCTCCCGCCCAAACGGGGGGAGATAGACCACACCCTCCCATAGTAAAAAACCGTTTGTATTAAAGTGTTCTACAAAAAACTGTTATCATTTCTTGGCGCCACAGTTATCATACTCCTGCCGATATCAAAGTAGTTAACATATTAGTTATTTTAATAACCAGTAAGAAATAACTCTTAAGATCTATATGTTATTCGTTATCAAAGTTACCAGTTATTTTAATAACAGGTAAGAAATAACTCTTAAGGCCTAGAGGTTAATCGTTACCTGTTATTTTAATAACCGGTAAGAAATAACTCTTAAGGCCTAGAGGTTAATCGTTATCAAAGTTACTCAGTTATTTTAATAACCGGTAAGAAATAACTCTTAAGGCGTAGAGGTTAATCGTTATCAGAGTTACTCAGTTATTTTCATAACCGATATGAAAGAACTAACTAACCTGTAAGATATAACTTTTAACAGGTTACAGAATATAAAAATTAAGATATCAGGTTCTAGTTATTAAAATAAGTTAAAATTTTCAGATTTTTCACAAGTTTTTTTAATCTATCGTCATCGTAGCCATCCTTTGATGGAATTTGAAAGTTGATGGCTTGACAGATAGGTGACATCCTATATTTTTAGGTACAGAGAATATTTCGTTACAAATAACAACAGATTGCCCTAAAAAAGCATTTTTCCGGAGCAGAAAAAAAAATCGAAATTTTTCATTTTTTTCAGAGGTTTTTTAATCCATCGTCATCGTTGCCATCCTTCGATGGAATTTGACAGTTGATGGCTTGAAAGATAGGGGACAACATATATTTTGAGGTAGAGAGAATATTTCGTTAAAAATGTCAACAGATTGCCCTAAAAAAGCATTTTTCCGGAGAAGAAAAAAAAATCGAAATTTTTCATTTTTTTCAGAGGTTTTTTAATCCATCGTCATCGTAGCCATTCTTCGATGGAATTTGACAGTTGACGGCTTGACAGATAGGGGACAACATATATTATGAGGTACAGAGAATATTTCGTTACAAATGTCAACAGATTGCCCTAAAAAAGCATTTTTCCGGAGCAGAAAAAAAAATCGAAATTTTTCGTATTTTTCAGAGGTTTTTTAATCCATCGTCATCGTAGCCATCCTTTGATGGAATTTGACAGTTGATAGCTTGACAGATAGGTAACATCTTATATTTTGAGGCATATAGAATATTTCGTTCTAAATGTTAACGGAATGCTCTAAAAAAGCATTTTTCCGGAGCAGAAAAAAAATCGAAATTTTTCGAATTTTTCAGAGGTTTTTTAATCCATCTTCATCGTAGCCATCCTTCGATGGAATTTGACAGTTGATGGCTTGACAGATAGATAACATCTTATATTTTGAGGCATATAGAATATTTCGTTCCAATTGTCAACGGATTGCCCTAAAAAAACATTTATCCGAAGCAGAAAAAAAAAAACTAAATCTTCCTAGTTTTTAAACCATCGACATCGTAGCCATCCTTCGATGGAATTTGATATTTGATGGCTTCACAGATTGGGGACGAACTTTTTTTGACGTATTGTAAATATTTTGTTCCAAAGGTTAGCTAATAGCCCTAAAATTGTATTTTTCAGGAACGAAAATAAATTAAAATTTTTTTTTTGATTTTTCAGAGGTTTTTAATCCAACGACATTCGACACATCATAAGCATGTTCTTAATAAATTCCACAATTGATGCCTTTAGCCTTTACAGATGCCAAACCAACTATATTTTGATATATTTAGATTTTTTCGTTTCTTAAAACCGCAATGTATGGGTAATTGCTTCATTTAAAAGCCGTCCAAACGAAAACGGCATTTATAAATATACAAGATTTAGGTGCTTCTCTTCCTAAAGTTGCTCTTTTTATGACATTTATATGCATCTTTTTTCTTAAATTTGTTTTTGCTAACTGTTATTGTAATAACTGGAACTTTGACATCGGATAACCTGTTATAACAGTTACTATCGAATAACGTGTTCCTAGTAACAGTTATGGATATATCGTCCATCACTATTCTTAAGCAATCGGATGATGTATATCGCATAGGTGTCAAAACAATTTCAGAAGTTATTTAATAAATTTATGTTTAATTACGTATTTTTTTTTTACAATTTTTCAGTCTAAACTGTAAGTTCCATGCATATTGGCAACACGGTGCTATATTGTTCATAAATAAATGTACCTACTCGCAGAATACTACCTTAAACTTAACTAAGTTTTAAACAGGTGGTATACAATACATAGGCTCCCATAACTTATTTATTTCTTTTATAAGATAAATATAGCTAGTTTATAAAATATTATAACTTTAAAACACAGTGTGATCGCACATAAGAGCAATTTCGTGCGGCCCAGTCGTGTACATATTTTTTATATTCATTTGGTAATTTTTTTACGAAATGAAAATAGAAACTCGACTTTAATTTGTATGCAACTGTGATCTCATTTTAAAATGCTGTGAGAAGTTAATATTTTTATGTTTCGTTAAGCCTCAACTACATAAGCCAAAAAAGTGAAAAAGTGCAAAAGTGAAAATTTTTAAATTGATTTTGTGATAGTTTTTCTGACTAGAAAACTTATAAAAATGATGCAGAAAGCTTAAATTTTGGTTTAAAAACAAATTTGTGTATTCTTTTTCACAAAACAACGGCGCTAGTGGTAAAAAAAATATTTTTACTTTTGTACTTCAGTACTTTTTGGCTTATGTAGTTAAGCCTTTATTTATGATTCGTTACTTTTATTTATTTATGTTAATCTAATTTAATTAAGTTTGTTAGGTACTTTGTGAATTTGTTTGTACCTGTTTTTTTATTGTTTTTGTTTATTATTATTTATTAATGATTAAAAATATAACATGTCATCTGTGTAATATGAAGAATATGTTGAAATAAATGTGATGAACTCATTGTTCTGAGTTTACAAATATTTCGGACTAAATTATTTTGGTCATTCTTAGCTACAGTTTGTCATTTTTAAATTCAATTTTGGATACAAACTTTAATTTCAAGTGACAACCGTGACCTAAATTGCATTTTTTTTTTTTTGCAAAACTTTCCGGAAATTTTTTTTATTTTTCTCTTATATTCAAAAACGGTAAATTTAAATATACCATCCGTTTAAATTTATCAGCAAATCTTTATTGTGTTTAAGTTAGAGTAGTCGCACATTTTGCAGTTTCTACAGTGTTAATATCCAATTATGAAGAAATTATAACAATATCTACATCACGGAGAAGTTGTTTTAATATCTCACACTGTTTTTTTAACATTTGCGGTGAATGAGGCTTACATTTTTTAAAAAATCGGTGACAAAATTCGTGAAAACAGCTTATTTTGATTACTTCAAAATGCAAATGTGTAATTTATATAAGCTCTGGGTGCCTAAAACTGTTCGTCGAAACTGTGTTGTTAGTTTGCGACTATGGTCATGTAGAACAAGACGTTCTTTGGAGCTCAATGTCCCAATGAACTAGCGAAAATCAAAAAATCCCCATGAGGATTGTTATTTTTTCCTCGTTAATTTATATGGTATTAACACAAATAACCGCAATAAATGGATTTATTCTAATGTACCTTCTGCCAAACGACCAACTTTCATGGAAAAGATCATTTTTGGTTGATTCTGAAGAAAAATTTTATTTTTGTTCGCCGCATGGCAGGTTTTTTCTATAGGAGAATCCGTATGTCATATCTCAAAAACTAAAGCTCATGGATGAAAATGGGTTTCCTTTTCAGATTCAGGATGCCGATTATCTTCATATATTATAAGTCCACAATTATTTTTAAGAATTAATTACCATTATTCATTAAAAAAAAAGAAGTTCAAACAAGGACTTTTAATACTTGATTTAATACTTTTTTAAAAATTACTTTGTAAAAAAAAATCGTGCGAATTTTTGTTGGAATAATAATTTTGTATGGAATAATTATAAATTAAGTCAGAAACGGCTTTAAACGGCTTTCCATAAAACTTATCGACTCTTCATCATTTTCCGCATTTTCGAAAATAGAAGCTATACGACTGCGAAATCTTTCTTTTATAGAATTAAAAAAAAAAAAACGTTTGAATTCATTAAATATAAATGATATTTTCCCGAAAAAAACCGAAGAATACAAATTATTTAATACTAAATAGATATTTGTAGTTATCAATGTATGTATAACCTACTTGTTGATCTCCTATACTTTTAATTAGTATCTAATTTTAAAAAACATGAATATGAATGCGATATTGCTTACCTATAGCTAGGTTTTTAATACGAATTTGATTTTTCTAAGCTCTGTATTTTTACTTTCATATAAAAAAAATTCAGTTCACCCAAAAAAACTTGGAGCTCACGACTCATCCATACATAAGGCCCTGGCTACGGCCGTGCTAACGGCCTATGCTTAACTTAACTTTTGTTTTGCTGTAAATGCTAATCTCTTTTTGTTTGCTATGTACTTACTTTTGACGTTGCCAACAACATGCAATAGAAAATCTTTGTTTTCTGTAATCAACCACGAAGCTGTAAACATCTGGGTAACAATTGGTAGGTAGTATATTTTTAAGAAAGTCCAGTGTTTTATTTTGTCTCGTTTCGCTATTGCTACCTACATATTCGTCGTTTTTTAATTTTTTTTTAATTTTTATTTATTAACAGAACTAAATTCCTAGTTATTCAATTACAATTTTATAAACATACATTGGTGTGAAAAGATATTATTTAATTAATTAATTGCAAATGAAAAAATGTTGATTTAAATTTACAAGAATTAGTTATTGATTTATCAAACAAATTGTTAAACTTATTATTGTAGATATTAAATAATTTAAACATTTTATTTAATGGAGAGAATTGTTCATAATTGGTACGATAGCTTGGGATGTGTATGCCGTCCGGTATGTACCTTAAGTTTCTTTGAGGAACATTAAAGTTAATACTAGACAGAAGGTGCAAAGAGTCTATTGTACCATTGATTATTTTTACAATGAACACGAAACATAGATAGGAACGTCTGTTCTCAAGACTAGGTAAGTCAATAAGTCTAAGCCTGTTCTCGTAAGGTGGGAGATCATAAGGATTGTTCCAACCTAGTCCTCTGAGTGCAAATCTAAGAAATCGGCTTTTGCACCTGTTCAAGCCTATTTTTATGGCATTCATAGTGTGGTGACCAAACTTGACAGGCATATTCTAAAATGGGAAGAACAAAAGATATAAACAGTTGTTTTGTAACGTAAGGGTCGGAAAATTGTTTTGACTCTCTCTTTATCCAACCAAGAATAGAATTGGCTTTATTGGTAATGGAGTTAATATGCTGAATAAATTCAAGTTTACGATCAAATGTCACACCGAGAACAGATATATCATTTTCACGAGATATTAATGTATCGTTAAACATATAATTAAACGAAATAAAAGACAACTTTCTTGTAAAACACATAGTTTTACATTTATCGACGTTAAGAAAAAAACAGTTACGTGTACACCAGTCAAAAAACGAATTAAGGTCGCATTGAAGTTCTTCACAATCACGAGAATTCAAAATAGTTTTGAAGATTGTCACATCATCAGCGTAAATTAGACAGTTGGAGTATTTTAAAACATTTGGTAAGTCGTTTATAAATAAAATGAAAAGAATGGGACCCAAATGACTACCCTGTGGAATTCCAGAATTGATCTTGAATTTGTTTGATACGCAACCATTGAATAATATAGAGTAGGATCTATCAAACAAATAAGATTTTATCCATCTCACAAAGCATTCACTAAATCCCAATTTTTTCAATTTGAAAAGCAGAACACGGTGTGATAGCTTGTCAAAAGCTTTACTGAAATCTGTAAACACACAATCAAGTTGTTTTTTATTTTTAAAAGAGTCAATACAATTTTCAGCTAATTCTAATAAAAAAGTTGATGATATTCTTCTTCGTCGACTCTTTGCTTGCTTGTTCCATACAATTATTTTTGGTTTGATTAATTGAATTAATGAACTACATAAGTACCAATATATCAATTTTGTTCAATCACAGTGGCTGGTCAAATTTGGAGTACCGAGCAGTCTTATATAATTTTTAAAATTTAAGAAAAGCAATGTAAAGTGATTAGTTATAAATTACCTTTGAACTGCGCACAGTTATCATACTTGGAGCAACAGCCACATTAACATTCTCCCAATCTTCAGTTCTTGTTTGTGCTATGACACTATTGATTGCTTCATTGATAATTTCCATTCCTGTTGGTCGAGATACTTCTTTGCAACCTACATACAAGGCTTTTAATATTTTTTTCGGCTCCTCCATAGGAGTTGGAAATGATTGCGCTAAATAAAAAAAATAACGAATTTATTACTTAAGAATAAAAGTTATTAATGAGGTCTGTTTCTAATACTATTAAAACTTCTTTTTTTTAATAAAAAATTAACGATCCAAATTTTTTACAAAAGTATATGACGTATATAAATTTGTGATACCAAAGGAGGCATCTTCTAAAATTAATTAAGATAACTGAAAAAAATCGTCTATACTCTGTTCAATTTATATTTGCAGTACAGGCCTTATGGGAGAGCTTTTTCAAAAACACTGGTGCCTGCTGCTGCTTGCACGGCACCTTAACTTAAGAAATTGCTACTGAAATAAGAAACAGAATCACTGAGTTACATTTAAATTGTTTGTGTAATCTTCTTTGAGCTCACGTACATCCCACCATGACCTATCTGCTCCCCGGGTGAAAGGAAAGGAGACTGATCGCAAATTTGCAACCAACCCTTGTTGACATTGTTTTTACTAAAAAAAACACTTTGAATCAGAGTTACCATTGCCCAGTTGATGGAAATTCATATGGCATATTCTTTGGTTTTTGCAATGCAACTTTCAGGATTTTAGCTTTCTTAGAGCTTTTGGTAGCAAATATTTCTACTTTAGAGAAAAAAGTTTTGACGCTTGGTGTTTTTCTGTTTTCATGTTTTAGGATTTCCTTTTATGTATGGAAAAACAGTTAAAAATTAAAATTCAGTTATACAAATTGTTAGCTAGTGTCTTTCAGATAGATTAAATTTATTCAGGATATCATTGTTTTTGGTTATAAAATATGCGTATATTAATAAATAGTTGGTAACTCTATCGATATTTCTGTGAGATTTGCGGTAATTTTAAATGCTCACTACTGCAACCCTGTAAGAGCTTTGAAATAATGGTGAGAATGAAAGGCAAATAGCCTATCTTCCCTGTACTGCAAATATAAATTGAACAGAGTATAAGGTTTGTAATAAGTCTGTTATTCGTATAAAAGAGGAAGTGGCGGGGTTCAACGCATGAAAATTTACAGATTTCTGAATTTTTCAAGCTTATGATTGGCCAGCTGTCAGATAACTCTAAAATACAATACAATTTTTTCTGACAGCTTCCCAATCAGGGGCCGAATTACGGCATCAGTGACTGAACGACATGTGAGGGAAATTTCATACAAAATATCGATGATATTCGATATTTCGTATTCATACAAAATATCGATGATATTCGATATTTCGTATGAAATTTCCCTCACGTGTCATTCAGTCACTGATGCCGTAATTCGGCCCCAGGATATACATGTAAATGGTAGGAGCCAGAAAAATTCAGAAATTTGATTTTTCAGATGCAAATTGTCATGTACAACACGTGTTGAACACGACCTTTTATTTATTATAATATGTTGAATCCGACCTTTTAATTATTGTATTTGTTTCTTTTATCTAAAAAACTAAAAATTAAAGTGTATTTTTTAATATTTTTTTAGCTTTATGATAATGAAGAAGTTCAACAACCTATACCTATCGTCGGTGCTCCCTTTCTTAATATTTTTGCACAATATTCATTAAATAATGGCTGATAGTAAATCGTTTTGACGTGGAAGAACTGCAAATCATTCTTCAATAAAAATTCCATTATAAAATCCATTAAACAAAGAACAAGAAGATAACCTAAGATTGGATTAAATCCGAAGGAAAATTCTGCCTTGATAATCTTATTTTTAGCAACAAGGCGGGGTTTTTGGAAAATTTGAAGAAATCTTTAAGTCTTTGATCCAGTCCAAATAAATTTATTTTATTTTATGGAATTCTATTCATATTCTCAACCTCATTTTTTACCCAGACATAAATCAAAGGCATGAATTAATTGATGAAAATAATATAAGAAATGTGATTAGATTTTTGAATCACTGTTTTATATCACTAAATTATAAGCGAACATGTTTGTCGTTGCTAACACCCGGAAACTAAACTCTTGTATCAATTTGTATAGGTTTATTTCTATTGCTATCGATCGGAAGACATTTTGTTTGCATGCAGTTCTCTATTTATAACTAAAAATATTGTGAAAGTTTCAGCTCAGCCTCAATCGGATAGTTAGTTTTAAGCGCCCAAAGAAACTGCCAATTTTTACATAATATTGTAACGATTAAATTACTCAACTGCTTTTGAATTATAATGTAACGTCTTTTATGAAGCGCCATCTCTTGGAAATTTATGTAAACCACAAATCTGTACTGAACGCTACCACTGATATCTATGAGGTGAGTTTTGGGAGAGCTTTTCGAATTTGGATTCGAAATCGAATACCAAAGCTCAAAACATCGAAAAGCTTCTTCTATGGAATGTTCAAGTAATTCAAAGCTCAAAACATCGAAACGCTTCTTCTATGGAATGTTCAAGTAGTTTCGGGAACCTATATAATAAGTATAAAAGCGCCTGCCTGGCGGACAGAGGGCACAGTTTGTTTTTAATGGCCAAACCACAGCCACGCTTCGGACGCTCGGGCTTTTGACAGGCTTTTCACCGACTTTACAATATTTTACGATCATGTGTCATAAAGCGCGACCTTAAGAATTTGCAAAACGTAATGTAGCTTCAAACCTCAGGCGTTGAAAAGCTACTAATATGAGAGAATAAAAGTTCTGTTTCCTTAAAATAACATTGCGCAAGTTCTTTGCAGATAATAGGGAACCAAAAATGTCCCTGTTTTGTATGGTTTCATTTAGGTACTAACAACAATTGTAATGAATAGCTCTGCTAATGAAAGTATTTACTAATGTCGTTTTCCATCGATGTTTTCTTTTTGATTTCAATGAAATATGAAACAACTGTCTTACGAAATTCACACAATGCTAGTTAACAAAAACCTTTCTTCAAGAATTTTGGACTTTGACAAGTAATTCGAAGAATGACTTCTTATTTTTAATCGAAGTGTGAAAAATTATTAGGTAATTATTATTATTACGAGCTGTATTTTATTTTCCCAGATCAAATCCCGTGCCTATATGTACGTTCTGTAACTTTCGCATCGATAAAATTGGTCGAGAAACGTTGAGAAATGGAACAAAGCTCATACGACTTGTTTCAATTTTCGAAGATGAACATGTTCGTCTTTATGTCTGCAATATGGGACTTCCTTTAATCTTCATTTATGAAAATCTCTGCATTTTGGTCCTTTCTCTCTATTCAACAAATGTAAATTTTATATCTTACATCCTTCTTTATTGCAGTTCTCGCATGAAGATGAATGTAAATCCACCATTATATGGTTTTCACAAAATCTCGGATTTCGGCAACAAGATCAGGAAATCTCTTTGAATCGTTCCCACCACAGATAAACTAGATTTTGTTTGAAATTTCGATAAAATTTCATTATTGAAGAAAAGTATGGAAAAATGTATCCATTGTATTAAGGTTAAATTGTCCCAAAACAATTACCTACAAACATTTAATTATTTTTCTTTCTTTTTCTTTTGAAAAATTCACAAAACGGAATGAAATGCCACTGCCTGTTTACACTTCACTCAAAAAAAAATAAAAAACTCTCTTTTCATCGTCTCCTTTTTTGTGACTGAACTGTAATACGGAAGAGATAAAACAACGATCGCAGTGACAACTTTGTTTTATACCTTAATACCTATCTCTTTTTTCTATTTGTTTGACTTATTTGTATGTACTCATATCTGTTTCTTTACACTACTGGCGTCATTTGCAAATTAAAACAGTCATCTACCCGTAAAAGTCGGATCTTGTGTTGTTTTTCCTAACACACACAATAAGACCAGTGAGAATACGGTATTACAGGTACAAAAAGCAGAGAAAATTTATTCTCTGGAACCAGACAAAAACAAGTCCAACCAAACAAGGGTAGGTACTTCCAATTTCCAAAACAGCTGTTGAGCATCAAAACAATTGTTTGTTTGTAGGTATTTTAGAATGAAATAAATAAAACACAGACAGATTTCACTTTAAATTTGATTTATTTGAATGTTTTTTATTTTATCCAATTAATAAAATCGTATCTACAGGAATAATAAAATAAGCAAATTAATTTCCAAGAATCCATAATACAATCTGTATGTTGAACCACAACTAAACAAACCACACGTACAAACATAGGGATAATTTAATTTTTAATACATTAATTGTTGAATTTAACACTTATTTAAGTCACTCAAACAAAAATATTCCAATGGTTTTATTTAAATAAAATATTTTTGTATTTTTATTTTATTAAAAACTTTCACATCCGAAAGAAATGAAATAGCAAAAAAAAAAAAATGAATGTTGTGAGCTGTCAAAGCGCCACCAAAATAGAAAATAGATCTATTCGGGCGTCGCGCTCAGGCTTACGATATTTACGATCTAAAGCGAACGCGAAGGGTGAGGTAACATTTCAGATTGCTTCATAAGAGCCCATTGTTTCTATTCAATATGTCAAAGCCAGAGCGACCTGACGCGTGGTTGTGGTTTGGCTATAATAGTGAAAGAGTAAAGTTGGTTGTAATAACAGATAAGTAAATTGTTTTCGGAAATTAGTTTCGGTATATGTGAGTGTTGAACAATAAATTGTTTGGTTGTAAGAAAGTAAAGTGTTTTATTTACGAAATAAATAAGTAGAAGTTTTAAACAAAATAAATAGGATTTATCTATTACGAACCCTTGGCAAAACGTTACATTGGTGTTAGAAGTGAAGATAAAACTTATTATCTGTGAATTCAGAAAATTTATGGTGATAAATTAATAAACTTAAAAAAAAAATAAAAAGAAAAATGGGTAAGACATTGAATGAATTAAATTGTGTTGAACTTAAGGCAGAATTGAGTAAACGAGGTCTTCCTACTGCTGGAGCGAAAAATGACCTCATTATCGGTCTGAAAGAAGATTTAAGACAACACAATGAAAACCCGGACACATTTGTATTTGAAATTGAAATGCCGGAAAAACAAGTAAGCACTGGTGCCGACTTGTCGTCAATAATGGGTCTTCTCCTTGAACAAAAGAATCTTCTCAAAGAACAACGTGTTGAAAAAAAGAGTGAACAGAAACATCTTCTCGAACAAATCGAAGAACACCGTAAGATTGAAAAAAAAGAATCTTCTCGAGCAAATTGAAGACAAGCAGAAGAATTTTCTCGAGCAAATGGAAGACAAGCAGAAGAATCTTCTCGAGCAAATCGAAGAACAACGTAAAGTGCAAAGGGACCTTCTAGAAGACCTAATCGAAGGTAAGCTCGATACATTTGAGAACAAGTTCATAACTCATGGTGGACGTATTGATGATGTAGACGCAAAGCTCGAGAGCGTTCAAGAAAAATTCGAAGGCAAAATTCAAAGCATTGCCGATAAATTAGATAAAGTTCGAAAAATTAAGATTAGAGAAAGTGTTGGCTATTACCCAAAGAAGAAAGAAATGCATCCACCGACTTTTGAGGGGCAAACTTCTTGGTCGATATACAAGAAGCAGTTTGAGGCAACGAACGGCTGGGGTGACGAAGACAAATTTATTGCTCTGACACTTGCTCTAAGAGGACCTGCTGCTGAACTGCTGCAGACCATACCAGCAGATAAGAATGGCAGCTTCAGTGCTCTTGTTCAGGCCATTGACAAGCGCTTTGGAGATGGCCATATGCAAGAAGTCTTCCGCGTCCAGCTCAACACCAGAGTCCAGAAAAGAGGAGAAACTTTGCAGCTCCAAGCAGTCATCGAACGGTTGGCGCATCTGGCATATCCAGCTGCAGGGGATGAAATCATCAGCCAATTCGCAATAGAAGCCTTCATCCTTGCTGTATCTGATATCAACCTACAGCGAACAATTCGAACCGCTGGAAAACGCACGCTTCCTGAAGCTTTAGCGTTCGCTCTGACCATGGAAGCAGTAGAACAAGCTTCCCAAGGAGTTCATCGAGTCAGAGAAGTAAAAGTTGAGTGGTGCTCATGCCAGAAAATGGCATTCCAAAGAAGCCAGCATGACGGACAAGCTTGATGCTGGAATTGTAACAAAACCGGACATCTCCAGCGACAGTGCAGATTACCACCGAGAAGAGCTGAATGTCAATATTGTGGAAGCAGAACCAACGCTCGAGAACAACAAAGCAATAACACCAACACTCCTGCTCAACTTGTTTCCTAGGCGGGAAATGAGTAAGAACCAACTTCGAGGGGCAGAAGCTGGTCTGAAGACCGCCACAGGAGAGGCAGCAAAAGTGTATGGTGAGGTTCGTTTTACGATCCGTTTGGCAGAACTGGAGTTTTCGCATCTATTTCTAGTAGCGGATATATATGACGAGTGCATCGTTGGAATCACCTTCATGAAGGAGCATGGAAAAATTTTGGATATCCGTAAGTTCTAAAGTACCAAAATGTGGAGATTCCGATGGGTTATGGCAACGATCACTCAACAACTATTAGGACCGTCATCAAAGAAGACATTTTCTTGCCTGCTTCTTCGGAAGTATTAGTGTGGACGAAAATAAAAGGTGACAAAGAAGCCTATTGACTCCGAAAATTTAAAAGCCCACATTTTGAAGTCATCTAATCTGAGTCAATATCAGCTTAATGTTGCTGGAGACCTTCTTCATGAGTATGCTGATATATTCTCTTCACCCAGCGGGCAGTATGGCCGAACACAACAAGTGCAGCATCGAATCAATACAGGAGATGCAAGACCAATTCGTCAACCAGCAAGACGTCTCCCTTTGGCAAAACAAGCTGAAGTTGGAGAAATGATATCGACCATGAAGGAAGATGGGGTAATCGAAAATTCCAAAAGCCCTTGGGTATCACCAGTCGTTCTTGTCAAAAAGAAAGATGGAAGCACTCGATTCTGTGTAGACTATCGAAGACTGAACGATGTGACAAAGAAAGATAGCTACCCTCTTCACAGAATCAGCGATACATTAGACGCGATGGAAGGAACCCAATGGTATTCAACTTTAGATTTGAAAAGCGGTTATTGGCAAGTAGAAATCCACCCAGAAGATCGGGAAAAGACGACCTTCTCCACAGGAAATGGCCTGTGGCAGTTTAATGTGATGCCATTCGAGCTATGCAACGCTCCAGCAACTTTTGAGCGTTTGATGGAATGGATTCTACATAGACTTACTTGGAAATCTTGCCTGGTCTACTTGGACGATGTCATCGTGTTCGGAAAAACATTTGACGAACATTGTGAAATCCTTAAAGCTGTATTTCAGAGGCTTCGAGAAGTACATCTTAAGTTAAATCCAAAGAAATGTGCGCTTTTCAAGACCGAAGCTAAATATTTGGGACATATCATCTCATCCCAAGGAGTAAAGACTGATCCTGAGAAAGTTGACACTGTGAAGAATTGGCCAACGCCTCAGGACAAACATCAACTCCGCAGCTTTCTTGGTCTGGCCACATATTATCGCCGTTTTGTGAAGGATTTTGCTAGGATCGCCAAAAGCTTCCATCAGCTTACTGAAAAGGGGAAGCCGTTCAAATGGTCAGGTGAGTGCGAGAAAAGCTTTCAAGAACTGAAGCTGCGTTTATGCAATGCACCTGTGCTGGCCTACCCAACTCCGGGAAAACTTTTTATCATGGACGCTGATGAAAGTAACGTTAAATTATTGCGTGACAAGGAGGGAACTTCTCACTCTGATATTGGCAACAAAGCACTTCCATAAGTACATCTATGGACAGAAGTTCATTCTTCGAACAGACCATGGTGCGCTCAATTGGCTTTTAAACTTAAAGAATCCAGAAGGTCAAGTAGCAAGATGGATCGAAAGGCTGCAGACGTATAACTATGGGATTCAACATCGAAGAGGAAAGCTGCATTAAAAGCAGACGCACTACCTCGGCGACCGTGCAAACCAGACTGTAAGCATTGCACACGCCAAGAAGAAAAAGAAATGATCATCGTCCAACGAACAAGAGCTGATCCCATTTACGGCTGGAGTAACGAAGAACTCAGAACGGCCCAACAAGAAGATTCGGAAATAGAACCCATTCTTGCATGGAAAGAACACCAAGAGAAACCAGAATGGTGTGATATCTCCGACCGAAGTCCGGCTCTCAAAGAATATTGGGCACAATGGGACTCGCTTCATGTGCAAGAAGGGGTACTAAGGCGTAAGTGGGAATCCGTAGACGGTAAATCCTATGTGATGCAGCTAGTCGTACCTCGGTCAAAAGTTAATGACGTTCTTCAAGAAATGCATTACGGAACTTTTGGAGGTCATTTGGGAGTGAATAAGACAATGGAAAAGATACGACAACGGTTCTACTGGCTGCACGCAAGAGATGACGTCAAAAAGTGGTGTCGCAAATGTGATACTTGTGCTGCTACCAGAGGACCGGGTAGAAAAATTTAGAGTAAAATGCAGCAGTATAATGTGGGCACACATTTCCAGAGAATTGCTATAGACGTCGCAGGCCCTTGGCATTAAGAAGACGAGAACAACACCGCTCCATCCACAATCTGATGGGATGGTTGAAGGCGACTACCAACGAGACTGGGACCGACATATCCCATTGTTCCTTATGGCATATCGAAGTGCAACCCATAGCTCGACGGGAAAAACACCATTAGAAATCATGTTCGGATCAACTATACGCCAGCCAAGTGAAGTGAAATTTGGGTGTCGTCCAAATGAGTCACAGGGAACAGAGGAATATGTTGATGACCTGAAAAATAGGCTTATTGACATTCATCAACGAACAAGGACAAACATCAAATTATCCAGTGATCGAATGAAAACAAAATATGAAGTAAAAGCAACAGGATTTCAAGAAGGAGACCTTGTGTGGTTTTACAATCCTCATCGACAAAAAGGACTATCACCAAAACTCCAACAAAACTGGGAAGGCCCATATACTGTTGTGAAAAGAATCAATGATGTGGTCTACCGTATACAGAGAGGGGTAAGAGGCAAATTAAAAGTAGTTCATTGTGACCGTTTACATCGATACAACGGTGAAAGAAGTGATGAAATTGCTCGGGACGATCAATCCTAAGAAGGGGGCAATGTAACGATTAAATTACTCAAATGCTTTTGAATTATAATGTAACGTCTTTTATGAAGCGCTATCTCTTGCAAATTTATGTAAACCACAAATCTGTACTGAACGCTACCACTGATATCTATGAGGTGAGCTTTTATTCGAAATCGAATACCAAAGCTCAAAACATCGAAAAGCTTCTTCTATGGAATGTTCAAGTAGTTCAAAGCTCAAAACATCGAAAAGCTTCTTCTATGGAATATTCAAGTAGTTTCGGGAACCTATGTAATAAGTTAGTATAAAAGCGCCTTCCTGGCGGACAGAGGGCACAGTTTGTTTTTAATAGTGAAAGAGTAAAGTTGGTTGTATTAACAGATAAGTAAATTGTTTTTGGAAATAAGTTTCGGTATATTTGAGTGTTGAATAATAAATTGTTTGGTTGTAAGAAAGTAAAGTGTTTTATTTACGAAATAAATAAGTGGAAGTTTTAAACAAAGTAAATAGGTTTTATCGGGTTGGCTACGTTTTCCCACGGCACGTTTTCCCGCGTCACGTTTTCCCACGTACATTTTCCCGCAAAACATTTTCCCGCAAAACGTTTTCCCGCAGAACGATATCCCGAATCACAGTTTCCCGTGTAACGTTTGCCCGCCGATTCCTACTTTTTTTAATACAAATCGACAGCGCATGAACAAAATTCATTTCAATAGTAGTTTTCTTGTACAAAAGTCTTTTTTTGTATTAAGGTGAGGTATGTATGGGGGGAGCATGCTGCCCCCCTGCAACCTCCCTAGTTGGCACACTATAGAATTTGGGGTAGGTGCAAGGTTGAGTGTATGAAAAGTTTTTTTTTATCATTTGATATTTTTTTTAAGAAAATAAAAAAAAATAAAAAAACCCTTAAATGAAAAAAAATATTAGATATTTCAACAAACATAAAATATTTATTGCATAAAGCCTAGTACGCTGCTGATGCGAAACGAAAAATCCCATACAAAAATAACACAACGAAATCAGAAACGGAAAATTTCGTTTTGCTTTTCGTTTTGCAGTACGCTGTTCGAAGAACGAAATTTATAATTGTAGTAGATTATTTGGAGAAGTCTCCGCTCCTTTTTCGCACTGAATTAATTATACAGACTATTTATTGTGTGCGGAAAAATGACATTCGGGTTTATTTGTGTTTTTTTTTTGTTTATCATTTTATTGCATCATGGGTTTCTCTGATTTTTTGCATCTATGTTTGATTTTGTTTTTGGAATTAGTGAAACTCTCCAAGGATATTTTCCGTTGTGTTTTCGCAAGCGTTTCGTTGTCTGTTTGGAGATCACAGAAAAATTTCGTTTCGCATCAGCAGCGTACTAGGCTTAAATGCAAAATAGTATTGTCAAAAAGGACTAATCAGTATTGCCTATCCCGCCGCCAATCCCGTGGAAAATTTCATAGGCAATCGTTCCGCGGGACTATCTTTCAAATGGGCGGGCAAACGTTACATGGGAAAACGTAGTGATCCCGTTTTATCTATTACGAACCCTTGGTAAAACGTTACAATATATACCTATAAAAAATATGTATTTGTACCTAAAAATATGTACTCAGAAAAAAATTCAAGAAAACATAGATTAAAAAATACAAAATTGTAAAATAATGTATTTAAATTTCTTATGTGTATTTTTAAATTGGACTTTTTTGCATCTACCACAGTACATTAATAATTTAATCACAAGAAAGCAACGAAGTTAAAACGGAGAGCTTTAAAATCGATCTCAAGTTCATCGAGCCAAAGCTGTTGAGATCGATCTCATTTTTTTGCATACGAAACGGAGTCCGAGTTCTGCGCTGCTAGATCGATCTCACATGTGAGTTCAAGTTCGTTAGCTCGGACTAATCTTTATCCAATTGATTTGTTCAAAATTGGCTTGCATAAGCGTGTCGCTATTTAAACCTCTCACAGGGTTTCCGTAGTTAACATTATAAATCGCTGCAAATGAGAGAGGAAAACGCGTAGGGTTACCGTCTTGCTATTTAAAAAACAATGAAAACAAAATTCAATTTATCAATTTTTTCGTGAAAAAATGTTGATCAATTTTTGATTCCAGATCTCAATACTAATAATTAAAACTATATTAATTCACTTTTTATTAAACATAAAACAAAATAAATATCACTACACTAGTAGTAATATGTAACTAAACACAATATCACTTCAGTATTATTTAAAAACAATTATTACTTAAAAAACAACTTTTTTAAAGAATAATATCACGAAATGCACTCTGAATGATTTAAAACTGCGCAGAAATAACTTTTTTTTTCTAAAAGACCAAAACCCAACAAAAAACTGCATTTTAACGGATTCTCCAAAAAAAAAAATTAAAAGTGGAAAAGCAATACGACAACACTCAACATACTTAACTTTAAAAATTTGTTCTCAAAAGCTTCAAATCCTAAAAGCTCCTTAATAAAATCCACTGAATAAGCTCTTTGCTTGCATTTGATAAGGATAATGGTAACTCTGTTGAGATATTGATACCAAGCACACGATCGTATTGACAGTATCCCATCTAGTGTTGCCACAATCTCAAATTTCATTATGGTAGATTTCAAATTCCATAATGCTAAATCGTATGGGAGCTCAAAAAACAGAATGCTAGATTCTAAAATCCATTCGTAGAAAATGTTCCCTTTTACAAACTTATATTTCAATGATTAAAAGAATAAAACCTTGTAATATTGCAAAATTAAAATTTATTATTTCATAAATAAGTATCATAAATGGGTGACGTGAAATAAGGCCCAACGAAATAAGACCAAATCTCAAATTTGGCCTTATTTCTTTATGAAAATGGAAATAAGGCCAAATTGGCCTCACTGTTTATACGCCGTAATGCTGGATCATGAATCATAGTTCTGCACATTTTTTAAAAGAAAAAAAAACATAAAAACGAAATAAAGCCAAACTGGCCTTATTTAAATAAAGCCAAATCGAGAATTTGGCGTTATTTTCATTTTATAAACGAAATAAGGCCAATTTTTTAAAATTTGGCTTTATTTCGTTGGGCCTTATTTCACGTCACATCATAAATGACATAACAAAAAAAATACTTCATAGAAATCTTAATGGGTATTTTAATGATTGATATTAAAATAATATATAAACAAATATTCAATTCCAATGACTGCTTTTGCACTATAGCGGTTTCTTATCAAAGACCCTTTTTACACTACTGCAATATTTTAAGAAAATTAACTTTGTGCAAGTTCCATCTACATATCTGCATTCTTTACTCCAGTTGATTAAGCAAAGTTCACAGAGTAGAAGACGAATTGAAATTACTGAACTTTGTGTTCGTATGTGTAAATACTTTTTCAAATATTGTGAAGATTCATTCACACATACCCATACACAATTCATTACATTTTCGATATCTTGATAATCGAACAGCAATGGAATATATTATTTTGTTTCTGATGTAATTTTATGGGTTCAAACTTCAATTTATTTAAAATAATTCATATAAATTTAATTTTACTAATTTAGTTCAACAATGTTAATTAATAAAGAATATTTTATATAAGGCAATCTAAGTTAGGTTGAGATGAAGAGCTGGACACGTTGATGGCTGGTTAAGAAGTGAACTAACCTTCCAGAACATGGCCGGAAATTCACTTGTCTATAAATGTCAACAAGTTATGAGTGCTTCGTGGAACTGTCAAACTCAACAGTTTCATATTGGATTTTGGGAAGTTAATTTTTTGTCTGAATTCAATAAGATATTATTAAGGCTAGATCACAATAATGCGCATATTTTGAAAACAAATTTTAAAATATAAAAATACGTTATTTTGAAAATATTTTTCTCATGATTGAAAATCAATTTTGGCATTCAAGAATGCCAAAAAAAATCGGACAATGCTAAAAAAGCATTTGGCATAATTTTCAAATTTCATAATGCTTTTATCTAGTCTATAATGCTAGATCTAGCATTAATAATGCCAAAATGGCAACACTTAAAATTTCCCATCATCAGTGGGATACGACGCCCGATCATGTTGGGGTGAACGACTTTTTGCGAAGAATTACAATAACAATTCTTTAACGTAAGTCAAGGGCTTGCTCTTTTTTAGTGTCATTTTTCCCAACCCAGTATTGTGAGGGTGAATCAGGCGCCACTGCTTTTGAAAAAGCTCGCCCATAAGGCCTGTACTGCACAAATCAATTAGATAAAGAGATCGAACTCATTTTTCAGCATACGACGCAATGGGCTCCTACCAATAACAAAATTTAGAGAAGACTTAAATATTTAAGTAAAATTGACCATAATGGTATATACTCTATATTATAACAAACCAAACTTGGTATGACTTAGGCCCATTTTCTCAGTGCACACTGTAAGGTCACCATAAGTACAAATGATTTGAAAAAAATGTTCAAGAAAAAAAAAAACACTTTACTTTAAAATTACTTGCAGATACGATAGAAAATAAATTGAGAATCTTATCTCTAACAAAAAAAAATTAGTGAAAGAAATAATTAAAGAAAAATAATAAAGAAGAAACAGAAGGAACAGAAGGCAATGAAATCATAATTATTGTCTATCTGTTTCCGCATCCCATGTGCTCCTGTATTGCCGTGTTCCTCAACTTAACTTAATTTTACGTTATTTTTGAATTTCTAATTTTCCTAATTTCGTTTTTGTTTATCTGTTCCTATTTTTCATTATTACTTTAAAATATATGTTCTTGTTCTTTTTATATTTTATTATATATACATTGTCCATTTTTCTTATTAGTTTGTATTGAGTAATTTCTGTGTAATCGAATTCGTTGTCTGGAAGTTTGTTCAGGTTGGTTTGTTTGTTCGAGCGATTTTGTTTGTATTCTGACAGGTCAAACTACGCTGTGCCTACGTTCTGAAACTCTCGCATCGATCAAATTAGTCGAGAAACGATGAAAATTGAAACAAATCGTATGAGTTTTGTCTTGATTTTGTTTTTGATTTTTTTTGAAACCTGAGTTCATTTACCTTTGGCATTGAACTTCAAATTTTCTAGGCCAAATAAATATTGCCACATTAAATTTTTCTTTTTTTTGCACATAGTTAATATTACGATTTAGTACCTTAATTCATTATTTCTTTTAATTTTGTTAATATAGTATTTTAATTTAAACGTTCATAATTTTCAAACTAATAAAATAATATTGTTTAAACATATGTAAGCACAATGGATATAAATAATGTGTTTTGAGCTATCGTTTGAAGTAATGTTTTGGAACATGGAAGTTTAAATTTTTAGACGGGTGATTAATGGCTGATGGGATAAAGGACTTCCGTAGGTGAGGCTTTAGGCCTATGTTTAGGGGCTATCGCAAATTGTTGAGCGCGTGACAGCTAAGGTGTTTTCTCAGCAATGGGATAGACAGAGGGGAGGGAATGCTCAAGGGTACCAATAACATCAACGGTACCCGTGCATTGGAAAGACAAGTAGGTGAATTAGTTTAAAGGGTTCTTCGTTGGCTTCCAAGCATCTTTTATATCATTTTCAATTAACATATTACTTTTAACTTGTCCATCTTGTCCAGCGCCGTAGCAACGTAGGGGCTAGGTAAAAAAGTCTTACAAAAAAAAAATATAAAAACTTAAAATCTATTTTAACATATAGATCGTTTTTACGGATTTTGATATTTTTCTGAAGGGTAAATTTCCTTCACTAAGTTCTGGATTTTTCAAATTATTCATTGAGCTAAACAACTGAGTTCGTAAATGTATTTAGTTATCAAAAAATATTTTACAGTTTCGACCTTCATTTGGGTTTTTTAATTTGTCCTTATATTATTTAGAACAGAAAAAAACTCTTTCCGTAAAACTCTTTTTGTCATTGAATTTTGCTTTAATATTTTTGTTATTACTTTTAAGAATTTGTACGAAATACAGAATAAATAATGAACAACCTCTGAAATACAGAACATTTATGTATGTGTTTTTGTATAACAAATAATTCATAATGAACATCGTCTTCAAATACAGAACTGTTCATTATTATATATATACTATACTATACTAGAAAAAAAGGACACAAATTAAGGGACAATACAAATTAAGATAATGTGAACTGCGCTCACAATTTTTATGTTTTTTTTTTTTTACAAAAAAATGTATTTTTTTTTTTTTTTAATAATTGCATTTTGCGATTTTTTGGTGTACTGAATCTTAAAAGAACCATGTCCAGGTCTAACAAATCAAATCGCTTGTTCTCGAATGCCAGGAAAGATAAATTATTTAGTCGCTCAGTCGACATGCTAATACGTTGAGGCCGCATGGTTGTATTCGAGTGCAGGCATTGACGTATTATATATGGATTGCTAGTTACTTGTCACTTCCATACATTTCTTGCGCAGAAAAATGTTCCAAGAAATCTCAGCGCTTTTGGGACTGAGCGACCTCATTCGTTACTAAATAGACGCCAAACACCAAAAAAATCCTTAAAATTCAAATATTTCTGAAAAACCGACAGTATGTGGATGGCATTCGAAAAAGTACGTTTTTTATTTAAATTGAATAAAAGATATTTTTGTTTTAGTTTTTTTTCGGTTTATTGGCCAACGAATTGAACAATTTTTGTAAATTTTGATCGAACTTACTTATTCTAATCTCTCCAATTGGTTTTTTTTTTGGCAATATAGTGCAGTATTACCTTACAATATATATCAATAAAAGAGTATCTTTGGCTGCTCGTAATGGCGAGTTTCATGGCATGACCACCAAGACCCAAGAGCACTGCTGTAAACTGGAACACGACACCTTTTCATCCGTTGGTTTTTACAGAACCTGTATCTGTAGGATGAAAGGGCTGACAACATTGTTTGTTGTTTATACCGTTCCAACACTTAACAAAATCAGTGCCACTTAATTTTCTCATTTTGGCATTTTAGCCGCAGTTTTACTGTCTGAGTAAGTGGAACTTAAATGACCAACATGGGAGACTTAAGTGTCACTTATTCCAATAGGTTTACACTATGAAATTGTGTGTAAGTTTTTCATATTTACCACTTAAGTGACATTTAATCGAGTGTGAAACTGGGCCTTAAATATTTAAGTAGACCCTAAATAATGAATATTACCTAGTACGGACTTTTAAATATGAAACATTTGGTGTATGGTTCATTATTTATAGTCCATACTATTATGGTTAATTTTACTTGAATATTTAAGTCGTCTTTAAAGGACAATGGGCAAAAATGTATGGAGCGCTGGCCCAGCTCCAATAAGAACGACCTTTATATCATATATAGGTACGTATTCATAAATTATTTATCAGTTAACCTAAATTCGCTGTGTGGCGGAAGTTATTTAATTCTTAGTAAAATGTGTTTCAGGTTTCCAAATCTCTGTTTTCATTAATTTCCTTTAATGTTTTGTAGTTTCTTTATGTTGACTTATGTAAAATAATAAATAAGAAATTAATCAGTACATTATCAGTTAAGTTTTAGTCAAAATATATATTGTCAGTGAAATATAAATTTATTAAATTATACGAAAAAATTGATTTTTTTTACACAATAACGCCTCATCCTTATGTTTATTATTATCTGACCCAGCTTATATGGAAGGTTTTAGTGGTAAAAAAAAATTTTATGTGAAAGAAAACTTTATTTAAAATTTTCAAAATACCTACGTGATTTTTTTAAATCAGAATTTCGGTAGGGTAAACAATGAAAAAAGTCTAGAATCTATTTTCGATCTTTTAAATAAAAAAAGTCATGCATACAAAAAAAAATTCTAGAAAATCTAAAACTCGAGATAAAATCGTTTGAAAGCAAAAAAATTAAAAAAAGACATTGGAGAAAATAAAACCATCTAAAATTATGGAAATATTTTCTAGATTTTTGAGAAGCAAATAAAAAACTAAAGATCTGTATTTACAAAATTTTCGATTTCAGCTTATTTCTTGGGTAGGTGAATTTTTGAACAATATTTATTTTTTGTAATCAATTTTTGTTGGATACGGCGTAGTGTGAATTTTGTGAATGCCTAATAGTCTTGAAAGTTCGCTAAAAAGTTTCGATTCGAATTGACTTCCTTGGTCCGTAGTGATTTTTAAAGGAGTACCAAAACGTGAAATGAAGTTTTCGACAAAGGCTTTCGCGACAGAGATGGCTGATATGTCAACTAGAAGATATGCTTCTGGCCAACGTGTGAACCTATCAACGGCAGTGAGGATGTACGAAAAGCCATTAGACGAAGGAAGAGGTCCTACCAAGTCGATGTGTATGTGGTCGAATCGACCTGTTGATATTTCGAATTTACCTTGTTCTGACTTGGTATGCCTTTGAACTTTAGACTTCTGACATCCTATGCACGATCTGGTCAAACTATTTATGGTTTTGTTCATGTTTGGCCAGAAGTATCGCTCTGAGATGAGTTTGCGAGTCGCGCGTATGCTTGGATGGGAAATCCCATGAAGGATGGTAAAAACCTTAAAGCGTAAAGCAGAAGGAATGAAAGGACGATTCTTTTTGGTTGAGGTTTCACAGTAGATGTTAACATTAGGAAATTTGAATTCGTTTAATAAGAAATTTGAAGTTTTTTTAGAGTTTTCATTTTGAAGGAGTTCCTGTAACTCTTTATCATTGGATTGAAGCTTGGCGATTGTTTCTAAGTTAAGTTCATGACTTTTGTTAGCGGCGATTTCTGTGATGCGAGAAAGGGAGTCGGCGACAACATTGTCTTTGCCTTTCACGTGCTGGATATAAGAAGTGAATTGAGAGATGAAGTCTAAATGACGTGTTTGTCGTGGACTTCTTTCTGTTTTGCTTGTTAAGGCGAAGGAAAGCGGTTTGTGGTCTGTAAAGACTGTAAATTCTCGCCCTTCAACGAAAAATCTGAAATGCTTGATAGCTAAGTATATAGCTAATAACTCGCGGTCGAAAGCTGAGTATTTTGAGCTAGTTTAGGAATAAAGCGATGATAATAGTTTATCATTCCTACGAAACGTTGTATTTGTTTGACTGAAGTGGGTGTTGGAAATTTTAGGATTGCTTCAACGCGATCTTTTGAAGATGAAATACCTTCAGCGTTGATCGTGTGACTTAAAAATTCCAAAGTGGAAACACCGAAAACGCATTTCGAGAGATTGATGTTTACACCGTATTCCTCCAGTCTTTTAAACAAAAGCTCAAGGTGTTCTTTGTGTTGCTCTTCACTTTGACTTGCGACGAGAAGATCGTCAATGTATGTGAAAACGAAATCAAGTCCAAAACAAACTTCATTTATGAAACGTTGAAACGTTTGGGCAGCATTTCGAAGTCCGAATGGCATTCGAAGCCATTCGAAAAGACCGAAAGGTGTTGTTATCGCGGTTTTATGAACGTCTTCAGGTGCAACTGGGATTAAGTGGTATGCTCTCACAATGTCGAGCTTTGAAAAAACTTTGCAGCCATGAATGCTCATGGAGAAATCTTGGATGTGGTGGATCGGATGGCAATCCGGTACCGTAATAGCGTTTAATCTGCGGTAATCACCACATGGTCTTCAATCTTCGTTGTTTTTCTTTTTTACCATCATGTGTTTAAATTCAATTTTTGCTGCTTTGTGCCTAGAAGCATCAAGCCGTCTAGGCCTTGAAATTGGAAGTTGACCTTTTGTAACAATGTGATGAACTGTTGTATGTTTTATTGGTGCAAAATAATCGGGTTCTGCTGTTAATCGAGGAAACTTTTTTAAAACTTCGTTGTAATCGCTAGTGATCTGAAAATGTTTAGGGGTCGGATCGTCAGTTCTTATAGTTGTTGCGTTAGTGTGCAACTTAGTGAGAGGGTCTATTAATCTTTTGTTCTTAGTATCTACCAGTATATTGAACTTTGTTAAAAAATCTGCTCCTAATATTGGTCTATTCACTGAGGCAAGTATAAATGAGTGAACAAAGTTTCGCCTTAGACCAATATTGAGATTCAATAATAAAGGAATCGAAGTTCCATTAGCAGCTGATAGTAAAAACAAAGGATTTTGAGATTTTGAATTTTTGTTGCTATAAGGAAGAACTGACAGATCCGCCCCTGTATCAACAAGAAACGTTAAGTTTGAATTTTTATCTTTAATGAATAAGCGGCGACTTAAAAGGCACTGCATGTTTGCCACTGCAACAGCAGGTTTATCTAGTTTGGGTTATTCGAATGATTTTGAGATTTGTTATTACTAAAATTGCAAGGCTTGTTGCATTTCTTTGCATTCTTTTTATAACGCCTGTGATACCAAAAGATATCTGTGCCTGAATTCGAATTTGCACGACTGTGTGAACGACTAAGTACTTCTGTTTTTGAAATTTTGAAACGATCTATTTTTGTTTCGGAACGCGAATTATTAACAGAAAAAGCCTCAATCATTGACTCTATTCTAGCAAGCCTTTGCTCAAGTTCGTCCTCCGAGTTGTTATTTTGTCGGGCAGTGGAAACACTACAAATGTTTGTACTTTGCGATGCCTCATAAATTCTATCTGCAAGAGTAGCTAACTCTTCGAGAGGTTTTTGACCGACCGATAATAACGCGATGTTAATCGGTTGTGGCAATCGACGCATCCACAAATTTTTTATGATGTCATCATTAAAAGCAGTACCCGCAAGCATCTTCATTGACCGCAAGACTTCTGATGGTTTCCGATCACCAATGTCTGCTTTGTCAATGAGCGTTTCCAAGCGTTTGATTTCCGAAACGGAATGGCGTTCAATCAACGCTGCTTTAAGTGTGATATACTTGTCGGTTGCTGGTGAATTTGACAGAATGTCGATTACCGAATCGCAAGTGTCGGGTTGGAGAGAACCAACTGTGAGACAGTACTTTGTTTCAAAACTCGTTATTCTATGCACTGAAAATTGTGCTTCTGCTTGAATGAACCATGTAACTGGATTGGCATTCCAAAATGTTGGAAGACGAACTCTAATAGACTAAATTCCCTTGAGGGAGACTCGACTGTAGGTTTGCAGTCTGATCTGCATTCAATGCATTTGGTCCATTTTGACCAATACTCGTTTGATTCTGAGTAGTTTCATCAGTCATTTTAGCTTTAGTCCATTTTTGGCAAATTTATTCATGTCACATTTAGAAACTAAAATGAAAAATGAAAGAAGTTTTCCAAGAATTTGGTTCAGATACATAGATGATGTGTGGGCCATAGTTAAAAAACAATGAACCTGAAAAGTCGAGTGTAACACAACACATGCTGGAGAATAACCATAATTTTAGCTTACAAAATTTGAAAGTAATTCGCAATGTAAATAATCATTATGAATTAGATGCTTTTGAATCTCTTTACATTTTCAAAAATAGAAATAATTTAATGAATAGTGACGATGGACCAATAAAAGATCCAATTTTCAAAAAATTGTATAATAGATCTTAAATTCACTATATATTTGTTTGTGTAGTTTGTTTTTGTTTGTAATGAGTTATTTGTATTTAATATATCAAAAAAAAATTTTTTTGTATTATTATTTATATAAAACTTACTGACGATGGAAGCATAGCTTCCGAAATGCATTTAAGTAAATAAATATATAAAATAAGTGTTTTTAAGTTATTTAAAATAATATCTTTTATTTATTTTCTTTAGTTTCAGTCATTCGGTTAATGAAAACTTAAAATGAGCGTGAAATTAAAAAGGAATTTCAAAACCAAATCACGAAATCTTTGAAAAATCTTTTTTTTTTTGGATAAAAACACGAAAGAAATGTTGTTTGCCTGAACGTTTACACGACGTGAAAATAATTTGTATTATATATTTTGTTTTAGAAAGTTTGAAAAATGCGGAATTTATAAATATATTTAGCACGCGAAAATTTTGAAAAAGAATTGAGACTGTTGAATTTTGAAAAGAAATATTATCGAAATAAAACGTTAAATTTGAAAGATATAATGTTTTATATAATTAAAGTGTGCTAATACCATTACATATTTAAGATACTCTCACCTGTATAATTTAAAAAAGATACAAAAGTTTTTAATAAATATTCTGGAACCTGGATACCGGCATAAAGTTGAAAAAAAAACTTTTCTCTGCTTTTCAAGATGTTGCTGAGTTACAAAACTGGTCTTCAGGTTGGGCGCTGATGATTTGCAGGATTTTGCGCTGGTGGCGATGATACAGCTATAGTTGTTTGCGACAGGAACAAATTGTTGTACAAATTATTGTACAATTCGTTGTACAAATTAAGTAGGTACAGATGTTTGTACAAAATGAAATGCCGATTGAGCACTTTTTAGTTTGTTGCATCGACTGTGTGTTGGATCGAGCACCTTTTTCTGCCGTGTGGCTAAGCAATCGATCGAGAATGTTTCATATAAAGCACCCCTTTTTTGTGGTGCGGTGTGGCGAAACAATTGAACCTTGATTCTCGAATCTCGACTGTGTCGGAATTTGATTGGTGGCGACAAAACGATGAGTGGCAACGTTGAAAAAGTGCGACGGTAGCTTTGGCAACAACAAACGGTGGGAACAATAATCGGTGGAAACAACAATCGGTGGCAACAACAACAGCAACGAGTGGCGGTGGTGGCAATTACAGTGGAATCATGAGCAGTAATTCTATCTGGACAGTCACGTGGTGGCGAGTGAATCTGTCCTAGGCGATGATTTCTTTGTTCGCCAACAAAAATCAACGTTTAAACGATGCTGTGATTTGCTGATGCAATTTGCAAGTTTGTTGGATGATGCCGTTAATTGTAGCTTGTAACTGGCTTTTTCTATTCCGTTATAGCGTGTTGCTTAGAAAATGCCGTTGCTTTTTGGTGGCGTGATAACGGAGTTGCGCAAAATGTTCCGTTGTTCGTTGCAGCAAATGGCTTCGCTTTTTGATGTTCTTCGTCGAGGTCACGAATATAGTCTCTTGTGACTATTTTTAGCGTAGCCCTTGGTGGCTACTTCACTTGCAAAGCAAAACACTTTATTTTAGTTTAATCTTTTATTCTAAACAACTAAAAGTTAAACAATTTACTTTGTAAAATAGTTAATCTAATTTTAAGTTTTAAGTTTAGGTTGGGAGCTTTTAATTTGGCACCAGCACACAAGAAAGTTAAAATACAATTGTCAATTGAAAGACGAAAGATCGAGAACGAAAGTTTCTGAAATTTCGTAATGTCGTTAAGTTTATTTTGGGAAGCGTTCCGCCAATGAGAACGTTCGATAAATTAAAAGGGTGTGTTTTAAGTAAGCGGTCGCGTTCCAGAAAACAACATCTTAATTGGCGATATGATGCGATATGACGCGATCAACTTTTTAATGCGATTTAATTTGATTGGATTTCGAAAATCATTAAATGAATTATATTTGATCTATTTAAATGCAATCTTCGATTAATAATATTTATGATTAATAATAAATGATAAATAAATAATGATGAATGATAATGAATGAATATCCACTACAATATTACCCTGGGGTGACATTCTGTATGGCAAAAGCGAACAATCGTTTTCGTTTTTGCTTATGTTCGTTTATGAAAAACGAACGATCGCTTTCATTTCGTTTATTGGAGAATCTGGCCCCTGATTTTAGGTGATTTTTTTTTCTCCAAGGTCTATTTTTAATTTTTTAGCTTTCAAACGATTTTATCTCGAGTTTTAGATTATCTAGAATTTTCTTTTGTATGCATGACTTTTTTTATTTAAAAGATCTATCGATTACAAGAAAAATCAATTCTCTATCTTTTTTGGTTTAGAAAATAGAATCTAGACCTTTTTCATTGTTTACCCTTTTTTACCCTACTGAAATTCTGATTTAAAAAAAATAAATTATAAACTTTTAAATAAAGATTTCTTTCACATAATATTTTTGTTTTACCACTGAAACCTATCATGTAAGCTGGGTCAGATAATAATAAACATTAGGATGAGGCGTTAATGTATAAAAAAAAATCTATTTTTTCGTATTAATTAATAAAAATATTACACTGACATTATATATTTTGTCTAAAACTTAACTGATAATGTACTGATTAATGTTTTATTTATTAGTTTACACAAGTTAACAAAAAGAAACCGCAAAATAATAAAGGAAATTAATGAAAACAGAGATTTCGAAACCTGAAACTCATTTTACTAAAAATTAAATAACTTCCGCCACACAGCGAATTTAGGCAAACTGTTAACTAATAAATAATGTATGAATATGTACCTATATATGATATAAAGGTCGTTCTTATTGGAGCTGGGCCAAATTTGGCCATTGTCCTTTGGTTATTGGTAAGGCCCAATGTCTCCAAATTTGTTTTGAAATGACTGACCCAGTCCGTGATAATCTTTTTGACAATTATCTTCAACAATTGCTACTTTTCAAATATACCAAAATTGTGGCTATACCAAAGACGAACAACGCAATAAAGACGTCTCCAGATAAAGGTCAAACTCACTTCTCCTATACATAAGCAAGATCCTTGAAGAATTTATGCTTAGGTGGCTGAAAGCAATGCTAACTAATTAATCACATAATTCCTGATTCTGAGAAAAGCACTCTACACTTCATCCGCTACTGAAATTCCAGAGATATTGCTTACTCTAAATATATGGATTTAAGGATTTCATAAACCTTACTAACTTTGATATTTTCATTCAGTAATAAAAATTATTTATAGCTTTCTTCATTCTAGAACATTGTTCGTTCAGGTATGAATAGCTACAGAATTTGGCTAAAATTGTTTGGATTTATAAAAAAAAAACCGGAGCAACGCCTTAACAACAACGTGACAAAAGTTAGTTTTATTACTTCTAAAGAGTCAGGTTCATATTTATTGGATACTGGATATATCATCAATCAGCCACTTTAAAATAAGATGATGTTCATCTTAATACTAATCTGCTTAAAACAACAAGATTTCAAATTAAGTTAAATGGATTCCTTTAAAACTCTTTTAGATTTGAAATGAACTTCATTTTATTCTTATTTTCTTTTTAAACTTGCGTGAATATTTCTAAATAAAAGATATTATTTTAAATAACTTTAAAACACTTATTTTATTTATTTACTTAAATGCATTTCGGAAGCTGTGCTTCCATCGTCAGTAAGGTTTATATAAATAATAATACAAACAAAATTTTGTTGATATATTAAATACAAATAACTCATTACAAACAAAAACAAACTACACAAACAAATATATAGTGAATTTAAGATCTATTATAAAATTTTTTGAAAATTGGATCTTTTATTGGTCCTTCGTCACTATTCATTAAATTATTTCTATTTTTGAAAATGTAAGGAGATTCAAAAGCATCTAATTCATAATGATTATTTTCATTGCGAATTAATTTCAAATTTTGTAAGCTAATATTATGGTTATTCTGCAGCATGTGTTGTTCTGCACTCGACTTTTCAGGTTCATTGTATTTTACATGTGCAAAATGTTCTTTGAATATTTTCATGATTGGTCTTCTTGTCTGTTCTAGATATTCCTTCCTACAATCGCTGCATCCAATAGTGTAAATTCCCGATTGTTGATTTTTCTCAATTTTATCTTTTGAGCCACTAATCACATTTTTGAGTTTTATCTTACTACACTGACTCATTTTGATGTTTTGCCTCCTAAAAATTTATTTATTTATTTATTTATTTGGTATTATCTATCAAGTACATTAACTTTCTTAGATTCAATATAATATATTACGTACATTTAAAAAATAAACTTAGGAATAAACAATATATATACATAATTACAAATTTTAAAATAAAATAAAAAATAAAAAATACTACATAATATTCAAAACCATTTTCTTGTAAACATCTCTACTCATATTAAAGTCGATTACGTGTGCATACTTATTGCAGTGAATAGAAGCCATAGTAATTGGGTCATTTAAACCGTAATTTGATCTGTGTAGGGGGATGAAGAAGAAATCGCCTCCTCTAGGCCTTAAACGTCTCCCGGGGACATACATATTAAACATAGAAAGTAATTGCGAACACTGAATGTGCCCACATAAAACATCACATGCAAAAAGAACAGAAAAATATTCACGTCTTATGCCAAGTGGCTTAAGATTTATCAAAGCACATCTAGCATCATAAGGTGGACTATAAGCCCAATTAAATTTTCTTATAGCAAACTTTGTGAAACGCTTTTGAATTTTTTCAATACGAAAACGGGCATTGGCATAGTATGGACTCCATACCACACAACAGTACTCAAGACATGAACGTATTAACGAAGTGTATAGCGACTTTAGAGTATATGGGTCTTGGAAGTCATTTGAATTACGAAACAAGAAACCTAACATTGAATTTGCTTTGGATATTATATAATCATAGTGCCAGGAGAACTTTAATTGCTCGTCAAAGATGACACCTAGATCTTTTTGACGTGACACTCTTTTCAGACTCATATTGTCAATATTATAATCAAATATAATAGGACTCAACATTTTGGATACGGTTAACACCGAACACTTACTGATATTAAAATATAATCCATTCGAATCACACCAATCAGATATATTATTTAAGTCATTTTGTAATTCAATGGCATCGTATTCAGACTGAATCTCTTTAAATATTTTAAGGTCATCAGCATATAATAAGCATTGAGAACGAACTACATGTGTTGGTAAATCATTAATAAATAATAGGAATAAAAGTGGACCAAGATGGCTACCTTGTGGAACACCTGAAAAATTTGTGATTTCAAGGGAAATTTCGGATCCAATTTTTACAAACTGCTTTCTTCCAGTTAAGTAACTTCCCAACCACAACAATAGCTTCGAATGAAAACCTAAAGTTTCCAGCTTTTTAACAAGAATATTATGTTGAACGCTGTCAAAAGCTTTAGAAAAATCAGTAAATATTGAATCAGTTTGACGTCTATTTTCTAAGGCACGTAAGTAGGCATTCGTAAAGATAACTAAATTTGTAGTTGTAGATCTACCTCTCACAAAACCATGTTGAACGTCAGAAATGTTATTACAAATAGCATTATACAACTTATTTTTGACAATAGCTTCAAAGATTTTGGGAATAATTTGAAGCTTAGCAATTGGCCTGTAATTAATCACAGCTTTCTTAGAACCAGACTTATGTATAGGTGTAATAAAAGACCATTTCCAAGCTTCAAGAAACTCACCATAGCCTAAGGATTTATTGAAAATTATATGCAGTGGTTTCAGAAGGCCAAGCTTACACATCTTTAAAAAGATTGGAGGAATATTATCTGGGGCAAGAGAAGTACTCGATTCAAGGGAAGATAGTTCCTCCAAAATATCATTTTCTGTTATTAGTAAATATCCCATATCAGTGAAAGCACCACAAAACGGCAGATTAGTGCAACTTTTCTCAAGGTTAACAAAGTTGGACTGGAAAAAAGAAGCAAACATATTACATATAACGTTTAATTTACCACTAACGACACCATTAAACTCCATTTCAGAAGGTAAGCCGAGCGATTTTTTCTTCGTGTTGATGAATGCCCAGAACGCTTTAGAATCGTGCTTAATTTTTGATTCAAGAGACCAAAGATATTGTCTATATAGAAATCTTTTCAAGAACTCATATTCTTTTCTCAGTTGACAAAACTTGCTTCGAAGTGAAATATTAGTTCTGCTCTTTTTGTACATATTTCTCATAGCTTGTTTTAAATTTGACAATTTTTTATTGAACCAAATTGGTCGATTTCGCTTTCTTATTACCTTTACTGGAACAAACCTAGAAAAAGCGGATTCTATCACCTCACAGAAAACATTGTACGTAAGTTCAAGACTGGATATAGAAAGAATATTTTCCCAGTCTACTGAGTAAATAAAGTTATTTAAGGACACGTAATCGGCTTTGGAAAAATCATACATAGTATTATTATAATTTGAAACAGATAATTGATTTAAAATACCAAAATTAAAAAATACATCTAAAGCTTTGTGATGAGTACTATTGATCAAAAGTGAAAAATCAGCTTCCGAAACAAAACATTCGATATCCTGATGGACAAAAACTAAATCTAACATTCTTTCAATTGAATTATAAATACAATTTGATTGATTTAGATTCATAGCAGACATAGTGTCAGTTACATTATATTCAACATCATTACTAACATTAAAAGGAAAAATACATTTATCTTCTTCGGAATAAGTCCATTTAATATTAGGTAAGTTAAAGTCACCTAGAACTACAATAAAAGAATTCGATTCTAAAGTATTAGCAATAAATTGTACATTATTGACATGACTTTCATAAATTTGAGCATTTGAATTTGGTGGAATATATGAGACAAAAAAATATACATTAATTTTGTTGTTTTTAAAGTCAGATGTAAAAAATTCAACACAAATACATAATTGTTCTATCAAACCAGAAGAAAATTGTAGTTGAATTTGTTTGCTTTTTAAACATGATCGAACGGCAAGTAAAACGCCTCCTCCTCTATTCAATCCAGTTTCAACGGGACAACGATCTTTTCTGAAGACTTCAAAATCAGTGTTGAATAGTTCAGATGAGTTTATATTTTCACTCAACCAAGTTTCAGTTAGAGCAATAATAGTATAAGGGCAATCAGTAACAGCAACAAAAAATTCACTTACTTTTGTTCTCAATCCCCCCGCATTGTGATAGAAGAGGGAACAAGATGAGTTGGATATAAGTGGCTTGCATTTAGCTGAATTTAGAACGTTAGTAAGTTGAATGGCGGGAACAATATGAGATTCGATAGCATTCACAGTTTCGTCGGCAGCAGTAAGAACAACATCAGTGACAGCATCGTAGGCATTTAAATCGACAGCAGGATCAAGAGCAGTAGATATGGAAAATTCTTGGCTTACGTTTGGTCGTGTTGACGCTGTAACTCTTCGTTTTTTGGAAAGAATTCAAAAACACGTAGCTTCGTTCCTAGAGGCCAGATATTATCTCGGTACATTGCATCATTGAACTCAGGTGGAACTCCAATTTTAAAGTTAATAAATTTTATATTTTTTTCAAGTTCTCCTCGTTTAATTAACTTAAAGCAAGAAATTAAACCTGGGTTCATACAGAGCGCAGCAGCTAAGTGGTTAACAATTGATTCAGAAGCGACAGAGGGCCGAAAACTACCAAGATGAAACCACTTTAGTTTACGCACCACATCATTTTGACCAACATTTTTAGCAGGAACAACAACATCATCAGCAAAAACAACAGGATGAGAAACACCCACATCATCAGAAACACCACCAAAAGCACCAACACCACCAACACCAGCAACATCTACGACGACAGCATCAGCATCATCAGAAATCAAAACCACACTACCATCAGTAGTATAAGTACTATTAGTACCATCGCCAAAATTTACAGTGGCAACATTGTTTGTGACATTTGCAGTGGCAGCATTGGAAGTAGATTCACCCACACCATCAACTAGTGAGCGAGAATCATCATTTGCATTGACCGTTGCATTATTGTTTTTGCTTGTAACAACGGCGGCAGAGTTAAGCGGCACATTATTATTTGATTTCAGTTTTTTTAATTTGTTATCAACAGTGACAGAGTTAGTTGACGCAATAGGTTTCGATTTAGTATTGCGGAGGGGTATAGGGGTTATGTTTATGGGCTTTGATATTTTGCAAGGCAATGCAGGCGATGAGAAGCTTTTGTTTGTTACATTGACTGGGGTATTTAAATTTAATTTAGCTTTTGAGCGAGTGTTCACCGATTTCGAAGCTTTGCTTGTGCTTGCATCAAGGGAATTGCGGAACGACTTAAATTCGCTGTACAAACTATTAAGATTTTTGGTTAAAGTATTCAATTTAGCATCACAACTAACAGCAAAGTAATTTTTGCATAAGTCACACCTCCAGCAAATGTTATCACATTTATTTATCAAGTCGATGACATTATCTTTTAGTTTTAAACAATTAGTATGAAAAATCAATCGACAGATAACGCACGACACACATTCACTTTCGGTCGTTACGTTTTCGCAAATAAAGCATTCATTAGACATTGTAAGCTTAGCACAGAAAAACAATAGGTAGGTATTAGCTTTAAGGTTCAACCATGCGATACGAGAGCAACTGATAGACTGAATTGGTCTTAATTTTGATGTAATTTCTGGATAAAAATTGAATTTTGACCATTTCTTTGTTCATCGTTTTTATTTGGTCATCTCCTTAAAATAGTAAGTCTCCACTTACTTTCAATGAGAAATCCGTTCAATGTGTTTAAAATGATTTTCTTTGTTTTCTTAGCGTCCTGGCAAGATTTTTGCAATGTCCTTTCATTAGTCCATTGTTCTTTTATCTGTCAAGTCTTAATTGGAAGCGGTTGATTTGCGAAACGTGTTTTAAAGTTCAAGTTGGTGTTATTAAATATTAAAAAGAAGTGAAAATGAAATGTCGAAAAGTGAAGCACAAAATAATATAGTGGATGAAGTAGTTTATTCAACGGGGAATAATGAAATCACAGGCCTCTTTCTTTCCTGGAAATATTATTCATTTAGTTTTAAGCTTTTACACTATATTCTCTTTATATAATAAAGTCAGTTGCAGTGTGTTCTTACTCGAATTCGGTCGTTTTATTTTAATTACTCGCTAGATTTTCAACAGGTTATGGGCCCAGAATACGCGGGAAAAATAAGAGGTTAAATTAAAGGTACAAAGTTTTTTTTATTTAATTTTTTTGGCACGCGCTTAAAAATCTGGGAACCTCGTTAATTTTAGATAAGCTTAGACGTAGATTAAATTAATAAAACGACAGTCGGTAAGAATGGGTTATTTGGAAATTTGCAGCTTTTAATGCTTAATCTACTTTCCATTTTTCAAGCAATCCTGTCGAGATTCAAGAACAATTTTTCGTAAAGATAACAATCTTCATTAGTGATTTACAATTTAAGCCTATGGATTTGCTGCAAATAAAATGAAAATAATTTCCGACTTAGCTACAAAGTCTGATGAGGTAGTGAAATTGCAAAATACATACCTTAATTTATAAGTTCGAGTGACCTTAACTCCAAAGATTGTGTTTTGCCCAGGTACAACAGTTGGGCTCATCAGTCAGATGATGTTTTTGTGTATATATGTAGATATAAAGAGCCCAAATACTCATATATGAACAAAATGTAAATAAAAAAAAAAAAAAAAAAAAATTTAAACAACAATGCACTCGTATGCGTATCGCCCTACATCTGGTTATGTTAAGTATGGCCTATCGATACCATCGTTCGTTGACCTGATCATATTACACTATACCGCAGTCGGTCGCTATGCATGCAGTGTAAAAGAAAAATGATTATGACGATTTTATTTATGATTGCACTTATTGAGTAACCATTTGGTATGCACTTGAGGAAATACAACCGAAGGTTTATTTTGTCAAGTGAACATTAAATTCATTTGTGGGTCATAAATGAAATTGAATAATACTGGATAAAGAAAATAAGAAAAAGATAAATATTAATATAAAAAATTATTGATCAAGCTTTTAAGTATAAATAGTAGAATTTTTGTAAATAAAATTTAGTCTAGTTTTTGAATTGAAACGTGACTCTCATCCTCGGCTGAAGAGCTCAGATAGCACTAAACATTTAATCGCGCATTTTAACCGATGCTCGGATACATAAGCGGCTCTTTGAGCTAAGAACAACAAACGATATAACGACAGTAAAAACGTAACACTGTCCTACCATTCTAAAACGCGAATTATGGTCGATGCTTACCAATTCTTATAAAACTCACAGCATGAATGCACTGTGAATTCTATATTTCTAAGAGAATTTGATTAAATTCAGACACTTAGAAAAAAATCGTAGCCCGTGGTCTGGTTTTAGCATCGAGAACATGCAAATCACCATATAAATTTTTAAATTATTCCCTTGAATATAGTGGATTGTGACTAAGAACTTGAAATTTACTGTTTAGTTTTGATCTTCAATCAGCAAATAGGTATTTCGTAAATTTCGATCGTGTGGGATCAATATTTATATCGTGATTACATTTTATTGGTTTGATGAGCATAAAGAAAATGAAAATCACCATAATACATTTCGAAAAACAAGATTAACCCTTAAACCCTACCCTGGGGTCCAGCGCCATTGCAAACTTACATTTTTTTGAATTTTTTAAAAACTAAGTAACCCATGCCGGTACGTCTAAAAATCAGTCATTTATTCATTTTCGAGTGGTGCAGTTGGAAATATTTGAGCTTCAGGGTCCCATAGACCCCAGGGTAGTGATAGTTAAATATTTTGAACAGTTTGATTTTATTTTTGCTTGTTTTGATCTGTAAGTAAGCCTTTTATTTTTACATATATTATTAGTGTTATCAATGTTTTCACTAGTTTAGTTAATGTTATTAGTGTAATCAGTGTTAGTATGTGTTTTTGGTGTGTTTCTCGATTTTAGTTTGAGAAAAGAAAATAAATAAAATGAATGAAGACTATTCCCGATGGTTGCATGAAGATGATTGGGATGAAGAGGTAGGACACATCATTACAGAAAATTTAAGTGACCTTGAAGAAGACTCAAGTGAAGATGCGTTTTCCTCGGATGACTATGTCCCTCTGGTTAATTTCGCTTCAGGTAATTTTGTGCGTGTTTTGGATGTTCCTACCAAACTAAGGGGTAAAGATGGGTTCAAATGGAGTGGTGAGCACCCAAAAAGGTGTAAATCAGTGCAAAGGAACATTTTTCTACACCCACCTGGACCAAAAGGTGATGCTCGTAATTTGGCAAAAATATAAAAACGACAGCGCTTTTGAGGACATCGATATCGAGGAAGCTGGTACTTCATCAAGTTCAAACAGAATACGTCCTTCTTTTGCCAAGGGAACGGATATAAATGAAATCAAGGCTTTGTTTGGTTTGTACTATTTGGCTGGCGTTCTAAACATGAATCATGTTACAACCAAAGAACCTTTCGACAAGGGATCCGGTGTGGGCTATTTTCGGGCAACCATGACACAAGCTCGTTATGAGTTCCTGACAAACTGTTTGCGTTTCGATGACCGCTCTACAAGGCTGGAACACCAACAAAATGACAGACTTGCCCCGATTAGAGAGCTTTTCAATCATATCATCAGTGTTTCAAGTGAGGTTTATAGTCCTTCAGATTGCTGTACTTTGGACGAAATGTTGTTGGGCTTCAGAGGCCGATGCATTTTCAAAATGTACATTCCCAGTAAACCAGACAAATATATTATCAAAATTTTAATGTTATGTGACTCCAAAACGGCATACATGATAGATGCTTCTGTATATTTGGGGAAGGATTCAGCACCGAAAGATGTTTCGTCTGCACACTATTACACCATGAAATTGACCGAGAAAATCCACGGAACAAATATAAATTTGACCTGTGATAACTGGTTTACCTCTATTCCGGTAGCAAAAGAATTATTGCAAAAAAAGTTACGATTTTGGGCACGTTGCGTCGTAATAAAAGAGAAATCCCACTCCCATTTCTTGAAGTCAGAGATCGCGAACGTAATACAGCGAAATTTGCTTTTTCTGATGAACTTGTTTTACTCCTACTGTCCACCAAAATCCAAACAGAAAAAAATCGTCCCATTGTTATCAACCATGCATACAAAAGCTGATCCTGTTGCCAAATGTCACTTACATGAGATGGTGGATCTTTACAACAAGACTAAATGTGATGTTGATTTGATGGACCAACTTTGTCACCGGTACAGTGTTTCGAGACGAACGAAACGATAGCCATTGGCTATGTTTTATGAGATCTTAAATATTATTGGTGTGAATTCGTATGTTCTCCTCAAAATAGCGTCCAATAAAACTCAAATAAGACGAAATTTCTTAAAAAACTTGGCCTTGGAACTCATAAAACCCCAAATGGAGGAGAGGTTTACTTGGCCAACTTTGCCATCCAGCTCCTCATTGAAGATATTTTAACAAAGAAGCGACCTGTGGCTGAGTCAACAACTTCAGTCACTACGAAAAAAAGATGTGCCGTGTGTCCAAGAGACAAAGACCGCAAGACCAAAATACGATGCAGCAGTTGCCGAAATCCACTTTGTGGCGAACATAGCCGCTCAGTGTGTCAAAATTGTCTTGATGTAAATTTTTAAAACATTTTTCATAATTAAACATTCCTATCTTTCATGTTAATAAATAAAATTTTTTATTACATTGTTTTTTTTATTAAATTGGGGCAAAAACTTTTTGGGGTCCCTAAGACCCCAGGGTAGCAATAGTGTTTCTCTCGGGATGGGTAGGGTTTAAGGGTTAATAAGTTGAAAAATTAAATCATTCCCCTGTAGTAGTAGATAGCGACTCAAAAGTTTTAATTTACTTTGAAGTCAACAGGCTCGAATTATGACTTTTGATAATAAATACCAAACTATAAAATTTTGTATTTTACGAAGATTTGAATGCTAAATTACAATTTTTTCAATCATTTCTAAATAAAAGCGTCTTGATTTACTAAAAAAAAGAGTTTCGAATTACAACCTAAAATTTCGCAATTAGTGATTTTTCAATTTTTTCAATTCTCTCCGTGCATCAGTGGCACTAAAACAATGGGTATACTTTATAGAAAAGCTAACAATTTATCTTTGATATGTTTCAGTGATGCCGATTAGGTACGCTGGTGACATTGTCACAAGAAGATCTACCTCTAGATTCATTTTTAAATTTGGAGGTGGACCTGTATCCTGGGCATCGCAAAGACAAAAGTGTGTGGCATTATCGACGACCGAGTCAGAGTATGTAGCGGCATCTCAAGCTGTAAAAGATATGGTGTGGCTTCAGCGGCTTGTTGCGGAACTGGTGCCAATTAAAATATCTTGGGTGGCTGAGCTGAATATGGACAACCAGGGAGCCATTCATCTAGTTTAAAATCCCGAGTTCTATAAGCGTACGAAACACATTGATGTGCGCTATCACTTTATTCGTGATAAATTTGAGAGAGGAAATTTCAAAATGAATTATGTTCCTTCTGAACATCAAATTGCAGATATTTTTAGAAAGGCCTTAAGCAAAGATAAGTTTGAGAAATTTAGAGATTTGATTGGAGTTGTTAATAATCCATTTTAAAGTTAATTTTGTTTCAATTAAAATTATTCAAAAGTGGGAATATATCGAATGAATTACCTTAATGATATTTGAATATTTAATTTTGGCAATACTCTCCTGGAAATATTGTTCATTGAGTTTTAAGCTTTTGCATTATATTTTTTTGATATAATAAAGTCAGTTGCAGTGTGTTCTTACTCGAATTCGGTCATTTTATTTTAATTACTAGCTATATGTTCAACATTCTTGAATGGGGCCTCTCGACAGAATCGATTGCACTACTCCACGAGCAGGGTATTGATGCAAATATACTCTGTAAAATGAAGCGCAACGATATCGAAATACTTTTTTCGCAGTTAAACTTCAATGTTCGGGAATATATTTTGTTAAAAGACGATTGTTAAATTGGCGCACGGCACAGTTATATGTTATAAGGAAGTATCTATTTTTTTCTTTGTCATAGCGAATTATTCTTGGACAATGTTCTATGGAAAAAATCGGTTCTCATTGGTTTAGCCGACAGAAACCATTTTCTATAAAAATACTTAAAAAAATAATTATATTATAAAAACAACTGCAATGGTAAGGCCAAACAATATATTCTTATATTTTTTAAGTAAGTATCCAAACTTAATAGTTTTTGAGAAAATAAATTTCTAAGTACAAAATTTAAGCAAATAAATAAAAAACAAATTTTTGGAAAATATAATGCCGCAATAATTTAAGTCCAATACAGAAAACCAGATTCTTCTTATGGCCTTTTATTTTTTCTATAGATATTTAAAAATACCGAACCCAAGTGTTTCCAAAAACCAAACAAAATTGAGTTTAACTAGTTTCTCTTCTCACGTTTTTGATTTCGAAATTTATTTTTTCAAAAAACGGTTAAGCCTACATACACATAATATGTACTTTATTTAAAAATAAAATTGAAAAAAATAGTGTTTAGAGTAAGGTATATCAAAGTTAAATGGAATGTTGCAAGAAAATAGAAAAAAATCTCGGGAACACGATATTTTTCCAATTTCTTGGCAACCTTGTATACACTGGCCTATACAACCGGAAAAAAAATTTTCAAATTCAAATTATTTAATATCCATTGCTAACAATATTTGATTTACATTTCTGGTTTATAAGAGAAAACCTTTGGCAGGAGCAAGTTCAACAGATTGAGATCGAGAGATCAATGTCCAAGTCAGTTTCAAGTTGGCTAGACAACATTCAGCAGCCCTCACCTTTAACATCTTCATCTGAAACACTGATTTTTATAGATATACTAAATATCGAAAGTCTTTTACAAAAAACAGTAAAAGGCCAGATGATAATTGACTTTTACAAGGAAAATAAATTTTTAAATAATAAATGTCAAAAGGACTTGCTCCAATGCATAGTAGACGAATGTTTGCACAAGAAATTGTGTTAAATTACAATTACAGGGTATTTTTTAGAGTACACTCAACGAGTGCTCGATCGCATTAAGCTAATTTGTTTGTATGATAGATGAATTAAATACCTTATTTGGTTGGCAAATCACGTGGCTCCCTGGGAAACGGTCTTAGAGTATTGGATGAAGACAAGCCATCTTCGATTAAAACAATTAAAAAATGAAGATAAAACATTAAGCGAGTTTTTAAAGGACTGGCCTCGTTATAATGGTGACTTGGGATATTCTTTGGTAAGTTCTTATGTCTTGTATTTTTCCAAATTGTAAATTATAAATTTTTATACACCTACAGATTGATATTGACTTTAAAACCATTTATCCAAAAAAGTCAAACTGTTTGCTATCTCAATATCCCATTTTCGTTGGGAAAATTTTCAATACGAAGTAGAAATCCAAGACAAGCATAGTAAACAAATTTTTAATAAAGTTTAAAACGAAAATGTGAACAAAAGTAGTGTTAAAGAGACAATACCTATTTAAACATTTATTCATTTTATTTCACAGATTCAAAAGGCTGCATCGTTGCAATTTTAATGCATGCAATTCTCAAACCACATCGATTAAAATCTGGGGCAAAACCAACCATTGAAGGTGCTCAAAGTGATTTCAACTTACATGTTTTGAACATACAAGCAAACTAGTCTGGCTTTTTTTTGAGCAATATTTTTTTGATATAACTTCAGAACAGTTTTCGGAAATTGCTAATATCATTAACCGAATTAAAAATCAGCCATTAAAATGTGTGACAGACTAATGTTCTTCAAGTGCGAAAACATATTTTCCACTGCACAGCAAGTTATAAACCATTTGAAAACATTCCATGGAGTACCTACAATATTTACTTTTAAATGTAAACAAAACAACTGCAAACGAAAATTTAATTATATTTATGGTTTTAAAAAACTTATTTAATAAACCATTTGACAAAAAAAATAATAACAAAATTGAATTATTAAGAATAGAAGAAAATGAAATTGAATCAGAAATTATAAGAGACAATGTTAGTTTAGTTAGTAAGGAAAATAATTTGTTACACAATAATGTAGTACACAAGCCCGATGAAGTAAATGCAAATTGGTTAGATAATTTTAAGGATAAACTTAATGAAATCGTTACTTTATTTACATAAGAGCTTCAATCAGATTCAAGTTTTTCAAGGAAAGTTGTTAATGAAATACAAACATCTATATTAATTCACATAACCCCTCCAATTGCTGAATTAATCCGAAACTTATTATTTCAACCTTCTGATTTTATTCTTTCATATGCTCATGAGGTATTAGAATACATTAAAAATCCTCTTGATCTCATAAAAACTGAATAAACACATAGAAGAGTTGGGTGTATACAAAGAACCTATACAATTTACAATTTCAAATGAATTATCTGAAAGAGATTTAAGGGTATGTGTCCCTTGAAAAAATAGGTTGGGGTTTTGCGCTAAACTGTATACCTAACTTTCAGAGTTTTCCATATTTTTTAATGAAACAAATGGTTATCGATAGAAAATATGTAAGGTGAATTATTTTTGTAGATTAAAAAAAAATAAAAAATTATTTGTGACTCAAAATCACCAGGCAAGTGAAAAATCATAAAATTTAGTACGATGCTTACGCATATGAATGGGAAATTCGTTAAATATTGTTTTTTTATTTTTTTTATATTGAACACCGTTTTTTCGTTTTTTTTAAATAATTTATTTGTTCCCAAAAAAAATGGACAAAACTATGAAATATTGAGGAAATTTACAAAGTGGTACAAATCAACTACTTGATAAAACTTCTAAAGTATGAAAGGCAACGAGGTCAAATGAACTTTTTTACAAAGCCAATAGAAATGTGAGGTTACTTTTATTTTTTTTTTAAAGCTTTCACAGTAACTTTTTAGAGACAAAAACACAAAAGATATTTATTTTTTTATAATATTTTGTGCGTTTCCTTGGGAAATTGATACTTATATTTTTTAATTTTCGTCAATATTTTTTTAATCAAAGAATAATATATCCTAAACATAAACTCGGTTTTAAAAAATTTTTTTTTTCTTGTAGCATTTTTAAAATTCCAGTTCATTATGACACTATTTGCCATGCCGTTCTGAGGGAATGACAGCCAATACAATTTCCACATACTTTTTTTATTTTTTTTTTTTGGTATTTTTTTTATTAAATTTAAAGAACAAAATAGTGTTTTTGAACACTGTTTTTTTAATTTTAATTTTGTAAAAGTTGTCTATTTTGCGTTTTCAAAAAAAAAAAAAAATTTTATCACGCACACAAAGAAGTTTGCTTCAAACAAATGCGACTGGGTGGCGATGCATTCTCTTTCTCTCAGTTCTCTTTTTCTTAAAAAAAGAAGTCATGAGCTATTATTGTTTTGTTGTTTCTTGACTCCTCATATTTTTTTTTTCTTCTATGGAAAGTATACACACACATTTTTCTGTAGATCGTGATGGATAGCGATCTTTCTTTATATAACAGAAAAAGACAGAAGTCGTTCAAATATATAGGTCATTTGGCAATATTATGTACATACCTATGGTATTCTTTTTTTTTACCGGGTAGGTAGATTTGGTGGAAATTCGCGCGGGATCGTTGCAGGAGATTTGGTTGAATTTTGTGTATCTTATATGTATGGTATGTACCTATGTATGGTTTAAATATCTGTTGGAAGTTTTTCTGCTTCTTTTGCGAAAATAAATCCATCATATTACGTGTGTAAATATATACGAGATTTTTTGGTCATTGAGCGTTAGATTTTTTTTCTGATAAGAAATGGTGCAAGGTCGTCATTTAAATATTTACTATCGTGCTGAAGGATAGTTTTGTTTCAATTTTGCGCACCTAGGTAATGGATGTATTCAAAAAATACATTAGATGCATGTTATGCAAGTAGATACTGCACCAAGCAAGGAATGTGTCAAGTGAAGCCATAATATACACCTAATATGGGTAGGTTAGGTTCATTAGTAAATAGGAGAAAATCGATCACTTTTGCTTTCGGTGGTGGCATGACATTATTAGTGTGTTGAAAGAATATGGCAAATACGCAATCATGTGTTTTTATTTTACATAGGACGAGTTTTTTCTTCTCTCGCGTGGTATGGTGATGGGTGGTATAAAATGACCATTAAATTTCCGTTAAAAAGAGGAAAATGTCTACTTGTTTTCGTTTCAGTTTGAGTTTCTGTAGGTAGGTAACAGGTATCTAACCTAATTTAAATTCGTTTTGTTTTGAATCCAAAAAAACATCATCGATATTTTGTATGAAATTTCCCTCACGTGTCGTTCAGTCACTGATGCCGTAATTTGGCCCCTGTTTTGTACGCTACGCAGCTAAATTTGTCACGCGATCTTTATAACGTTTTGCATAAACCGTAGATTTAAATTTAATTTCGTAACTTTCGATCAACATAAAAATGAAATGAATTCTGATTCTTAGCTTCTTTTTTCCTTGAAAAGACAATCGGATGGAAAGATCTCCACAAATTTATATTATGTACCTATACATATCAAACAGAAAATAAATCTTATAGGTATAATAATTTAGATATCTATCTATCTATCTATCTATAATAATTTAATAAAATTTCTTATTTTGTCTACTTATTTATATAAGCATACTGATAAAAACATTAAATATTTGATTTATCAAGTTTTGAAGAGCAAAGATTAAGTTTTTTTTAAATATTTTGAAACTGCGAAGAGCACTTGAACGCTTTTTCGTATTGCCTTATGCGAAAGACACACACAAGACGATGATTTGACTTCATTCATTTAGGTACTCTCAAACTAATATTTTGCTGAATTGTTTATTATAAAAAGTTTCTGGTGTCTATTTCCAGTTAGGTATCTTGAAATTTGAATTTTTATTTAAAATTCGACTCAAAAATTAATTTGTTGCTGTGTTTTGCAACCTTGTAGATATCTCAAGAATTAATTAACTATAGCTGTAACATAATCTTTTGTAAAGTTTCCGAATAATATTTCTTTTATTTGTTTTGAAAAATTACATCCTCGTTTTTTTGCGATTAAAGTTGGGAACCCTATTGGCCAACATCTTCCCACGGGCTCTGCTAGCTATAGGTACTGACGGATCAGATTTTTATAGGTAGTTTCATATCTACCATAAATCTATGGGATATATAGGCAGCACACCCAACTATCCATTCCTAAACATTCAATCAAAACACTCGCCAATCAAGCAGAAAATACCTATGTACCCTACGTACCTATGTATGTATTTGCAACTTTGATAATTTTTTAATTCTTTTACAATAAAATATCCACGTAAAATGCGTATCAAGAACAAAATATAAAAAATTCTGCCTCCATTTGATAATAAATCATGTTTGGTAAATATAGGTATGTAGGTATGTAGTATGTACCTAGTTAGTTTGGTACCTATTTTTTGATGCGTCACTTTAAAATGCGATCACTCCAGAAATCGCATTTGCATTCAAAAAAAGTTTGTTCCTACCTCTCATGAATGTATGTAGGTACATCATCATCGGCCATCGCTAAGAAAAAGTTGCCTTAGGTAAAGAATACACACTTTTTTCAAAAATATACAATATATCTAGGTAGGTATTCCTCCTAAGTTTATTCTTTTATATTTTGTAAACAAAAAAATTACACATCCACCGCCGCCACCGCACACCTCGCTGCGCTGCCGTCACCACCATCCAACGATCCAACAATTCCATAATTATTTTTTTTTCTTCAAAATATTTACACGATATTCGAAAAAAAAGCATGTTGTGTCTGGTATATTCATACATTCTCCTTCACGCCTCACGGCAGAATAATTGTTGCTTTTGTTTCTGTATAGGTACATATTTTACTTTGTCTTTTCTGCGCTTGCTACTTGTGTTTTTTCTTTCTTGTGCGTGCGTGATTCTACCTGCGGCTTCGTCTGCGATAAAAAGAGCCCAAGAGTAAAATTAAATTTCAATTCAAATACAGAATTTGATGAAGAGAGAGCTTACTAACATATTCAAAGTCATTTACATGAGTTTTGAGTTGGCTGGTCAGGGACACCTACCCTTAAAAAGAAACCCTTCAATCAATACCTCAAAAGTTGAAAGTTGTTTCTTAAGCCTTATTTTTCAATTTACCAAATATTTTGAATACCCTCAATTGAGTACTAACTTTGGCAAAATATGGAAAATATAAAAATTCAAAATAATCTAACTAACATAATAAATATGAGCAGTATTGGAGTAAGCTCTCGTTTCGAAGCTCATCAAATTTAATATTAAGGAACAAACATATTTTTCCAATTTAATTTTTGAGGGTTGTGACTTATCAGATTTACCAACACAAAAATCAAATCAGGGTGTTTTCAAAGGCAGTACTTATAAGCGTGGTTTTGTACTGACTAAAAGCTTATGTTTATCAAATTTTGTTTATAAAATCGAAGATATTTTACCAAAAAGTGAAGAACTTTATCTTATTTGTAAAAGATGGAAAATTGTTAAATATTCAAATCATTTTTTGTTTTCCAAGTAGGAGATTTAGATACAAATTATTGTGCAATCAATACTAAAAATGTGTTCACTTTCATATTTTAAATAACGGAATCAAAGTTATTCGTCCGAAACTTTATTTTAAAAAAAATGTAAACAAACGTTTAAACTATTAAAAAAATTCTTATTATTTTTTTAAATTTCAGCTTATGGACAATGTATTGTTGGTATATATACTTGCTTTTCGTTTAAAGTTTAAGTTTAATGAAATTTCAAGTTCGTTGCTATAAAAATAAGATGTTCGACACTTTCATATCATACGCTTAATTTTATACAGAAAATAATATTCCTTTAAAATTAAAAAAGTTAGTTTGACATTGCATTACCATAAAAATGACATATTCGTTACTTAAAGAACACTTTCGGATACATCATTTTTATGAAAATGGAATGCCAAACTAACTATTTTTAAAATTTAAAGGAATATGATTTTCTGTACAAAACTAAGCGGTAAACGTATAATATGAAAATGAGATGTTCGTTATTTGTATAGGAACGAACTTTAAATTAACATAATAATATTATGATTGAATGAATGAATATATTGTGGGGTATGTAGCACTGCGACCTATAGATCTATTGTGCCCCCATTTGGAGTTGAATGAGGATTCTCATTATTATAGCTCTTCCTCCAAACCAATTTCTCTAAGGAATTTTAGTATTTGGGGTATTCTCAGGGAGGATAGATTGCATTCCTCCACGTGGTAGCGTTCCAGGAGTTTCTTTCTTTGGTACACGAACTGCCTAGTATGCGGTTTGGTGTTTCCTCTAGAATATTACAGAATCTACATATGGCACTATTTACTAGGCCTAAAATGTTTAGGTGCCGTTTTAGTTTGCAATAGCCGGTGAGGAGGCCCGTTATGATTCTGAGGTTGTTCCTGCTTAAGCTGATGCAGTCATTAAAACGTTCTTGGTAATAGTTCCCAAGTAGGAGTTTGGCTTGCCTCAGCTTGGGGAGTTCCTTCCAATTTTTTGATCTATAGGCCTCCTCTTCTTTTTTGGTTTTGTTTTTGATAACATTTTCTCCTTAGCCACAATAGGGCTCAGGTCCCGTTAAGATAGTCTTTGCTTCTATTTTCGCTAGGAAGTCTGCTTCTTCATTACCCTGAACACCAACGTGTCTAGGTACCCAATGAAGTGTGACATTGTTGTTTTTGCCAAGTTCATTTAGCCTGCCTATGCATTCCCATACTATTTCGGAGTTGATGGAATAGGAGCTGAGTGCCTTGAGCGCTGCTTGGCTATCTGACATGATGGCAATGTCTTCGTTTAGGTAATTCCTTTAGAGGTTGCACATTTACCTATGGCATTCACTTCGGCCTAGAAAATGCTAGTTAACTGTCCCATCGGAATAGAAAGTTTGATTCTTGGCTGAAAAATTCCTGCCCCAGTCCCATCAGTCGTTTTCGATCCATCAGTGTACCACTTGATGGTATTTGCTTTGAGTGTGTAGTTTGTTGTTGCACCTACCCACCCTTTTTTGTTGCTTGGCTTCGTTTGGAAGTTTTTCTCGAAGTTATACGTTTTGATCATGCTATCTCTTGGGATGTCAATGAGGTTTGTTACTGCGGACTTTGGCAAGCTGTCTCTTGTGCTGTCCCAGTTCCCTCTTTGGCAAATCTCGTGATAGCTCCTTTTGCAGCACTTTCAATGACCTCGTGTAGAGGAGACAGATGAAGGACTACCTCCATAGCTGCTGTGGGGCAAGCTTCCATTGCTCCAGTGATGCATATACAATATACATGCGAGCCTTTGGATTTTATCTAGTGCTTTCCTAGTTGTTACTAATTGGGTTCTTTTGTGCCATGCAACTGCACCATAGGTAATGACGGGTCTTACCATCATGGTATACATCCATCTGAGGATGTTTGGTTTGCAACCCCATGATTTGCCTGCAAGTCTCTTGCATATCATTAGGGCCTTTGTGGCTTTCCCGAATGTTATTTCTACATGCTTGTTCCATAGAAGTTTGCTGTCTAGTGTAATTCTTAGATATTTCACCTCTCTCTTTGTTTCGATTTCTTCGCCAGCTAATCGAATAGGCTTCATGCGCGGTAGAAGTCCCTTTTTGGTAAATGGTATAATCGTCATCTTAGTGGGATTAATTGATAGTCCTACTGATAGACACCATTTCCTAGTTATAGTTAGTCCTCTTTGGATTATATCACAAAGAGTTTCTTCGAACTTCCCTAAGGCTGTGATTATTATATCATCAGCTAAGCCGATACAGTGTATGCTTTGGGAAGTAAGATTTTCTAGCAATTCATCTTCTACGAGACTCCAAAGCAAGGGTGATAGTACCCCTCCCTGAGGACAACCATTTGTAGTGATGATTTTCTGTACAGTTGTACCTGCTTGTGCCTCTGCTGTTCTAGTGCCTTACATTTCATTGATCTATCTGGTTATGGTGATGGGAACGCACTTCCTTACAAGGGCAATGTTGACTGCATCATGGGAGGTATTATCAAACGCCCCCTCTATATCTAGAAAAGAGCTTATTAAGAGGCCTATGTATTAGAAATTCAGATCTTATGAAGTTGTCAATAATTTTTTTCCAAGGTTTTCAGTATAAAAGATGTTAGGATTATTGGCCTGAAAGACTTTGGATGGGTTGTATCTTTTTTCCCAATTTTGGCGACGAAAATTACTTTAGCCCTTATCCATAGACTTGATATAACGGGTGATTTTTTAGCTGGTTTGGTTTTGGCAACACTGGTTTTGACAGCTGACGTGTGTTTAGTACCTTGTGTCACTGTCAAACAGCTTCAGTTTGGTTTGCAATTTAACCATGGATCGTTTTACAAATGAACAACGCTTGCAAATTATTGAATTTTACTATCAAAATTCGTGCTCGGTTCGAAATGTTCATCGCGCGAAAAATTGTGTTCAGCGATGAGGCTCATTTTTGGTTGAATGGGTACGTAAATAAGCACAATTGCCGCATTTGGAGTGAAGATCAGCCAGAAGCATTGCAACAGCTACCAATGCATCCCGAAAAAGCCACTGTTTGGTGCGGTTTATGGGCCGGCGGCATTATTGGGCCATATTTCTTCAAAGATGATGGAATCGCAGCGTTACTGTCAATGGTGAACGCTACCGAGCGATGATAACAAACTTTTTTTTGCCCGAAATGGAAGTTCTTGACTTGCATGATATGTGGTTTCAACAAGACGGTGCCACATGCCACACAGCACGCGAAACAATGGCGCAATTGCGAGGCGAGTTTGGTGAACAGTTAATTTCACGTTTCGGGCCGGTCAATTGGCCGCCTAGATCGTGCGATTTGACACCATTAGACTATTTTTTGTGGGGGTATGTCAAGGCTAATGTCTATAGGGACAAGCCCGCTTCGATTGACGCACTGGAAGCCAACATCCATGCATTCATTCGTGAGATACCGGCCGATATGTGTGAAAGAGTATGCCAAAATTGGACTCAGCGGATGGGCTACCTGAGACGCAGCCGCGGTCAACATTTGCATGAAATTATCTTTAAACATTAAATTGCAAGGTTCAAACTATCGATTCAAATAAATATTTCATTAATTTTTTCGAATTTTTTGTGTTTTTTTTTTAAAAAAAGTTCTAGACCTCTTAAAAAATCACCCGTTATATACAAGAGCAATACTACTTCGAAGGATACTAATAAGACAGGGCATAAGAACTTCTTTTCCCTTTTGTAAAAGGGCTGGGAAGATACCATCTACCCCTGGTGACTTAAAAGGTTGGAAGGTGCTAATCGCCTACTCTATCCTTTTACTTTAACATATATTTACGGCTGTTTTTCAGTCTTTGTTAGTTCTTCGGAGTAATTCTGCCATTTCTTTGTTCTTTTGCATCATTGAAGAGTTTTCTTACCTTGGATCTTAACTTTGACAGATTGTTGTTCCACCACAGAGCGTCTTTCTGTTTAGTTATTGGTTTAATAGGACAACTGAATTCAAATGCCTCCTGTACAGCCCCACTAAACTCATTGGGGCATATATATAGTCACTGTTTAAGTTGTTTCTAAAAAAATACTGGGTTTATCCTATCTAATTTACATTGGATAAACTCCAGGCTAAGATAAACTGGGGTCTAAAAACGACTATGAATATGCGCCAATAACATTAAGTTCTAGTTCAAGGTGACTATTTGTCGTACTAGCTGGGCCTATTTGTTCTAAGTTAGATCTTAGAGTATCTGTTTATAGGTCCCAGTATGTTTTCTTAAAATATCTTCCAGAGGTATTCCCTGTGAGAAGGCCTTTTTATTCTATGGTCAGACATTGAGGGTTCATTGGATACTCTTCAATCCCTTAATAGAAGACCTACGTTCGGAGTTCCGAAAGTTATATCTAGTATTTATTGTATAATTCATACTTGAATGTCAGTTTATTAGACTTGACCATTCTTTATTCCGTCAATTTCATTGAATTTCTGAACAACAACAACAACTTAAAGGTGCTACCACCAATGGTATACGAATTAATTTATAATTCGTTTTAATTAATTATTTGGCTGGAGATATAGCTATTTCAAGGGGTGCCAAGCCCTATCAAAGTTTTTCATAATAAAATTGGATTAAAGCTCAGCACCACTAATAAGGAGACTGATGATAGGGCTTGGCACCCCTTGAAATAGCTATATCTCCAGCCAAATAATTAATTAAAACGAATTATAAATTAATTCGTATACCATTGGTGGTAGCACCTTTAAGTTGTTGTTGTTGTTCAGAAATTCAATGAAATTGACGGAATAAAGAATGGTCAAGTCTAATAAACTGACATTCAAGTATGAATAATGCAATAAATAGTAATTATAAAATGTATGTTATTTCTTATTTTTATGCAAGTTCTGGGTGAGTTTTCTCTCGTGTTCCATATCAGTTTAGAGTCGTTGCTTGTCAACCCTCTTACTTGACCCCTGTAAATCCAGGGTTCTTGGATCAGTTGTCCGTAGCAAACTTCCTAAATAAAACTGCTGATGCAGCTTTGGCGTGGTGGATGTTTACTTAAACTAGCTTGGTACTGATCCCGCGTCCGTATATTTCTGTTTATTAGCAGATGGGGGCAAAGGCCCCTTCATCCGCATCAGGTTTTCTTCCTCTTCTGCAGTAGGAATCTCGTTTTGGTCCATTGGTCTTGGAGAGAGGTCAATGCCCTATATCTCTTCGTCTGTTGGACCCAGTTCCATATCCGCCAGTGACATAACCTGGTTCTGAGGAGGGGAGGGAGGAGGGGTCTTTGGGGAGGAAGATGGTATGACTGGTGGGATATTCAGGATTGGGAGTTTGGCTGCGTTGGGTTGATGCTGGGTGAGTAAGAGTCTTGAATCTCAACTTCCAGGATTTCCTCTGTCGGACTTTGTTTCGAGGGATTGTTGGCTGCTTCGCAGGAGCTTGAGGTTGCCGCTTTTTTAGACCATAGACTGATACTTTTTCAAACTTATAGTGCAGCTGATGGTCTGCTGTAACAATGGTCTCTACTGACTTGGTGTCGATATATTTTATTGGCAGCAGTTGGCCTCTTCCCTCAGCTTTGCTTCTTACTACTTTCCAAGCCTGGACGTTAAGTCCATCGTTTTGGGCTTGCACAAGTGCCAAGGACTTCTTGTCATCTTGCCCCATACTTCTTGGCAGGAACAAAGTTATCTTGGACAGTTTGGGATATCGTCAGACGTCACCCCTTCACGTTGTTAATTCGATGCCCTTCCAAGTGCTCAATTTCGGTACACTCTATTAGTCAACTCGCTGTGTCTTGTCCAGCACGGTCGACTAAGAGCAGACTTTTTCTGAAGTGCAAGCCGTTGAACTTCAGCTTATGCTTCCAGCCGATAGACACTTCCTCGATGATGGCTTCCACAAGTGCCGTCAGCTCTTCGGCATTCAGGATGGCCTCAGGGTACTCCCTCGGCAGGACAACAACTCTGGCGCTCAATGCCGCACTCGCATAAGAGGGGAGTTTTGTCTTCGCAGTGGTTAGACCTGCAGAAGATGTTGCCGTTGTCCTGGGTTTCTTAGCTTATTGCCTTTGGGGAGGAGTTATTTGACTACTTTTCGTCTTACCCTGGTCCAGGCTTGCAGTTTCACTTTTGAGTGCTTCTCTCCTGTCATCCACCTTCTTCCTGGCTTCCTGCGGGGACATCCCCTCTGTAAGGAATCGGAAGTACCACTTTGTGCCTGCCCCCTTAGTCCTTTTCTCAGAGGTTCATCCAGAGCACCTGGATTACTCGATTCTGGAAGCGGAAAAATTCTGCGGTTCTGTCGGCTTTGTGGATTTTTGGGTGGTTTCGAGGTGTTGATTGATGGTGACTTCCCATCATCTTTGCCTTCTTTGGCTTTAGTGGCAACTACCACCTGCATGGGAGGCAAACTTCCTTTGCTAGTGGACGCTGTAAACTGAGTCGCATTTTCCTCTTGTCTAAGAGGTATTCTTCCTTGACAAGAGGTTGATGCTCCTCTTTCTGCCCGGTTCAGTGAGTTCTCGTAAGGCATCCTCTTTAGGTACTTACTGATATCCGGTCTCGGATCTTCTCCATGCGATCTGCGTATTCGCTCGCGGTAACATCCCGCGGCGTATGAATGAATCTTTGAAACTTAAGCCTTCGCACCACTACAAGGTGACTTCCACGCGAAGGCACTTAATATTAACCTCTTTATTCGTAAACGTGTGATATTAAAGTGCTTGACATTTTATTTGTAGAGGAACACACATAAAATTAAATTGCGCTTCACTGAATATTACCGTTTCATATTACCGTTTCGTAAAATCAATTCGGAAAAAGTTTGGTTACAAAGTGTCGGACACCTTACTTTTATGGAAATAATACACATACAGTCAATTAAGGTGATTTTGCCACTTATTTTAACCTGGAAGTCCGCTTGGCCATCCAGAAATCCACTTAATTTAAAGCATATTCTATTTGTTTTTAGCATGAATTTTTTCTCCGTGATAGTACCACTAAAAAAGATTTGATTAATTGTCTGCTTTAAGTTGTGATGAAACCTCTAAAACCACTAGTTGGAAAACTACTTCCGCAGATGAAATATAAATTTAGAGTGACCTTTACAGTCACAATATGTGAACTTCATAGTAATGAACTGCTTCTTAATGATTTATGTGCACATATCAGGTTAAATCTACCATCTCATAGGACATAAAATTTCAAGAAAGGTGACCTATAGTCCGGGAGGCGACCGTCGGATTACCTATCTCATCGGGATTACGAAAATGATGAGTACCAATCGACAGTACTTTTAATAACATTCTCAAAACCATTGGTCGGGCAAACTTTTTCAGGGAAGTTTTGGGGGGACAGGGTCACTTCCGGTACCGATTTTTGACGAGTACCTATCTCATAGGGATTTTGAAAAAGGTATTGTCAATAGGAAGAGTTTTGCACGCAGATTCTGAAAGTATTGGTCGGGCGAAAAAAATCAGGGAATAAATGCTTGCCCGACCATTTCAAAAAACCGTTTTTTTGATGAGAACCTATCTCATCGGGATTATGGGTGATATGGGTATCAAACGAAAGGTAAAACTACCCTCTTCATAAATCCAGTGGTCGGGCAAACTTTTTCAGGGAATAACTTGCCGCCCGACCACTTCGAAGACAAAAATAATATTTTTGTTTTATCACTAAAACCTACCATATACATAAGCTGGGTCAGATAATAATAAACATAAGGAGGAGGCGTTAATGTGTAAAAATTATTATTATACTGACATTATATATTTTAACTAAATCTTAACTGATAATGTGGTGATTAATGTTTTATTTATTAGTTTACATTAAGTAAACATAAAGAAACCGCAAAATATTAAAGGAAATTAATGAAAACTGAGATTTGTAAACTTGAAACTCATTTTACTAAAAATTAAATAACGTCCGCCACACAGCGAATTTAGGCAAACGGTTAACTGATAAATAATGTATGAATACGTACCTATATACCATAAAAGGTTTTTCTTATTGGAGCTGGGCCAGCTTTATTTTAAATTAAGTTGTGTTAGTGAATAGTTTTTGAAAAAAATATTTATTTTTTTTAATTTCAAACAATTTTTTTTTTCAAAATTTTATGTAATTAAGTATAATTTTTGTTTTCAAAATTCAATGCTCTTATTAATTTTCAATAAAAAACAGAAAACCGAATGCTAAAATGTATCTTAGTTGTTGAGAAAAGTAGTAGTTTGAAAATTTATTTTTCAAAAACTATTCACTAACGCAACTTAATTTAAAATAAAGATTAAAGAAGATATTTCTGGCTTTCCAAAAAGGTGGCATGCATTGTAAGTTTAACCGTTACTTGCTCTAGCTTCTTGGTGCACCTTATACCCATCACCCAGTATAAAAAAAAAAAAAAAACAATACAAAAATGGTTACTTCTTGGTGAGAACCCATTGTAGAACGATGGAATTTGAAAACTGGGTATACCAAATTGTTCGCAAATAAAATGATCTTCAAAAAATATCTTCAGTGCTTTTTTCAATAAGACTGCTAGAAAAAAGTTATTACCCTTTAAAGTAAGTTTTTTTGAAAATGTTCGTCGATTATTCGCTATATCTTTTTTATTTTCAATTTGACGGTAAAAAGTCTCTGAACCAAAATTGTAGAGAATTAAATTCTCTACAAAAAAGGTGTATAATTTTGTTTGTCAGAGCTGTATTTCTCAAGATATTGTGAAAATGGATTCGTTCCCCTTTTTCAATATGGCGGCCAAATGGGAGGGGGTTACAGCCCCGAAAATCACTCCCTATACTTACATTGATGCACCCTACACATTAAAAAAAAACCTTGTCCTATACTAAATGCGAGACCAATTTAATATTTCAATGGACTATTATGAAAACAACCCAAAAATTTGGTATAGCTACCTATAGTTTTTATTTTCTTCAAAAAGCGTGCAAAATTCTTGTCCACCACTGGACGGGTTTACCACGTATATCTAGAAAGCAATAATCTAGATTCTAGAAAGCAAAAATCTCGAAAGTAAAAATCTCGACAGCAAAAATCTAGAAAAAAAAATCTAAAAAAAAACTCAAATGTAAAATCTAGATATACCTATATATTAATTATTGAAACTATGGTTCGCGTTTGTAACTAATGTCTCAAAAATAAATACATACCTAGATTACTTACTTCTTTTGTTTTGTAAAGATTTCACAAAATTTATAATTTTAAAAATGAAAATCTTGAAAAGTCGGATTATAGGTACATTGTGTAATTGAGCATAAAAAAATAAATTGCATAATAAACTGAATAGTGAATATATCTAAGTTCCTACTACCTACCTACCTAAAATGAGTTTTATTTGAGCTTAAACTCCTTAAGTAACAAAAAAAATCTCGAATAATATTTTTTTTTTGTTATTTTTTACAAGATATACCTACATATGTAGGTACCTTACCTACTTAGTCTTTCGAGATTTTTTCATTCTTGATTAAAAAATATTTTTCTTTCAAGATTACGTCATGAACCCTATGTAGGTAGAGGTACGTAGGTATTAAAACACTTTAAATCCCATCACAAATTTGTTTGTATTATCCAAGAATTGCAGTAAAAGTATCAGCAAACCTGTACCTGTGTACACACCAGACACCTACGACATACCTAATCAAAAAGAATAAAATTGTAATGCTGGATTTACACGAATGACAAATTGTCAGTATTTCTGTCAAAATTTAGTCATTATTCTTTTTGTCGTGTAAACGGTCGCAAATCTGTCAGTATTTTTGTCATTAAAAAACTGCCAAGTGAAACTGACATTAAATTTTGGCATTATACTGACATCGTGTAAATACAGTGCTGACAATTTTTTTCAAATAATGACAATTCACGAAAAAGAATGAACTTGCTCATTCTTTACTGCCAATTGGCAGTATTTTTAATCAAATGCCAAATTGAAAAACAAATTTAAATTGGCGGTTCGTTTTGTTTGTGTCTACTGTCTGGTTGAAAAGAAAATTTGTAAGTGTATCAAAAACATCTAATTTTTATAAATTATTACAATAAATTAACTTTGAACTTAAAATTAGGAGGATGGAAAACACCATGAGCAACAAGAAAAATAGGAAGCGGAGAATTGAAAAAAAGTGGTCGCCAGAAGAAGACCGAATTTTGGTCGAGATGGTGGAGGCCCGAGAAGCTCTTTGGGACTTCTGTTCTCCAGATAAAGCTTAAGACTTATTTAATATTTCAAGCCAAAAAAACATTTCAAATAGGTCCAACCTTCCACATAAACCGACTGTTCTTGTTTTAATGATTGAACTACCTTACCTATGATCATTGAAATAAAAGCCATTTTATGTCGAAAATTGGGGCTATTTGATTTTTTTTTTTTTACTAGAAATATTAATAAAATCTCAAGCTTTATCTGTCCGTCTTTTTAAACGCCTCAAAATTGAACAATATATTTTTGTAGTATGAGTTTCAATAATAGTTATAACTGGTGCCTTAGTTTTAGTCTTTTATATAAAGGGTGTCCTATATTCACTCCCGCAGAACATGGTTTTCTGAAGACATTTTAAACCGAGAAAATTTTCTAGTTTTTTCTTCGTTTTCTGAGCATTTGTGGAGTTCATTTTTCATAAACTGAAGCTTTATAACCAACAAAGGTTACAAATTCGAAAACGAAGAAAAAACTAGAGAACTTCCTCTAAAGTTTTTTTATTTAAAATAACTTAAGGAACTCATGGTTTTCTTCTGGGGAGGTTATTGTGGACATCCTGTATAATACCTCAAAAGCATGCAATATAGTATATATTTATATAAGAAGAATAGTTCTTAATAGCCGTTTTTTTATTATGACCCATGATCCACATGGATCATCCTACGAAAATAAAACAACCTCACAGTGGCGAGAATCAGCAGCCTGTTTTTGGATCATGAAACGTGAACCCAATAAAGAGCTGGTTCATGTGTTGTTGTTGTTATGTATGTTATTTGATGATCCATATAGATCAATTCTGATAATAAAAAACGGCTAATGTAACTTAACATAAATATATTTATATTCAATAAAAATGATTAATTACTTTCAAAAATTCGTCCTTCAAAGTTTGGTGTAACGCTCCACACACATCATTAACTATGTTGCAAATGGATGATTTTGATCTTTTGAACAAAAACATCAAACTACTGTAGTTGTCCCCAGTTGCTAGAAAACGCAGTGTTATAGCAAGCCGTTCTGCTGCCGGTATTGCTTCCCGCATGTTAGTATTCTGCTTCTTCACAATTGGCGATATTTTATTTGCCAGAAAATCAAAATCTTCTTCAGGCATTCTTACAAAGTTTTTGAATAGATCCGGTCTCTGTGGCGAAGCTGTCCTCGCAGCGTTTCAAAGAAGCCTTTCTCTAAAAATAATGGCCGAACCCAACAGGACCTTTGCTTCCTTTGTCGCCTGATTGAAGCACGATGAACTTCTTCCTCTTGATCTTCAAGAGCCAATAATGCACCTTGTAAGGCAATGTTTTTTGAAGTTGATTGCATTCTAATTTAAATTTTTTTTGTTTTTTGGTTTCAAGTCCGCAATCTGACTTTAATCTTAAAATGCAACTTAGTTTTTTCCTCCTTTTATTTTAAAAAGTCCCGTTAAATCCTTAATATTTGGCAGTCGTGTAAATGCATTCGTTTCCATCCTTGTCATTAAAATGAAAAAAATACTGACAAAGTGTCAACCAGTCATTATTTAAGTTTCGTGTAAACGCATGTCATTAATGAAATAATGTGTGCAGTATTTTGGCAGTAAAATGACAAAAATACTGACAATATTGTCATTCGTGTAAATCCAGCATAAAAGGTTTGCATTTATTTGACTACTTTATTTTAAATAAATCATCTACGGAATTTAATAAGTTTCCTCATATCCTTTAAGATGCATTTAATAAATACAAATCTCAAGCGCACTTATGAATAACAAAAGAACAAAAGTAGACACCTGTAACAGTCACAAAAATCTTAAAATTAAAAACTCATCATAATCACTGATTTCTTTATTCCTTGAGTTAATTTCATGCAACGCGACGTCAAGAAAATATTCATGGGACACAATTGCAAAAATATTCCTTCATGGATACACAAAAAAAAATACCAATCCATACAATCAGAATACACAACACACATGACTTTTTTTCTTGCCCATTATAAGAAATCTATCTCCATTCTCTATAACAAATTTACTTTAAAATTGTGGCGGGACGTTGGATTGAAATAAAAAGTACCAAAAAAAAAAACAAACAGAAGCATGAGAACAAGAAAAAAAATGTTTTTTGGTTGAGTTGAGAGAACACAAATTTTGAAGAGAAAAAGCACTGCATGTGCTTACATACTACGTTTACATGAGCGGATCCACGGATCGGATTCAATATGAATCGAAATTTCGATCCAGGTGAATGATGATGCCGGATCGAACGATAGAATTGAAATGGAATCGAAGTGACAATCTTGCTTTTATTGTGTGTGTGTAATCACCGCAATCAGATTGGAAACAAAATACAAAATACCACACACACACCAACAAGCCGCTGTAATCTCGATTCCTTAATTATTCGATCTACATTTCTATTTCCGATCCGATCCCGCTCGCGGAGCTGGATCGGATCGAGTAATCCGGATTCGATCCGATCCAGGTATACAAATACCTAAATCCTGATTCGATTTGGATTTTATTCTCCTTGTAAACGTAGTAACAGATCTTAAAATAATTCCTTGAAAAGAGCTTTGTTAAAAGCTTCTTGAAATGTGGATTTTCAGTTTCATATGACACTTTTTTATATGGGCGTGAGACATCTGTATATAATTATTTGTACTACTACATTTTATGGCAATTTATGTTAAAATTTAAATTCTTGATTACTCGGAATTTGCAAAAAAAATAATTTTTCACTTACAATGTCTAAATCCACGATTTTCAGTTTGAAAATTTGTAGGGCGGATTGATTCTTGTTTGTTTTTACAATTGTTTGTTATTCCAATATTGTTTGAATCCAACTGTAGTGAGCGCTCAATCATGATTTGTTTGCATATGTCACTGCAAATAAAAATTAATAGTTATAACATAAGTCATATTGCGAAGATAGCCGATACACTGTGCCGCTGTTACACTGTTGGCATGTCTAGATGCTTGTAACTCTAAGAATAAGAAGTACTTCTTCCTCTAGGTTCACAACCTTATCTTATAATAAAGTTCCTAAAAAGGAAGATTTATACTACATAGGTTTTCTGTTACTTACCGCAAAGTATTAGCAATCGTCCTTGCAGCTGTATCACATCGAAATACATGACACATATGAATCCTTGTTAATCTGTCACGAGACACATAAGCGAAGTCCCTTAAATAAAAAAATTATAAAATTCATAGCAACAATAATTTTGTTACAAAAATAATAATAATAATAATATAATAATAATAATAACAAAAATTCATAGCAACAAAATTAACTTATAATAATAACAAATGAAATAAAAATATAATAAGCTCCAACCACACTATAATTTATATTTTTGTCTTGCTCCTACACTCGCTTACTGACTGTTGGTGTTGTAATTTTCGCATTTTTTTTTTAATTCTGCACATAAACCGAAACAATAGGCGTGTTTTTTTGCTAGCCCGGGGGGAATTGGTTGAAAAAAACGACAGCGGGGATTAGCGACGCCATGACAGCAAAAAACATGGAGTTTTCATACAAACTATCGATAACATGTATGCAATTCATGTCGGTAACATAGTTTTTCGGTGCGCTTAAGTTAAGCCCGGAGAATTCTCCGGGATTAGTTGTTGTTGCATTTAACATGTTAATTGTTTAGCATCGACGTCGTTTTTTTCATCCAATTCCCCCGGGCTTGCAAAAAAACACGGCTAATATATGTAGTCAGTCATTCATTGATTTAAGACATTAGGCGTATTTTTTTTGCAAGCCCGGGGGGAATTGGATGAAAAAAACGACGTTAGTGATAAAAAATTTACATGTAAAATGCAACAACAACTAATCCCCTGCGGGCTTAGCTAATCCCCGAGAATTCTCGGGGCTTAACTTAAGCGCACAAAAAAACTGTGTTACCGGCAAGAATTACATACATGTTATCGATAGTTTGTACGAAAACTCCATGTTTTTTTCTGTGATAACTTCGCTAATCCCCGTTGTCGTTTTTTCAACCAATTACCCCCGGGATTGCAAAAAAATACACCTATTATACTGAATTCATTCACATTCAATTTTGACATTTTTACTATTAGCGAAATATCAAAATTGAGACTGGTTGACTCTGCAATTCATACGTCGGATTCTGAAATTGGGGTGAATGTTAATATGTAAACACAAATAATTATATACAGATGTCTCACGCCCATAGAAAAAAGTGTCATATGAAAGCTCTTTTCAAGGAAATATTTTAAGATCTATGTGCAGTGCTTTTTCTCATTAAAATGTATGTTGTACATATTCAAACTTTGTTGCTCTTTCGCTTCCATCTCTGTTTTTATTTTAATACAATATCCCAATCGCGCCACATTTTTTTTATTAAATTTGTTAGGGACACAGATTCCTTAATTCTCATGCGGTAGACAAAAAAAAAACACATTCTGTCATTACATTATTATGCAGGTATATTCTGATTGTATATGTTTTCTTGTGTATTCAATATCTGTGAGCAAGACTTATTAAATGAAAGAAATTTGTTTCAATGGTTTGTGTCCCTTTGAATATTTTCATCAAGTATGTATGTAAATACATTATGTAGGAATAGGAAATCACTGATTTTATTATGGTGAATGTTTTTGATTTTAAGATTTCTTTGGCTGCTAAAAATCAAGAAAGGAATTTTTTTAGGTAGGTGTTTTTTATTTTTTTAATGTGCATAAATTATGATGCATCTGTTTATTTAAAGCTTTGTAATGGATATGAAGAAACTTTACAAATTCAGAAGATGATTTTAAAAATATAGTGGATTATTTGACATGTTCATTGTTCACATTAAACTTGAAGCCATAGAGTACGTATATCATCTAGAGAACCGACTTAAGGGGTTTGTTCTCTTTCGACCTACAAGCTGCTAGAATACTGAAATCTACTTTTGCGTATATTAGTGGTCCCGTGCATTTTAAATGGGACCCGATGTCCCCACTACATTAGAGCATAGGAGACACCATAGAGCACCTATATTACCTAGAGAACCGACTCGTACCCCCATTTCCTAAAACACCATCAAATTTTATTTTAGCTCAATGAGAGAAAACTCTCTTAAATTCCCTGTCCGTGAATACGTGTGAATTGTTGATACTACAACAAATGGTGCCAGTAGCTCAAAAAGTAAAAAAAATTGAAAAACACCCGATCTAAGGTCATTTAAATGCTTATATCTTTGGATCCAATGGTCGGATTTTCAAAATTTAAAATTCAAATTAAAGCCAGAATTACAGTCGAGTATCAGCTATAAAACCATTCAAAATTTCATAGTAACAAAATTTAATTAATTTTTGGAGAATAATTTTTATCGAGGCAAACGTAACGAAGAATACACAAGAAAAAAATAAAAAAAAGTTTGTTACTAAGAATATACTGGTTGGAGGGAGATAGTAATTCTTAAGACGATGGTGTGTGTTCAAAAAAACAGCATAACCTTGGCAAATTGTGTTCGTATCGGGAATGTAGGTATGCACGTTTGTGGTAGGTATTTTTCATTCATAATTTGTTAAGGTGCCTTCATATGGTTAGTTTGGTTGGCTGATAACTTTTATTCTAATAGTCGGATCGTTAAGGTTGAAGCACAGATAATAAACTATATAGATGTAGCATTCCCATAGAAAAAAAGTCCCAATTTATTTTTACACCACGCAGACGATCAACAGGCAAGAAAGCTCTTTGCCTGTTCTTAAAAAAAAAATTGTGAGTGCCGGGACTCACGGTTAAGATGTGTAAACATCAACATTCGTCCAAATGCCTCATAGACCGAGAGCCTACATCAAATTTAGGGTGTGGATAATAGCAAAAATTTACTAACAGTAAATATAGATCTTAACTTTTCATAAGCAAATTTGAAAATCGGTAATGATGCATGGAAAATGCGTTTTTTAGTTTACCGACAAAGGCCCCAACCTCGCTTATAAAAAGTTAAAATATATCTAAACATACCAGTGAATTTTTTCGATCACTCACACCCACAAACAGCCGTGGGCTCTTAGCCAATCATTAAAATTATATTTAAAAATATTTTCCAGTCAATTACCTTATTTCGTCTAATTTGCCAAAAAAGGCGGCCTTCTATGTTGAAACCCTGCAGCCATGATGAAAGCGCAGTCCATGTACTATATGGTCTAAGCAACCAACCACATTTCATCCCAAACTGAACTCGACTTTTTGATTTCGTATATGAACACTCATCGTTTAATTACTGACGTACATATCGTTGCACGCACTCAATTTTCGTGAAGCTCAGAAAAGAGATTATGGATAATTCATAAATCTGCTATTACACGATGAATCTAGTTGCAAGGGCCTTCTTCGAATTCTTCTTTATTTCGTCCGCTTTATCAAGCGCTATTACACGTTGAAACCAAAGTCATGAATCTAATTTGACAGTTCTCTTTATTTTTCATTTTCGTGTTGGGCTGTGCTCAAGCAATAAAAAAACCTTTTCTGTTTTTATTTTTGTTTTCATTATTTGACATATTGAAGAAAGAAAGGTTTGTGTGCCTTTAAATGAATATCAATCAAGAAAAGCAATAATTTATTTTATTTATGTTGTTTTTAAAGATGAATTTCTCATTTCTGGAAAGTCTATAAGGCTATCAATAACAGTGCGTTGCATCGAAATTTACTCTTTGAACAACAAAACCATATGAAGCAGAATAGTAAAAAACGGACAAGAGAAATGAGAAACGTCAGCGACACCGGTCACTGTTTTTCCGTCTCATCTTTTCGATTTTTTTTTCTCTTTTGCACTAACGTAGTTCGAAAAGTCGCATGCGTCTAGATGTAGACGTTTTTTTTCACCCTACCCCCAGTATAGATGTTTACACATTAAAAATCTCTGGAACTGAAGGAAAACAAAATAGAAAAACTGCTCTGGTCTCAAAGCAGTCATGTAATTGAAAAAAAGTAATGCAAAGAATACAAAATACGGATAATGCTAAAGAAGCGTCAAAAAGAGTCTCGTAAAACTTGGCCCACGACTCACAGGGCAACTGGTCTTCCGTCTTATCTTTTTACTTTTTCGCACTCATTATGTTCGAATAGAGTTAGACGCAAAGAATCATCGTGTAATAGGGGCTTAATATATCCTATAAGCAGCCAACCAAATTTCAACCCGAACTGAACTCGACCTATCGATTTCGTAAATAAATACTCAGCGTTTAGTTACTGAACGTACATATTGTTGAACGCACTCAATTTTCGTGAAGCCATTGTATTGTTTTATATACAATGGATAAAGCTAAGGCCGCACTCGGCGGAACTGCATTTCAACTTGGCCCACGACTCACAGGGCAACTGGTCAGTATGTTAGAATAGAGTCAGACGCAAAGAATCATCGTGTAATAGGGGCTTAATATATCCTCTAAGCAGCCAACCAAATTTCAAGCCGAACTGAACTCGACCTTTCAATTTCGTATATAAATACTACGTTTAGTTACTGAACGTACATATTGTTGAACGCACTCAATTTTCGTGAAGCTCAGAATCACGATCACGACCACCATCACGATTACAACGTTACGTTACGTTTTCTTTTCCCCTACCGCCAGTATAGATGTTTACAAAAAAAAATTCAAAATTTACACTGAGCCATCTTTGGCGTCTACTTTAAGGTACATACATTCATACAATGTATGTGATGTTTGTTTCGTGAAATAGGCCCCTGGTCTCAAAGCAGTCATGTAATTGAAAAAAAGTAATGCAAAGAATACAAAATACGGATAAAGGTAGCTGCAAACAAATGCGATAGCGGTGGCGATCACGATAAAATTGTTGATGCCATACACATAAATCAAAGGAAAGGCACACATCTACACGATTGAAGTGTGCTTTGATTTTTATATGAGGCATCCACATTTTTATCGTGATCGCCACCGCCATCGCGTTGGTTTGCGCGTAGCCTAATGCTAAAGAAACGTTAAAAAGAGTCTCGTAAAACTTGGCCCACGACTCACAGGGCAACTGGTCTTCCATCTTATCTTTTTTCTCTTTCGCACTCATTATGTTCGAATAGAGTCAGACGCAAAGAATCATCGTGTAATAGGGGCTTAATATATCCTCTAAGCAGCCAACCAAATTTCAACCCGAACTGAACTCGACCTTTCGATTTCGTATGTAAATACTCAACGTTTAGTTACTGAACGTACATATTGTTGAACGCACTCAATTTTCGTGAAGCTCAGAATCACGATCACGATCACGATTACAACGTTACGTTACGTTTTCTTTTCACCCTACCGCCAGTATAGATGTTTACCAAAGATACTGAATTATAAAGATTGGAATCTTTCGTACGTTCCATCCCCCAAAACCCATTTGTTTACACTGTTGTTTTTGTAATTTCATCTCGTGTCGATGAATAGATGTGAATGGCAACAACAATTTATGCAGTGGTGAATTCATATTTTTGCACTAGTGTGCGTTAAAACATGGAACACTAGTGCAAAAATATGAATTCACCACTGTCCGCCATATTGTTTAGCTTGTAGGCAAACCAGAATGACAGCCGAGGATTCCAATCTTTATAATTCAGTATCTTTGATGTTTACACACCAATAAAGCACGGAAAGAAAGCTGTTTGTCACTCATATGTTTTCCCCCTTGCTCTGTTACTCAGGATATAGGAATGAAATGAATGGGGAAAAATTGAATAAAAACGTGTTTTTTTGCAATACTATGCAGTCAGCAACGATCGAGAGGAAGACGATTGACATTGCGATTATGTTTGTTTTTTTTTACTGTGTTGCATTTACGATTTTTTTTAAGGTCGTCTGAGGCTGGCGACAAAAAATAAAAAGTATATGAACTCTTTTTCTTCTTTGTATCCATGGATATTGGATATATTCTTTTTTTTGAGTGGTGGGGGTTATTTTATTAAAGATGGAAAAATGTCTTATTTTTTGTGTAGTTTTCGTATTCTATTCTAGATTCGTTAGATCGGAACATTTTTTGATTTTATTTAGATAATCATTTTCCAGTTTCTTATATTAAGAAATTTATTTCTAGGAATTATTGATACATTTCAACCTGTTGTTTAGTAAAAGCAAACAAATACAAAATAATTTACAAATACGTAATTATGATAAAATATTTAAATCTGATCTGATAGGTAGATTAGGTATACCTACCTACAAATAAAAAAAAAAGTTCTCCACAGGTGGAAATCTCCAAAAGACACTTGGTAATATTCGGTACCAAGTAGTGTGGGACTTGTACCGCACTAAAACCACCGAAAAATCAGTACCAATCTATAAAAGATCGACAATTATTCCTTAAATTCAAAATCGCATGGGGGGAAGTTTGAAGTTTTAATACTTTCCCATCGCTTTTAGACCATCAGCACATGAGGCTTTGTTCTTCTTAATCTTCGAACATTATCTCTTACATTTAATACAGTATCCATCTCGGAGTTGAAATGACTATGAAGTCGCTGATTATGTGAAACAGCGTGTTTTCTAATCACTTCAGAAACCTTTTCTATATGTAGGCAGGGGCGGACTGGGCCACCGGGCAACCGGGATTTTGCCCGATGGGCCCCTGGGCGAGTAAAATATGCACAAAAGCTCCTGCAGTATTTTCTGTACTTTTAAAAGAAATTTTGTTCATAAAATTGGATTTCATAGGGGCCTTACAGTAAATATACAGCTTTTGTGGCCCCAAAGGAAGCTCAGGAGGGCCACACGGCCCTATTAAGGGCCTCCACAATGACTATAAAGCTATTGGTTCCTCACAACTGTATTGATGACCCGTGAATTTAATATTGACGCCTCACAGTACTCTTAGACACTTTAAACGAAACTTTAGTTAGGGTAGTTGGCACTAAATATTGAGCTATTGTGGCCCCATTTGAACCTAAGGAGGCCCCCAATTTGCATCAATTTTTAAGTTAATAAAAATGAATTCGATGTTGCACCGTAAAACTACAAATCTTTCGTGGAAATGTTTAAATCAATGAAAGTACAAAAAAAACTCAAACGGCAGTTCATGATACATATTTCAGGCTGCAGAAAAAAATATAAAAAAGTAAAACAACGATATTTCGATTGTTATGAATCTTTTCGAAGTTTCTGTAAAACATTAATTATAAAATTTGCATTATTGCAGCAATGTTTTCAAAAATCAAGTTACATTTCTCTTTACTGCTTACGAAGCTAAACATGACTTTTTATTCTTTTTAGTCTTTTTTTTCTAACACAGATACAGAAGTTTACAAAGTGTTTAGTCCAATTCCCAAAATTTAAGCCAAATTTAGTATGATTTTTAGTAGGTAGTGGCCCGTGGCGTAATGGTTAGTGCGTACAGGACTGTTACGCCGAAGGTCTTGGGTTCGATTCCCACCCTATTCCACTTTAAAAAACAGAATATTTTTGTCACGGGCTACAGTATCTTGTGAGGAATTGACAAATCCTCTATGAAAAAGTGCTTCTCGTCTTAGCCGTTCGGTTTCGGCAGAAAATTTTGGGTCCCCTCCATTCCTGCCAATAACACGCACACAGGAATGGTTGAGAGGTGTAATGTAAGTCACTAGGCCCTGGTTCTACACGAGTGTCACCACCCAATTTTTAATTTATTTATTTATTATAATAGAAAGAAATAAGAACCGGCCAGAACCAGTAGTTCTGACTTTTTACTAAATGGTTTGTGATGCTCATCTAAGTTTACAACCTCGAGAACCGAATGCAATATTTTCAAAAGTCGAAAAAACCCACCCATTTTTCGAAATTTAATTTTTTTTTTAAATTTCAAATATTCATAATTTTATTTGATAGTAAGCCAAAATTCTTATCATTAGGTTGCATTTTAGTAAGTGTAAGTATACATATTAATTTTATTGAATATAATAAACAAAAAAAAGTCATTAAAACATTTTTCACATTATTAGAATAAAGGCAAGGCGAGCGCAGGGGTGCTAGTTATACATACATAAATATATTTTCTATGTTATTTCATTAATGTCGTTACCATATTAGGAGTGTACATACACTCGACTCCAATTGACAGTAACGAATTGTGTGGGTTATAATTTATGTTTTGTTTAAAGACTTCCAATTGTTTTAATAATTAGGTACTTGTACTACTACTTCTGTATAGATACAAATTTTTATCGTCGTTTTCGTAGATAATCTTTTTTCACTACTTCTACTCATTTTATTATTTTGTGGCCCTTTTTCTTAAAGTCCCGGGAGGCTCTTTGACTCACAGTCCGCCCCTGTATGTAGGTCACGATGTAAATAGCTATTTCTAATATACCACGGGGCATTAATTATTCCACGAAGGACTTTATTTTTGGATGGATTAATTTTCTTTGTACAACCCCACAATTGGATGCCATAAGTCAAAAAGGTTTCAGTATTTGTTTGTACATATAGCATTATTTTGTTCTGGATAGAATGCATTTATCAGGCTTCAGAACGCATTTATCAGGCACTTAAATGGCAGTATCATCTGCAAATGTGGCCAAGATAGCATAACTGTCCACTAGAATATCCCTAGTATATAACAAATACATTGTTGGTCCTAGGCCACTTGCTTGTGGTACCGTACCCTAAAGAATCGGTCTATCACATAGGATTTCGGTATTTCGTAGAGCTGCCTTGGGGGGTCTCTATGCAGTTTGTACTCAAATCCCAAACCTTGTCAACGACTTGAGCAACATTTGGAAATAGAGCGGAAAATACTTGTTTTTCTTCAATACCTTTTCAACAAAATCCGTAATTCGATGCGCTTGGTCTATCGCCGAATGTTTATTTCTGAATCCAAACTGATGGTTTGGGATTAGTTTTCATTTCTTCAATTACTTTGCTAAGCCTTTTCATTAGCAGTTTTTCGAAAACTTTTGCCATAATTGGTATAAGAGATATTGGCCTGTAGGAAGTTACTTCTGTTGGTGGCTTTCCTTACTTAGGAATAACAATGACTTCTGCAATTTTCCAACGATGTGGTACATATCGAACCTTAAGACATGCGTTTATTATATATTTTGGAGTTTTTTGAAGGCAACTGTTGGCATTTCTTTTAAAAACCTGAGCAGTAACTAGAATATTCCCCTGTGCTTTTTTATTTGATAGCTTGTGTTGACACATGCTTTTTACTTCTTTGAGCGTGAAGAAAGGAATTTCCATTTCCTCGTTTCTATCAACATAATGTAAATTATTTGTACCTAACTGCACTTTGTGGAAAGGGCTTAAAAACATTCAAGAGATGTTCCGCGAGGATTTCAGCTTCCTGTTTCGGGTTTGCAATCCATTTTCTGTCTTGTGCTTTGATAGGCGGATTTTGAATTTGTGGTCTTTTTAGGCGTTTAGCTGCTTTCCATAATTATAATATTAATAATTATAATAATTAAAAATCGAAATATTTTGTATAGGTAGGTATCTATACATTATATAAAGTTTTGAGCAAAGTTGTGCAGCTTATGCTTCGTCCTAATCATTGAACCTTCCTTTATTAAAACCCACCCTATTAAATCCCCAAAATTTAAAAATCAACAAAAATAACCTCAACAAAAAAAGATTTTTTATAAACATACCAAATTAAAAAAAAATTAAAAAAAAAGTTCCTTTAGCACGCCTTAAATACCTACTCATACAATTTACAAATTTGCCTCAATCAAACTTCACCCCGATATATTATGACCAATAATGAATTGAATCTAGGCAAAAGCTATTCGATCTTCCATCAACTGTGGATGAAAATAAGTGCACATATACAAAATCAACAGCTAACCGACGACGACGCTCTTCCACTTAACTACCCTCATAATACATAATTCAAAAAACCTCTTCTCTGTGCAAACTGACATAAAATTTTCCTTGAATGAAACGTTCTTGTTTAAAGTACCTATTTAAATTAATTTTTATTTCAATTATTTTTTTCCAAACATTCTCAAAAAACCAATTTCAATATTTTTCTTAACAAATATATCATGAAACGCACATGCAAAATACATATGTATATAGTGAAACACACATACACATAAATCTAACGATGTTGATGATTTTCATCCTCGATTTGAAAACCGCATACCAGACTCAGATTTTTTTGATATCAAATTTGTCTCAAATTTGACCTGCGTTAGCATAGCACATAGTGACTAAAGATCATGAAAACAAAAACAATAAACACACGATTCCTAAAAAGAGAGAAGCAAACAGATTTTTTTAGTTCATTTTTTTCTCATATCTCTTGAAGGAGTAGAAGAAATAAGAACACAAAAACAAAATTGTGCGTTTTTTTCCGTGTATAGCTCTCCCATAGGTTAGAGTAGTAGAGAAAATAAATTGAAATGTTGTCCCTTCTCTAAGAAGTTGAACATTTAAGCAAGCTCTTTTTTTGGACGAATTTCGTTTTCATGGACATTTTTTCTCATATGGATGATCTGTATAGTTTATTATCTGTGGTTGAAGTCTTAAAATTCAAGTTGAATATCAGGCTACATATTTCTTACAAAATCATTGCAGAGTAACATAAAAGTATGTTTACAATACAATATGTGTAAGATACAATATATTATTAATTATCATTCATCATTAATTTTGTCTATTAAGGTAGCCATTCTTTTTATTTTTTTTACAATCTTTAAAGCTGTTGACTATAGTTAATAATCTATTGTATCCTACACATACTGTATATATGTATTGTAAACATACTTTTATGTTACTCTGCAATGATTTTGTAAAAAATATGTATCCTGATATTCAACCTGAATTTTAAGATCTCAACCTTAACGATCAGACTATTAGAACCAGGGCCCGATCCAGCTTTTTCGCCGCCCTGGCAAATTTTATATTTGCCGCCCTTTGCAATGACAACTTATAAGCTTTAAACAAGTTTTTGCAGAGATGGTGCTATTTTTAACAAACTTTTAAAAAAGGAGGTTATCTACTTATACACACGCGCCGTGTTTTGGTATGTTGCTGAAACTTTTAACGCTGTTTCTGACCACAATACTAATGTTGCCTGCCCTAGTAATGTTGCTGGTTCTTCTGAACTTAATCAACATCCATGGTCTGGTGTTCGCAACAAAAAACATAAACAAAAACAGCTGTTTGGTATTGATGCTTATGCCTGCAATGCTCTTCCTTCTGTGCCTCGTCTACGTTTTATTCATATCTCTCGACTAAGTAACAAAGTCACTGAAGAGAATATTTTTCAATTTACTGCACGGAAGCTTAATTTACCAACAACAAGTTTGGTTTGCTCTAGATTAGTAAAAAAGGATACAGATATTTCATCTCTCCGTTTCATCAATTTTAAACTTGGTGTCCCAGCTGGATCGTTTAATGCTGCTCTTCAATCATCTATCTGGCCAGTTGGTGTTTAGATTAAGCAGTTTTTGAGTCGTCCAAAAAACGGGTCGCACCAACAACAACAAAGTGTGCCCACCTAAACAAATTGTCTTTTGCTGCTGCCTCTAATGAATGTTTTTCCATATTTTATCATAAAGCTGGAGGTATGAGAACAAAATCAAACGATTTTTTTATTGCCACTGCTGATTGTTCATATTATGACATTATTGCTCTTACTGAAACATAGTTGAACTATAGTTTTCTCACAAGCGAATTCTTTACATCGGATTTCAATGTTTTTCGTAAAGATCGTTGCTGCGTCCAGACTGGAAGATCGACAAAAACAAATTTATCTATATTCACAAATTACTGTCTTCGTAGTTTGGAAAATCGTTTGCAAGTTGACGTTATATAATACCTATTTCGCAAAAGCTTTCGATCGTGTTCAGCACAATGTTCTGCACTGATCAATTGGATTGAAAGTTATCTTGTTGGTCGAAAACAATTTGTAAAAATTGGCAATGTGCTGTCTAATGAAATAACAAATTTTTCTTGTGTACCTCAAGGAAGCCACCTCGGACCACTTCTTTTTATTCTTTTCATTAATGATTTACCATATTCTTTACAAAGATTTACAAATCAGAAAGATCTTGGAGTTATTTTTGACTCTAAAATGACTTTTTCATTTCAAATTGACCATGTTATTTCTAGAGTAAACTCAATGTTGGGTTTCATTATTCGAAATTCTAAGTCGTTTGAAGACCCATATACTTTAAAAACTTTATATTTATCATTTGTTAGACCTTTGCTAGAATACTGTTGCGTTATATGGAATCCTTATACTCAATCAAGTATCAATCGGATTGACTAAGTTTGCCTTGCATAAGATTTTTAGAAATTCAACTTTTCCGTTTTATGAGACCAGATGTACTTTAATTGATTTAAAACCTCTAACAAAGAGAAGAAAATTATACTCTGTACTCTTTGCTTTCGATGTCCTTAATTCTAATATTGATTGTCCGGCGTTACTATCGTTGTTTAATATGTATGCTCCTTCTCGTAGTTTGCGGCCAAGAGATGGAAATTTCTTATATGTTCCGTATCATAGTACAAGTTATGGAAAACCTAATTCAATTACTGATTCTTGTATTTCTTATAATGTATTTGATTTTGTAATTGATTTTAATAAACGTAGGATAGATATTAAGAAAGAATTATTGAATTTGTTATAAATTTGAACTTATTGTAAATAATATTTATTTTTATTTTATCGTAGTCTCCATTAAAGTTATGTAACTTGATTGACGAAATAAATAAATAAAAAAAAAATAAACCTACCTTTCATATTAAATCCATTATTGTACCCTTGACCTCTTATGTTCTCCAAAGACAATCTAAGTGCTGATAATTGTTTTAAGATTACTTCTGTTAGTTTGAGACCTGTATATTTTTCGATTAGTATGAATCCTAAGAAACTTTCATTTATTTCAATTTCTAATGAAATATAATAATGTAGTTGTCAACTACCTGAATTTTATATTCTGCCGCCCCAAATTTTGCCGCCCGGGGCAAATTGCCCGTTATCAGCCAACCACAATAATCATATGAAGGCAACTTAACAAATAATGAATGGAAAATACCAAAAACGTGCATACCTACATACATATGTATAGCAAATTTTTTCCCGATGCGAACCCAATTTGCCAAGGTTATGCTGTTTTGTTGCACATACTCCACCGTCTTTAGAATTACTACTATCTCCCTCCAACCAGTATATTCTTAGTTGCAAACTTTTTTTATTTTTTTTCTTGTGTATTCCTCTTCTTCGTTACGTTTGCTTCGATGAAAATTATTCTCCAAAAATTAATTAAATTTTTTTAGTATGAAATTTTTAACGGTTTTGAAAATTATAGCTGGTACTCGACTGTCATTCTGGGTTTAATTTGAATTTTAAATTTTGAAAATCCGACCATTGGATCCAAAGATATAAGCATTTAAATGACCGCAAATCGGGTGTTTTTCAATTTTTCAACTTTTTGAGCTACTGGCAACAATTGTTGTATCAATAATTCACACGTATTCACGGACAGGGAAATAAGAGAGTTTTCTCTAATTGAGCTAAACTAAAATTTGATGGTGTTTTAGGTAAGGGAGGTACGAGTCGGTTCTCTAGATAATATAGGTACTCTATGCTCTATGCTTGAAACAGAAACTTCTTCAATAATCGATGGAAAATAACTCAAAGAATTTGGTGTGAAAATATAATTTTCAGTTCATAAATTGTTTTATTTTTTTTTTGTATTAAAATGCATTTATTAATATTTCTGATCTAAATTGATCAAGTTAATAAATTAAATAGGTAGGTATATAAATATGTACCTACATTTTTCGCAAAAAAAGGATTAATGAAGCAGGCGGCCGCGGCGCGGCGTTGGTCGGTTTATCACCTATAATACAAATAAATTAATTATTATCCATACCTAGTATTTTTGAACTGTTGCTGTTAAAGTAGTGTTTATTGAATTGTACGACATTTATTTGAATTTTTGTGGTTTGTCTAATAGGTATGTAAGTCGAATAATTCAATAAACTTCTATTTTGATTTGATAAAACCACAAAACATAATTTGGTTATAGATAGGATATACATACCTATTTTTATTAATCCAATGACCTTAAACTGCAGTTTAGTAAAACATGAATTTAGCAAACGAACTATGAATAGATAAGCGCCGTTATGTTTTAGGATAGAAAATTTGGCTTTAAACTCTTTATAAAAACTGATTTAAAATTGTAGGTATTTCTTCTGAATAAATTTAGACTATCCAACTATGCCTAAGTCTTTTGTAATTCATTAAGGTAGGTACTAGGCACCTACCTACTTTAATTTATGGGGTGTTCTTTACTATCATATAGATACAAAAGATAGTACAAAAATTTTAGAAATTAATGATAGTTACTCTTTGTAATAAGATTGGCGAAATAAAAAAGGATTACTTTTTTTTAATTCAAACTTCATCTTTATTCAGAAAGAGAATGAAGAAAGAGAATGAAAAAAGGAGTTTATTTAAAAAGTAAACATAGTTAATAGTGTCGTCAAATTGCGACATTTTTGTAACTATCGTTAATTCAATAGTATATTATAAGGTTGATTTGTCAGATGGGGCAGCATGTTAGGAAAACGGGTTTGTTCAATAAATATAAATTATGAAGACCAAACAGGAACTACACAAAAACGTGATTTTGTCTGGATGTAAGGATGTAACAGTAGGCCTTTCTTTTTTTTCGGATCTTATTACGAAAATAGCAGACTCCGAAATGCATTTTATCATGTTCTACTACTTACCGGTCCAACCATGTTTTAGCTTTTTTAGTGAACTGACAAAATACAATATTTGATAATGAAATAATTGTCTTTATCTTAAAGAGTGATATTTTTAAAATGCGTTTCTTTCATAGAAACGTTTTGTCGAATTTATTAATACACCATTATTCGTAACCTCCAAAAATCTCATTTTGTGGTTCAAAAGCAAGCCTAGAACAAAATTTGTTACGATGGTCACGGAATGCCTTGAACTTTGTGGTAGAATCAGTTTAATTTTATTTTCATTACAATAAAAAAAAAATAAAAAAAGGGCTCTGTCATAGAACTTTTATCATAGGTTTTTCTCTAGGGTATCACAATGGATCTACATTGATCTAAGTGTGACGGTAGTCGGTAACTAAACCAACCGTCAGCCCACTAATATAACCTAACCTAACCTCCAAAATATCCCAATAAAAGTTACAGGTAATGATCAAAAATTTGGATTATCAATCGATCAATCAAATGCCGGATAATAGAGAGTTGACTGCATTATTGGTTTTATACGATAATAAATACATATGTTTTGTAAGTGAAGCATAATTCAATTTCACTTTGAAAAACGGCTAATTGAATTCTTTTTATTTCTTCTTGGAAAATTTCGGGAATGGTTGTAATTTTGGAAGAACGAGTATTAAGTATATGCAATAAAATAAACTACCTTTTAAAGAAAAATGTAATAATTATTTCTCCTGCTTATTTTTATTATTATATTTATATATATATTTATTTTTTCATTGAAATATGAAAACGAGCATATTTTAATTTTTATTAGTATAAAAACTAACAGACAAAAAATGATCCTTTAAAGATTTCAAATGCTTATATTAGAGAACTTCAAATGCCACTAGCTATTATGAAATAACTAAGAAAATTGAATGCCTTTCAATCTTCGATGCTTTAATTGAAGCGAAGTTGATAAATATTCATTAAAAGAATTTGAAAAACATGGTCAAAGCAATTCTAATTCGGAAAACAATTTGAAGTAATACCATGCCACTTTGGGTTAAAAATTTTTCGGGTTTTTATCCAAATCACTTCGAAAAATATTTAAATCAAAGTACCTACTTTCTTTGACTTTACGTTGTTTTTCCCCTGAGGAAGCAATATTTGTATTACGTTTGAAACGTAAATAAAACATTGTATTATGTATATCTTTCTTTCTCCCTTCCAAAAATCAAATAAGCTTAATATGGGTCAAACGCCTGACTTAATCCTTGAGCATGCGCGTAGTTAAGGGTGGGCAAGGGTATTGTTACTCCATACCATTTTTTCCATGTCCTGACCTTTCCAATACGCTTTAGCTTTTTGTCACATCTTATGCAAATCATTCTGTTTTATGTTTTTTCCAAAAAAAATAATAAGTAGGTTAGATACGTACAAGGGGCCAGTTATAGCTTTCATTGAAAACGATCATTGAAAATTTTAATTGTCAATTTTGAGGCCTTCAGAAAGGAAAATCAGTGTTTATTTAGCGAGTTCAGAAAAATGATATCCCAGAGATTTTTTTCACTCAAAATATGAGCAACGAATCCAAGAAAAAAGAAAGTTATTGCATGTGAAAGGTTGGGCCGAAACGGAAATTTTTTTTGGATAGAAATAATAATTGAACCATAAGCTTTATATTGGCACCAAAATATTAACGTATTTTTCTTTCTAGACGCCTCAAAATTAACAATTAAATTTTTCAATGATCCAATGATCGTTTTCAATGAAAGCTATAACTGGCACCTAACTCTTGTTTTTTTATTTTTTCCCATGATTTCATATTTAAGCCTAGTACGCTGCTGATGCGAAACGAAAATTTCCTGTGATCTCCAAACATACAACGAAACGCTTGCGAAAACACAACGAAAAATATCCTTGGAGAGTTTCACTAATTCCAAAAACAAAATCAAACATAAACACAAAAAATCAGAGAAACCCATGATGTAAGAAAATGATAAACAAAAACAAACACAAATAAAACTCAAATGTCATTTTTTCGCACACAATAAATAGTCTGTATAATTAATTCAGTGCGAAAAAGGAGCGGAGACTTCTCCAAATAATCTGCTACAATTATAAATTTCGCTCTTCGAACAGCGTACTGCAAAACGAAAAGCTGAACGAAATTTTCCGTTTATGATTTCGTTGTGTCATTTTTGTATGGGATTTTTCGTTTCGCATCAGCAGCGTACTAGGCTTTAAAGCCTAGTACGCTGCTGATGCGAAACGAAAATTTCCTGTGATCTCCAAACAGACAACGAACGCTTGCGAAAACACAACAGAAAATATCCTTGTAGAGTTTCACTAATTCCAAAAACAAAATCAAACATAAACGCAAAAAATCAGAGAAACCCATGATGTAAGAAAATGATAAACAAAAAAAAACACAAATAAAACTCAAATGTCATTTTTCCGCACACAATAAATAGGCTGTATAAATTAATTCAGTGCGAAAAAGGAGCGGAGACTTCTCCAAATAATCTACTACAATTATACATTTCGCTCTTCGAACAGCGTACTGCAAAACGAAAAGCAGAACGAAATTTTCCGTTTATGATTTCGTTGTGTCATTTTTGTATGGGATTTTTCGTTTCGCATCAGCAGCGTACTAGGCTTAAGTAACAAATCAGGAAGCATATATTATATACAAGGCCGTAGCCAGACAATTTTTTCGGGGGGGGGGGGGGGGGTGTTGGTGATATATTTATTCGGAAAAACCAAATTCACCAATTAGTAATCAAAACTAGAGTAGCCCATCGCCGAAAATCAACCATATCATAAACAATTTTTTTTTAACATTTGGGCATGTAGGTTTATGCATATACATATGTTTATGTCATGCTTCCATTATAGTTCCGTTAAATAGGTACTCAGCAGAAAAATTTACGACAAGGTATTATTTATATAAAAGATAATCATACAGTTCCAATTTATGTTGTTATTTATTAGGTAGGTACATAACATCAATATTAAATAGTATTATTACACATTTTTACAAAACAATATTCAGTTTTCTGGCCTTTTTAGCTGCAAATACATCGATAACTTCCTCAGTGTCAATCTCAATTTGTCGATGAACTGACATTAACGCCAATCCTGTTAGTCTTTCTTCACCGGTAGAATTTCTTAAAAAAGTTTTCAGGCGTTTCATTGTAGAAAATGTTCTTTCTGGTGTGCATGTGGAAACCGGTAATGTTGCCAGAATTTTTAAAAGCTTGTGGATGTTAGGAAATAGATCCTTGTTGTACTCCCCAAGAGCTACTATTGCACTCTTTGACCGCTGTTCGTCGAGTTGTTTATGACATTTTGTCTTCCATAGCATATATTCAGAATTTAAAGTGTCCCAATCCAAAAAATTTTTATAAAATTTGAAACTGTCTTCGTTAAAACTTTGTTCATTTTTGCCCAGAATTGATGGAATCAGAATGCACAAAGAGGAAATTATGGACTTATGGTTTTCGAATCTCATTTTAAGCTGACTTAAGAAATCATCTAAAAGAGGAATCATTATGATTATCCTAAAATAGGTTTCAGGATCTGTTGTGCTAACGTTTTGCCTATGGTGTTGTCTTGATACTATTCGTGGAATTTTGAGTTTCTCATCTGCAACATTAAGTAAGTTTTGTGCAGTCTCAAAAATTAATTTGAATTCCGTGATGCTATTTTCTCGAATTCCTTGAAACGTGTTTGATATTAATTCCACATGCTCCAATCCAGATACTAAGTCACATGAAGGGGATTGTAAGATCTTACAAAGTGGCAATGTGTACGTAAACAAAACGCTCAAACAATACAAACTTACTGCAAAATCACTAGCTAAAATAGATCTTAAAAAGCAGCTTGCCTTCGATGAAGTTTCAGAGTCTTTATCACTACACAACTCTTCCAAAGCATAAATTATGGCTTTAAAAATTTCCTTAAATCTCATCAATCCATCATGGTTTTCCACCCAGCGAGTTTCACACATTGCAGTTAAATTTTTTCCAGCTATTTTGCGGATAATTCTGTTCAATGAATTCCTGCAACAAATGTGTGCGCTTTGCCGATAATTTAAAAAAATTCCCAACGGATTTTATGATACCAATAGTATTACGAATAGACTGAATTTGGCATGAATGTCCTAAGGCCAGATTTAAAGAGTGTGCACTACAATGCACGTACAATGCTTCTGGATGAGACTCGCGTAGTACAGCTTGTACTCCGTTAAAACTGCCACTCATAGCAGAAGCACCATCGTACCCTTGTCCAATCAAATTGCTGCAATTTATGCCCATGGTTTGAAGTGCAGAGAGAATTGTTCTGGCTAAATATTTTCCCGTAGTGTTTTCTACATGAATAAATGTCAAAAAGTCTTCACGTAAGGTAAAAATATCGTCTTTATAATCGACGTATCGAACACAAATTGACATTTGCTCCTTACGTGAAATGTCAGTAGTTTCATCAGCTAGAACAGCGAAACACTCTGCAGAATTTATAGCTTGCACTATTTTTGTCTGAACGATTTCCCCACATATAGCGATTAATTCGTTTTGAATAGTTGGGCTTAAATACGTAGCGTTCAACGACAAACTTTCAGAATATTTTTTAAGATTTGTATCACCACATTTGCTTCTCATTCGTAGCAAAGCCCGGAAGTTACCATCGTTTATATTTGGTTCTGCCTCATTAAATTTTATTGGTCCAGAGTCACATGTCCCTCTTAAGGCCAATTCTTGCCGTCCACAAATTTTAATAGTTTCAACAATGGGAACCAGTTTTTTCCTATTTTTTGCAATTTGAAAAGCACGCCCAGTGTCAAGTTGATTTATGATGTTCTTTTGTAAACGTTTGTGCACATTTACAAAGTTATCAGCTGCTAACAGAAAGGTTTTATGGTATTGACATTCACTGTGGCGTTTAAAATCTTCTATTGCATTCTTCCATTTGTTTAAAGGGTTTGTAACTAGGCACTTTAAATTTTGATGACAGCCTTTACCCGCACATTCTTTGGAGAAGAGAACACAATATTTACACAAGGCACCTTGCTCCCCTTTTGTCGTATAAACAAGCCATGAGAATTTATCAAACCAATGCATTTGAAATTTAAGTTTCCTTTTGGTGTCAGTTATAGGGAAAGCAAATGTTTTATCGGGTCTCCAAGGCGAAGTTAACAGCTTATACTTCACATCATCTTCAATTTTGGTTTTGGAACACAGAAACTTACCCAAATCTAATATATGTTCTTGAATATTATCTTGAGAAATATCTGTATCAGCTTGTTCAACGTTTTCTTGGGAAATATCTGTACTAATGGAGTTAATACATTCAGGACCGTCATTTTTGTTTTGTGGATCAGGAACAGGTAAAAAAGGACTTTTATCCAAAGATTTAATACTCTCCACATCAAGAGTTGGATTAGTTTTCTTGAACATGTATTTCAGCAATGTATTTTCTTGTTTTCTTTTTGACATTTTTCTAAACAAATCTTGAATCTACCTGTTGGGAACCAAAGAAATTACATAAATGCTTACTACATTGAGAATAAGTATCTACCTACAAAGACACATCTGAAAGAAAGCTTATAATTTTGACTTTTATTTAAAAAAACAATGAAATTAATTTTATTATAATCGCTGCATGGACGACCGACCGCTTCGCATTCAATGGTTTAAATGTAACGTGCCAGGCAATAGGCATCAAGCTTCACAAACACAAAATGTAAGCAGAGCGAAAAAAAATTTGTTTCCTTTTCAAAACGCTATTATTTTTGTATACAATACATAATAACAATGTGTAACAAAAGTAATAATATACCAAACATTTTCTAGTGTATAAGTTAACACGATCGCCTAGCATCCGCCGCCAAGCCACACATCGTCGTCGTCAACGTCGAATCATGCTGACACAGCTAATTCTATAAACGAATTAGACTAGTGTCAACAACCCACCGCTTCCGACCGATGTGAAGGATGAAATGCGATATCTTGCACAAGCTGCAAGATATCCAATGCATTGAGGTTCTAGCTGTTAAGTTAGTTTTAAGTAATTGAGTCTTTAACAAGTCTCAATAAAGAGTAAACATTGAATATCAAACGAAATTCATTACTAGCGCCCAACTTGGAAGAACTTTTTGGAAATCTAAACAATATCAACCGGAATAAACCAACTGAAAAAAAAAATCATCATCATTCATCAATTACGAGCATTAAGAAATATTTTTTTTTTAGAAAATGTAAGAATTTGTCTATACTTTGAATATTTTTATTATTTGTAAAGCTTGCAAGTGTTATTTTTTTTTTTATTTATTTAAGTGCTTCTATTGATTGACTTTTTTTAATAACATTGAGATTTATTAAACTACATATAAATATTCTTTACGGTTAATGAGTGAATCATCTGAAAATATTGAAACACTATTAGAAAAGTTTAATTACTTACGCATAGGGAAAGCAATAGAAAAAAAAATGAATGCTACAGATTTAAAAGTATTAGTGGAATCCGCAGTCAGTGGTGCCCTTGAAGCACAAAAAGTGGATTTTGAACGAAAGTTAAGTGATGCAGTGAAAAATTTAACGGTGACAAACAAACCTGAAGTTGAAATTTTTAAAGAAATTGAAATTGTGGAAGGTAATAGATGTGAGGAGTGTCTCGACATAGTCAAATCTCTCCCGGAATTTGAGGGCAAACAGGGCACTTACGTCTCTTGGCGTCAAGCGGTTCACTCCGCTTACAAAGTTTTCGAAAAATACGATGGTAGTTCTAGACATTACCAGGCAGTTGGTATAATAAGAAATAAAATAAGAGGCCCAGCCGATGCTGTTCTGGCTTCATTTAATACAGTTTTAAATTTCAAAGCTATCATAGCTAGGTTAGATTTTACGTACGCCGATGTACGTCCGATTTATTTAATTGAGCAAGAGCTCAGTACATTGCGGCAAGGAAACCTTACCGTTCTAGAATATTATGACGAGATTGAAAAAAAGCTTACCCTCCTTACAAACAAAACCAATATGTCATATGACAGTGCATTAGCCATTGCATTTAACGAAAAGTACAGAAGGGACGCCCTTAGGGTTTTCATATCTGGGTTAAAAAAACCATTAAGTGATGTTTTGTTTTCGGCCCGTCCTTCTGATATGCCAACTGCTTTGGCTTTGGCTCAAGAAGTTGAAGCAAACAATGAAAGGTATTTGTTTGCGGCGAGTTACGCGAAAAATTCTGAAGGAAAATCTCTAAGGTCCGAGTTCAAAAGATCGCCAAACCATTATCAAAACAATAATAATAGTAATAACCTTAATAATTATAACAGCCAAATGAATAAGCAGTGCAAAAATCCATATTTTAACAAAAAGCACAGTTATGATAATGACAATCAATTGGAACGTAACAGTTGTAAAGTCCCCAGCAGTTGTGAAAAAATGGATGTTGATCCGACATCATCACGTTTACGGCAATTTAATGGCTATCAACAAAAAAATAGTAACGATACCTATGATCAAGGGCAAGAACAAAGGAATAAAAGGCCAAGTAGCTCTCAAAGACAGTCGGGACAGCGTCGCCAAAGAGTAAATTACGTTTTGCAGGAAAATCCTCCACGGAATAATGAAGGTGACTATGAAGCCACAGCTACGTTGCAGGCAGATGAAGTGGAAGCTGAGGTACATGATTTTGACTACGTTAATTTTTTAGGGGTAACTCCCAACTACCGTTTATTCAAAAAACAGTAGGAGGGAGGTTAGTAAAGTTTTTAATTGACACAGGAACCTCGAAAAATTACATCAGGCCATTACGAGAGATTAAAGGTTTAGTGCCAGTAGACACACCCTTTTTAGTAAAATCAATTCATGGTTTTAATAGTATTGAACTCAAATGTTTTATAAATATTTTTGGAAAAAAAAGCACTTTTTTTATTTTACCCAACCTGTCAACTTTTGACGGAATTATTGGTCTTGACCTGTTAACACAGGTTAATACCACAATTTGCTTAAAAGAAAATTTAATTCGCTTCGATTCAGGGTTAGAAACTATTCTGTTCCATAAATGCAACAATGTGAACTTTACGAAAGTAGAGGACATTAAGGTTCCATCATCCGTAAGCATAGATTTTAAAAATATGATACGTAATAGAATAAAAACATTTGCAGACCCAAATGAATCTTTGCCGTATAACACCAACATCGTTGCCACAATTCGTACAGTAAGTGAAGACCCCATTTACTCAAAATTTTATCCATATCCTATGGGTGTGACAGATTTCGTAAATAATGAAATTAAGGATCTTTTGAAAAATGGCATTGTTAGACCGTCAAGGTCACCTTACAATAATCCCATTTGGGTAGTTGACAAAAAGGGAATAGATGAGTTGGGTAATAAAAAGAAACGTTTAGTAATGGACTTTCGAAAGCTCAACGAAAAAACCATAGACGACAAATATCCTATCCAAAATATTACAACGATTTTGTCAAATTTAGGAAAGGCACGATTTTTTACAACCCTAGACTTAAAATCAGGGTTTCACCAAATTGAATTAGCGGAACGGGATCGGGAAAAAACTGCTTTTTCCGTTAACGGCGGAAAATACGAATTTTGTCGCCTTCCGTTTGGGTTGAAAAATGCGCCCAGTATTTTCCAACGGGCTATAGATGACGTCCTTCGTGAACAAATTCGAAAAAATTGCTATGTTTACGTCGATGACGTAATTGTTTTCTCAGAAACCGAGAATGAACATGTCAAAGATATTGACTCGGTTTTAAAAAAATTGTATGAAGCGAACATGAGGGTTTCACGAGAAAAATCAAATTTTTTTAAGACGGATGTAGAGTACCTAGGCTTTATAGTATCTAGGGATGGTATAAAAACTTGCCCTGCTAAAGTGGAGGCGATTAAAAATTATTCACAACCTTCTACACTCTTTGGACTAAGATCATTTCTAGGTCTAGCCAGTTATTATAGATGCTTTATAAAAGATTTCGCATCAATAGCTAGACCACTTACTAATTTATTAAAGGGTGAGAATGGCAAAATAAGCGCTAATCAATCAAAAAAAATTAAAATAGAATTAAAAGAGAAAGAACTCCAAGCATTTAATAAATTAAAAGAAATTTTGGCGTCAGAAGACGTCACATTGTTATATCCAGACTACACGAAGCCTTTCGATCTTACGACGGACGCTTCATCACATGGTCTTGGAGCGGTTTTATCACAAAACGGAAAGCCTATAACAATGATTTCAAGAACACTCAGAGGTAAAGAGTTGGAATTTGCAACAAATGAAAGAGAACTTTTGGCCATTGTGTGGTCATTAAAAAATCTACGTAACTATCTCTATGGAGTGAAAACTCTTAATATTTTTACAGATCATCAACCTCTTTCATTTTCAGTTTCAGATAAAAACACAAATGCAAAAATTAAGCGCTGGAAAGCTTTTGTAGACGAGCATAATGCTCAAATATTTTACAAGCCAGGAAAGGAGAATTATGTCGCTGATGCACTTTCGCGACAAAATATTCATGCATTGGAGAACGAGGCGTCTTCTGATGCCGCTACAATTCACAGCGAATTATCCTTGACTTATGTAATCGAAACAACAGATAAACCTTTAAACTGCTTCAGAAATCAAATAGTTATAGAGGAAGACCCAATCGCTTCAACCCGTACATTTATAATATTTGGTAAAAAAAACTAGACATTTCATTAATTTTTCAGAAAAGAATACACTGATAAACACTTTAAAAAACGTGATTAAAATAGATGTCGTCAACGTAATTCATTGTGACCTGCCAGTTCTAGCTTTTATTCAACACAATTTAGTAGAGTTATTTCCATCAACTAAGTTTTGGCATACTCATAAATTTGTGCTAGATATATTCGACCCGAATGAACAAAAAGAAATTATAATTACTGAACACAACCGAGCACATAGAGCAGCTCAAGAAAACGTTAAGCAAATTCTATGTGACTATTTCTTTCCAAAAATGACAAAACAGGCAAATGAGATTGTGGCAAACTGTAAAATATGTTCAAAGTCGAAGTACGATCGGCATCCAAAAAAACAATTGATTGGCGAGACACCAGTCCCATCGTATGCTGGAGAAATGCTTCATGTTGACATATTCTCCACGGATAAAAAATATTTTTTAACTTGCATTGACAAGTTTTCTAAATTTGCGGTTGTGATGCCAATACCATCACGTACAATAATAGACGTAAAAGTTCCAATCCTGGAGATAATTAACATCTTCCCAAATACAAAACAAATCTTTTGTGACAATGAGGCTTCTTTAAAATCCGAGACAATTAGGTCAATTTTGCTCAATCATTTTAATGTTGACATAGTTAATGCTCCACCCTTACACAGTACATCTAACGGTCAGATAGAAAGGTTTCACAGCACTCTATTAGAAATTGCAAGATGTCTAAAACTTGACAGAAAAGTCGAAGGCAGAACAGAATTTTCAGTGTAGGAGAAAAGGTATTAGTAAAGACAAACAGACGATTAGGTAATAAGTTAACTCCATTATACGCTGAAGAGAAAGTGGAAGCCGATTTAGGGACAACGGTTCTAATTAAAGGGAGGGTGGTCCATAAGGACAATTTAAAATAGAACCTTAATTATTTTATACTTTTACAATTAATCTTTCAGGATTCGTCTATTATTGATGATGACAACAGTCGTGGCTAAATTAACGGACTACACCAGTTCTAACTATATTCCAATACTAGACGGGGATGTCATTGTTTGGGAGGTTAACGGATACTTACGCCACACAACAAATTTGACTACCTTTAAGCAAATAATAAACGAATCAAAAAACATGACTGAGCTGTTTCCCCCACAGTCTCATATGCGAAAAATTTTGGATATAGACCTTAAGCACTTAGAAACACTCTTCAAGAGTATAAGTATCCACCATAGAAACACAAGGAGTTTAAATTTCTTAGGCACAGGTTTGAAAATTGTAGCTGGCACACCTGACTTCGATGACTTTGAGAAAATTAAATTCAATCAAGCCCAATTGACCGATTCCAACAACAGACAAGCTGTAATAAACACAAAATCTCAGGAGCAAATTAATAGGTTAACGGACACCGTAAATAATATTTTGGCTTATTCGAAAAAAACGCAAATTGACACTGGCCATGTTTATGAAATCTTGTTAGCAAGAAATAGAATGCTCATTTCAGAAATTCAAAATCTAATGTTCTCTATAACACTTGCAAAGCTCAGGGTCATAAACCCAGTAATTTTAGATGATGATGACTTAAAAGTCATAATAAACGAACAATTTTTTAATGTAAGTGTTACAGAACTTATGGAAGTGTCAAATGTAAAGGTTCTGCAAAATGATTATATTTTACATTTCATAATTAATTATCCTAGACCTAAGTTAGTTTGTAGGAAAGTAATAATCTACCCTGTTGCTCATAACGGCAATATTTTATCCTTCAACGGAGATGATGTGGTAGCGGAATGTGGAAGACAAGTACTGGCTGTTGAGAAATGCAACGTAGCAACAACTTTAACATTTTGCAAGGAATTACCGAGCAAGACATGCGCTCAACAATTACACTCTGGAGGCATGGCTCATTGCAACACACAACCGGACCATCGGGAATCTGTGTTGGTTATCGATGATGGCATAATTATAATAAACAACAGAAACGCCAGAATAAGGGAGGCGAATGACTTTGCGACGAAAATCAACGGGACGTATTTGCTGACTTTCGATGATGCTGTGTGGATCAATGGATCCAAATTTATCAATCGAAATAACATCCAGAAAAAGCGACCCGGTAGTGCAACATCTACGCTCCTCAATATCACCGGTCATAAAGAGATATTGAGCCTACCATTCCTTCATAGAATGAACATGGACAATTTACGTTATATTGGTGAGATAGAGACAAAACTTACTACTCATCCATTTATAGCTTGCTGCGTGACACTCGCATTCATTATAGTTTGTTATACCATCGTTAAACTAAAGCAATGTCAAAAGAAGCAGCGCCAAAATGCCGACCTTCAAAAAGTCATCAAGGCTCTCAAGAAGCCCGAGGACGGTCTTCATCTAAGTGAGGGAGGAGTTAACACGATCGCCTAGCATCCGCCGCCAAGCCACACATCGTCGTCGTCAACGTCGAATCATGCTGACACAGCTTCCGACCGATGTGAAGGATGAAATGCGATATCTTGCACAAGCTGCAAGATATCCAATGCATTGAGGTTCTAGCTGTTAAGTTAGTTTTAAGTAATTGAGTCTTTAACAAGTCTCAATAAAGAGTAAACATTGAATATCAAACGAAATTCATTACTTATACTTGCTACCAAATCAGAGTGTGTTTTGCTCATTCTAATAACGGTACCAATCTTATTCTGTTTATGCTCATCGCTTTTTATTTTGCATTGGAAGTGTGTATGTAGAAGTAAAAATTTAAAAAAATTCAATGATGGGTTGCTTTGTTTTCAGCTTTCAGGCGACAGAAAAGAAACGCATACTATGAAATGGGTAAAATGTTTCCACTATAGATGAAGTGGAAACTAATACATACAAAGACTCCAGTTGTTTATTTTGAAGCGAAATAAAAAAAATGACATAATATACGAATTGGTTCATGTCACCTGCCTATCTAGGTACACAAAATTTTCTTGAGTTGTTTAAGAGGCCCATGCACACAACACTTGTGTGCACACTTTTGTCGGTGCATCTTAATTGTGTGGTCTGTATGAGTGTGCACCGATTTCGGTGTGGCACACGGTGTAGAAAAAATCAAAATATTTATATGTATATTGGAATACCACACTGGTGTCATGACAATTGTGTGCACACTTGTATTATGTGCATGGGCTGCTTTAGATATACCATATGCAGTTGAAGCAAAAGGGGTTATGTCGTTTGCGGTTGTATTTAAAAATTCTCAGGGTAGGTACGCCACGGTACGCTTATTAAAAATTATGAAGCAACCTATACATATACTCTTTATACTAAAATCAGAAAATTTTGAACATTAATTATTAATAATTACAGCAAAAATTTAAGTAAAATATACTCACTGAAACTAAAAATGTGATTAAGAAAACATTTCGGAGGGGGGGGGTCAAACCCCTGTGATCCCCCCCCTGGCTTCTTGATTATATACATAGGTTGTTTGACTGTTGTTTTTCTGTTTTTCTACTAAGTAAGTACCTACCTGCCTACCTTCTTAACATAAAAGTTCCAATCATTAAAAACTCAAATAATAAACAATGCAAAATGTATTTACATGAAAATCAATTCGAGTCCAATTTACTCTACAGATCGTAATTAATTAAGTCACTTCAAAACAAAAAGATCTTTCAAAACTAGGAATTCCTACCTATACCCACAAAAAAAAACAACAAAATAAACTTATAAAAAACACCACCCGACAAAGAAGCCGGACCAACGCGCGCCGCCAGCATACATAACAAATAACAATACAACAAAAACAACAGTAGAATAGAACGAAGAAGTCACGAAACACAAAAATGAAAATAAAAATTAGGATGTGTGGACAATACCTGCCTATTTTTTTTTTGTCTGTGACATTTTTATGAGAAAGAGAGATCTGTTTCTCTTGTTATATCGAACACTTTAAAAAGCATTCTGTCGGCTGGAGATTTCTCTTTTGAAATCTATTTTAAAAAGCTTCTTGTCGACTCGAGATCTTACGGCTGTTGTAAATTTTGAAGACATAATTTTCTGTGGAGGTGAGACATCTGTATATAATATTTTTGATATAAATATATTCTCTAAGAAATATTAATAAATCAAGAACACGGATCATTTTATGCATATAACTAAAACAATGTTACGTAAAAATACGTCTATTTGTTAACTGCAAATTTAGTACTTGTCAAAAATGTTTATGGGATTTGCGAGAAAATTGTGCTTCGTCATGTGACGTTTCAAGTTACCAAACGGACATAATAATTCTGGTGTAAATGAGGCATAAAACTGAAAGTTTGTCATTATGACATACGAAAGGCGTTCATTAACAAAAAGAACAATAGGAATACCACAGATTTCAGATATCTCTAATTTTGATAACTTGTTGCTCATTTTCTTGTTCAGAAAAAAAAAAATTTAAAACGCACATTTTCTTAATGAACGATAACAAACAATAGAAAAAGGTATTTAAAACAAAAATAAATTAAAAAAGTGTTGTTTATGGAATTATTGGCGCCAAAACTAAAAATCTACTACCAACCTTTCTCTTAATATTATTACAGAATATATTAACACGGGAAACGAAACGATTTCAGGTATCTCTAATTTTGATAACTTGTTGCTCATTTTCTTGTTCAGAAAAAAAAAATTTAAAACGCACATTTTCTTAATGAACGATAACAAACAATAGAAAAAGGTATTTAAAACAAAAATAAATTAAAAAAGTGTTGTTTATGGAATTATTGGCGCCAAAACTAAAAATCTACTACCAACCTTTCTCTTAATATTATTACAGAATATATTAACACGGGAAACGAGCATGAAAAGAAATTATTTTATAAGTTAGACAATTAATTAATATAGATTAAATTTTTTTTTCAAATAACCTGCCATTATCTCGTCCTACGCCCCATACACGTATCGTGTGAATAGGCTGTGAGTTAAGTACAGTTAAAGTTTCTGTCTCAAGTAGTTTTAGAGATCCGTCTTCCAAGTCCATGAACATATTTTTACCCTGCAAAATACTTACAGTTAGTCTCAAAATTATTTCTTGTAAATATTGAATTTAAGAAAACAAATTTAAAATCAGCTTATGTGGTTAACTTTTTTTTGTGATAGGTGTATAAAAATTAATATCCAATCGAAAAAAAATAATCTATTCGAATAAAACAAAATCTTCATGGAGAAAGGCACCCAAAAAACGAAATTCCCATTAATAATTATGTTATTATAAATTGATCTTTGAGAACTGTGAATATATTTTAGAATGAATTTAAAAAAGAAAAAAATGCAACTAAATTTTCAATTATTTATGCAATTTAACTAAAAAACATTATCTTAAGCCTAGTACCTACTCAGTTCGATGGAAAATAAAATTTTCATACAAAAGTGACACCTGGTTCACAAAAAGAAGTGAGAACCAATATTAATATATTTAATAAATTTTTCGCAATAATTTTCATTTCCCGGTGTATGACCGCTAATAAACAAAATCTAAGGTGTTGTGGGAAAATGAGACATTTGTAATGCTCAAGATACAAATTTTTAAATATGGTACGCACATAAAAATATATTATCTAGAGAACCGACTTCAGGGTTTTTTCTCTTTCACCCTACAAGCTGCAATAAGATATTTCCTCCACCAGGGTGAGCATGCGTTCACACTGGGACCTCTTCATACAAACCAGTGCTAAAAATTCCATTTTTGATTTTTGAGAATTAAAATAAAATTTCATTGTCAAATCAATATTAATGGTATAACACATGTCATACCTTAGTATTTTCGGCTTTATTGAGCTATTGGCGAAGTTACGGTACTTTAAAGTTGACAATTTCAAATTATTTTTCCTTCACATATGCAATGGTTCTGATTTTGTGTTACATTTGTATTTTTGTAAAAGTTAAATTCGTTCGCTTAAAAAAAAATTAAAAATATGTCGTTTGTTAATCAAAGTATGTAGATTACAAATATATTGTTTTTTTTTGTGTCGAAAGTGTTTTTTAGTATATACAAAATATAAAAGCAAAAGGCTTTTACTCGCATACAATAAAATTTTTAAGACAGTTTTTTTTTTGGGTTTGCGCAGAGTACTTTTAAATCTAAGTACGCAGTATGAAAGAACATCCCTCTGTTATTAAAAATTCGAAGACAGAAGAGCAAGCTGATGCCCCGCAAATAAATAAAATATAAATAAATAAATAAATCCGTTGAATTCAAAAATTTTAGTAAAATGTCTTTCTGTAACCCTTTTTCAATATAAATTATTACAAATATCGTAGATTTTTGAAAGCAGGCAATTTTTGGGTGAATTTTTACCACTTTTTGATTTTTATCTTTTGAATCTCAAAATTATACAGATGATCGATATTGTTTATTTACTTGTTTGGTAGAATTTAAAGATTTTTCTAAATTTTTTTAACCGAGCTATTGACATATTTCTGTTGTTTTATTTATCACCTCATAAATTTAAGAATTGTATCTATAGAATTAGATTTTTTTCGCATCTAGGAAAACAGACAATTAATAATTAAAATATGGGGTTGTTGTTCATTGCCAACCGACCGCGACGTGTTTCAGTAGAGAATTGCCCAATTTTCGCTAAAATTGAAAAAAAAAACCGGTCACTTAAATGCTTATATCTTTGGATCCAATGGTCAGATTTTCTAAATTTAAAATTCAAATTAAAGCCATCTACAAAAAAACTTTCAAAACCGTTCAAAATTTCATACTACAAAAATTTACCCGATTTGCCATTTCAGCATAGTTGAGGTACATTAGAAATGAAAAAAGCATTTATGTATTTTAAAACTTTGAATAAATTCTTTTTTAAATTTGCTCTTCTTCACATACAAATCTGGAAAGCCTACGAACAGGGTTGGCCGAATTAACTACACTACATTTTCTACATCATTAACTAGTTAATTGAATAAACTACACGTCTTATTTTCTACAAATTGTTACGTTTTCATATACATACAAAGTAAATTTAGAGAAATAATAAAATTTCAATAAAAATTTTAACATTTTAATTCAAAATTGAAGCTTCAAAGTTTCAACTGACAGATCATTTGATATTTGAAACTAAGTTTGCTACAATTTGTTTCATTAACTACATTTAACTACGTTTAACTACATAAACTACTTAGCAAATGTGAAAAATGTAGTGGCCATCCCTGCCTACGAACACTTCTCCTTTTTTTGGTGTCAGTTTTATCATCTTCTTCGTATTTTGTTTCCTCAGACCAGTAAGAACATAGCATGAGCGCAATAGTTTTGTCTATTCCCCTCTTTTTCTAATCGGCGTTACACTTTTTTGAAATTCTGTTGATTTTTTTACATTGTTAGTAGGTATGCCTCCACTTAAACATTTCTAATGTTAAAAATTTAAACATTTTTTGGAGAATAATTTTCATCGAGGCAAACGTAACGTGGAAGAGGAATACACAAAAAAATATGTGCACGACTGGGTCGCACGAACTTGCTCTTGCGATCACATTGTGTTTTTAAAGTTTTAATATTTCAAAAACTATTATTATCTTATAAAAGAAATAAATTAGTTACGGGAGCCTATATTTTATACCACCTACTTAAAACGTAGTTAAATTTAAGGTAGTATTATGCGAGTAGGTACATTTATTTATGAACAATATATCACCGTGTTGCAAATATGCATGGAACCTACAGTTTAGACTGAAAAACTGTAAAAAAAAACATTTAGTTAAACATAAATTGATTAAACAACCTCTGAAATTTTTTTGACACCAATGCGATATCTTCCGATTTTTTAAGGAAATCTAAATTTATGAGAAAAAAAAAATTGAAAATCGTTGGAGCAGTTTTAAAAAAAAAATTATTTTGTATTTATAAAATGTTTAAAAAATTAATAAATAAAAAAATGTTACCTAATTTTTTAGCCTTTATTAATGCAGAGTTAAAAAATTAATTAAAAAAAATATCATCTATCTACTCATTTTCGAAATATGGAATTTTCAAAAAATTATTTTGATTTTTTTTTTTTAAATCAAAAATTTATTTTTTTAGAAATGTTTGTATGCAATATTATTAGAACTTAGAGCTTTTGTTAAAAAACATTCATTAAAATCAATTCAACTGATTATGAGATAGTCGAAAATAAAAAAAATGGTTCAATGAGGATTCCATTTTTAAGCTATAGAAAATTTTGTTTTCCATTAAAATGGTAGATCGTACAGATATTAGTTCACACAAAAATTTAAATCAAAATCGTAGGAGCCGTTTTTGAGAAAAATGAGATTTTCAATGCCAGTTTTTAAACATTTGTATCATGTATGTGAGGTAAGAACAATTTTCATTTAAAATCTGCTAGATAATTTTAAAAAACTGCTGGGTGCCAATATTACTAAAAATTGACACAGTCGTTTTCGAATCATTACTGAATTTTTTTTTATAGTAGTTTTTCAGAAAAATAGGATTTTCATTTTTTGCTAAAAAAAAATTGTACGGCAGGTACCGTTATTTTTGGTATTAAAAAAATTTAAAAAACGGGTGGGGGAATGCCCAAAAAACGCTAAGTACCAACTTTGAAGAAAATCGACCCGTTTAGTCTAGGGTAGGGCGGGGCTAGTTGGGCCACGGGACAAGTTGGCCCACGCGAATTACTCACAAACTGAAAGTACTACAAGAAAATGATCATTTACGAACAAAGCGTGCTCTCTTACCAGCACTTGCCATAACCGTTCCAGTTGCACTGTGCCCTCAGAAGGTAAACCACACACAGATTTTTCTTTTTCGAGGGTAAAAGTAAAAAATGCGGATAAGATAGTTTTTTTATTTTCCTAGTGAAAAATCTAGGATTAAGAACTGTGGTTAAGTTTATTTATAAGTGAATATAACGGATGATTTTTTAGCTGGTTTGGTTTTGGCAACACTGGTTTTGACAGCTGACGTGTGTTTAGTACCTTGTGTCACTGTCAAACAGCTTCAGTTTGGTTTGCAATTTAACCATGGATCGTCTTACAAATGAACAACGCTTGCAAATTATTGAATTTTACTATCAAAATTCGTGCTCGGTTCGAAATGTTCATCGCGCGCTGCTTCCATTTTATGGTCGGAATTCTCGACCTTCTGAGCAGTCTATTCGGAAGATTGTAACCAAATTTCGCACCAAATTTACTTTGTTGGACATTAAACCACCAACACGTTTACGTACTGTGCGTAGTGAAGAAAATATTGCGGCCGTATCAGCTAGTGTGACAGAAGACCGCGAAATGTCGATTCGGCGCCGTTCCCAGCAATTAGGCCTTTGTTACAGCACTACGTGGAAAATTTTGCGGAAGGATTTGGGCGTAAAGCCTTTTAAGATACAGCTGGTGCAAGAACTAAAGCCAGCCGACCTACCACAACGCCGAATTTTTGGTGAATGGGCTCTTGGAAAGCTGGCCGAGGATCCGCTTTTTTATCGAAAAATTGTGTTCAGCGATGAGGCTCATTTTTGGTTGAATGGGTACGTAAATAAGCACAATTGCCGCATTTGGAGTGAAGATCAGCCAGAAGCATTGCAACAGCTACCAATGCATCCCGAAAAAGCCACTGTTTGGTGCGGTTTATGGGCCGGCGGCATTATTGGGCCATATTTCTTCAAAGATGATGCGAATCGCAGCGTTACTGTCAATGGTGAACGCTACCGAGCGATGATAACAAACTTTTTTTTGCCCGAAATGGAAGTTCTTGACTTGCATGATATGTGGTTTCAACAAGACGGTGCCACATGCCACACAGCACGCGAAACAATGGCGCAATTGCGAGGCGAGTTTGGTGAACAGTTAATTTCACGTTTCGGGCCGGTCAATTGGCCGCCTAGATCGTGCGATTTGACACCATTAGACTATTTTTTGTGGGGGTATGTCAAGGCTAATGTCTATAGGGACAAGCCCGCTTCGATTGACGCACTGGAAGCCAACATCCATGCATTCATTCGTGAGATACCGGCCGATATGTGTGAAAGAGTATGCCAAAATTGGACTCAGCGGATGGGCTACCTGAGACGCAGCCGCGGTCAACATTTGCATGAAATTATCTTTAAACATTAAATTGCAAGGTTCAAACTATCGATTCAAATAAATATTTCATTCATTTTTTCGAATTTTTTGTGTTTTTTTTTAAAAAAAAGTTCTAAGCCTCTTAAAAAATCACCCTTTATTATATTTTCATATTTTGTGAGATAAATTGAACAATTGAACTCAAACCAGGTGTGGGGTTAGTTGGCCCACACACTGGGCCAACTTGCCCCGCTATAGCGGCACTTGATCTATTTAAGGTAGCTTTTTTCTTCTGCAGTTACATATTTTCAAATTTTTCAGATTTCATTTTGAAGCCAGAAGTCCATTCTTTCGTTTGATACCAGTTCCATAGTTGTAATATGAGTAGTATAATATAAGGTGTGTTCAATGAGGCTGTTCGGAACAGTTTAGAACACTTTAGAACAGAAAAGTACAAGACTTTGCTGTTCAATGAGAAATTTTCTGTTCCAAACTGTTCGGTGCCTACGTTCTGTAACTCTCGCATCGCTAAAATTGGTCGAGAAACGTTGAAAATGGAACAAAATTCATACGATTTGTTTCAATTTTCATCGTTTCTCGACTAATTTTGTCGATGCGAGAATTACAGAACGTAGGCACTGGATTGCTGTTCAATGAGTCAGTTTGGAACAGTTTGGAACGCTTTAAAACAGGATTTTCTGCACTTGCTTTTGAGGTAGAACAAGTTTGAACAGATTTGTGAAAACTGTCAAAATCAGATTTTGTGATTTTTTTAATGAAAGTAGTTTGTTTTTTTGATAGATTTTATTTTAATCTCTGCTTAACTCTTTCAAAAGTGTATTTTAATCAATTCTGATTCTATTTTCATGAAGTAATTTTAGTTTTCAGATGTCTTTTATGAATTTGTGACAAGCATATGCTCCGAAAAATGTTTGTTGCTTTTTTAGTGACAACGTAGGTAGCCATTTTCTGTTCTAACTTGTTTTTGACGTTTTTCACGAATCTGTGCTGTTCTGTTCTGTTCTGTTCTAATTTTTTCAGCACTGAACAAACCTATAGGTACGCTATGAAAAATTGTTTAAATTTTTTTAGTATGAAGTTTGGAACGGCTGGTACAAGCCTGTAATTCTGGCTTTAATTTGAATTTAAAATTTTGAAAATCCGACCATTCGATCCAAAGATATAAGCATTTAAGTGACAGAAAATCGGGTGTTTTTCAATTTTAGCAAAAATTGGGCAATTCTCAACTGAAACACGTCGGTTTGCAATGAACAACAACCCCATTTTTTTCAACTTTTCCGAAATTTTTTTTTCCTATTTAACTTTTGTGAAGGTGGTGTGGGGTGCACAGTTATGTATTATAAATCAAATTAATTGTCTTTTTTCCTAGATGCGAATGAAAAAAAAACTGTGGATTTCAGCTTGTAGGCCGAAAGAGTATAAACCCCTTAAGTCGGTTTTCTAGATAATATACGTACTCTAAGTTTCGGACAATGAAGAAATTTTCAGCAATAATTGTAAGACGTTTTCAATGAAAACATCTGACAATGACCAATGAGTCTGACAATGTCCTAATCGTCTGACAATGATAAAAATTGTGTGTTCAGACGATTGTGAGATACCTGACAGTTTTTTGTCAGATTGTCGTCTGACAATTACATGACAATGACGTTTCTGACAATATTGTCATAAAAAATTGTGGGTTCAGACAATTTTAAGACATTTGGGACAGTTTTTTCACTGACAGATCTGATAATCAGTGGAATGGTGGAATTGTGGAATTTCGGTCATAGCAATCATTGAATCTTGGCTGTCATTGAAAAGATCTGTCGAAAGGATAACTAGTAACATAAATTTTGAGGTTAGAGTTGATCATTAAATTAAATAATGACTGATGAGAACAGAAAGAAAATCGAACACATTTCATTGGAACGATTGTGTTCCTTTTTTCTGAAACGAAAATCAGCTGTTCATTGAAAACGATTGCTTTCATTGAAATAATAAAATTGATTTAATTAGAAAAAAGTGAAGTAAATGAAAAATTTTGTTGATACAAAAAATTATACAAGTTATGAGCTTTATTTTGGTACTAAAATTCCATCAATTTTCTTTGTTTAAATGTCTTAAAATCAAAAGAAAAAATTTTAAATGATCGTTTTCAATGGTGTCAACGTAGCCGATCCCAGAACCACTGATACCAAGACCACTTATCCCACTCAACTGGTACCATCATTGGCCGCGTTCAGGTTGCACTAGGATAGCCTATCTAAGATACTCGAGTATCCAGTATGTTTCTGAACGCACATCAGCTGTTGTTGACATTTCCCATAGGATAGATGAGTATCCCAGAATTTTTAGGATAGCTTGAGATTTTTTTTCGCCAACAGCTGCTTTGTCATCAGCTGTGATTTTACAAGGGATTACAACAACACAAAGCTATCCAGATCGCTTTGGATACAAACATGAACGCGGCCATTGTATATAAAATCTATAGTACTATCATGAACAAATATTTTTTAGTCGAACATATGTCCTGTGCGCGTCGCTGAGATCGCCACAAATTAGACTATTGAAACTTAGCTAAGTGTAGGGAATAAGTAGTAAGAGCGAGAAGAATCTTTTATTTAAATTCTGCAAACATAATAAGATTCCTTAAAAGGGTCAAGTACACGTGCATGAAAATATTTTGTTTAATTAAATTTGTGTTTCAATTAAATTTTAAATTAATTACATTTTTTCGCACATACTTTTATGTTCCTTCGCAATGATTTCATAAAAAAAATTTAACCCGACATTCTACCTAAATTTTCAGGCCTCAACCTTAACGATCCGATTATTAGAACAAAATTTATCAGCCCACCAAACCAATTACGAGGGGACCTTTACAATTATTATGAATAAAAATACCTACTACAAACGTGCATACCTACATAATATAACAAATTTTTTTCGGATGCGAAGCCAATTTGTCAAGGTTATGGTTTTTTATTGTGATTTTTCACTTCCTCGCACTCTCATAAATTTAGTGTACAGCATTCCCGTTCTTATTTTATTATTAAGTTTCTCGTTTTGTGAATATTCGGGATTCCAACCAACACTCCACAAAGAAGTCGAACATATGTCCTTAAGATGTCGCTACCGTCACTCCTCTTCAATGATCGCAAATCGGGTGTTTTTCAATTTTTCAACTTTTTGAGCTACTGGCACCAATTGTTGTTGTATCAACAATTCACACGTATTCACGGACATGGAATTTAAGAGAGTTTTCTCTCATTGAGCTAAATTAAATTTGAGGGTGTTTTAGGCAAGGGGGGGTTCGAGTCGGTTCTCTAGATAATATAGGTACTCTATAACCGCGTTTTATTATCTGCAATAACCCATATGGTTCACCCCGATAAAATAAAACGATGCGGATCCTAATTACAACAGTGTTGTATGCTCATCTCTTTTTTTCTTATGTTTCTTAATTTTTCATGTAGATACTGTCTTTTTTCTTTACACTACAGTTTGTACTCCCTACCGACTGACCTGCCGTCTACCTGCCAGAGTAAAAACTTATTTCTGGTTCCATAAAGCAAACCCCGATGAAAACCTAGATCCAAATTTGTTTTTGTATTACGTGTTAAAAGATAACCCCGACCCAGACCCGTAGATAATAAAACGCGGCTTATGATAGTACTATAGATTTTATATACAATGGTAGCAGTTGGCTGCTGGTACCAGTTGACTGGGATAAGTGATCTTGGGACCAGTGGTTCTGGGATCGGCTATACCCAACCACAGACAAAAGAAATATACAGATGTAGAATGGTAGAATAAAAGCATGTTCACGAAAAAAATTAAAAACCAGCATACCAAATTGAAAAGTCAGCATAACCCATACAATACCTTGTCTGATGAGCAAACAAACCCAACCGTCATACATCGACTTCGTATGAAATATTAAACATGCAACCAAACGCAACCTTTTTTTTTTTTGCTTTAATGCGTTAAACTTGGATCCGACGATCCTCTGGGAGTAGAAATGTTTATTTTTCTTGTTACTAAATATGGAACACGGAACGGGTGCACCAGACATTTTGGCATCTTTTTAGAAGACTGGTACAGGTACAGGCAGGATAAAAAAAAGATATAAACAGGGGGTAGTTTTGTTTTCAGTATATTTAATTTTCTTTCACATTTGAATTTGATTTCAGTGCGAACTGCAAATCAAATTTAAGGATGTCAATGCTTATGCGAATTGTTTTTTTTTCAGACTGGGTAGGTAGACGGAATTTCTTTTGCACTAACAGGTTTCGTCTGGTTGTCGTCACTCCATAGTGATGAATTTTAGTTTTTTTAAAGACTATTTGGATATTAGGTGTACCTATCATATTTTTTAGACTCGGTGTTTTTTTATTTTTATTACCTATATAATGTTTGCAACTAAAGAGCAGAGGTAGGTATACCGTGTAAAATATTGCGTTTTTTCTTGTAGTGCCAAGCGACAAAATAATTTAACCACCAAATTTTTTAAATTCCCTGCACGAGAAAACGAAGTATTTTTTTAAAAAATGACATGATGCTTGTAGTTTTAAACAGGACGTCCTTTCAAAAAAATTGTATTTATGTGAAATACATTTTGAAAAGGAATTTATATTAGAAAACAAATTATAAAAAGGATCTGTTCTCGCATTGAACCTAGGAAATGTATCAAATCCCTATGGTTCAAATCTTAGAACCTTTTTGAAGCCTAACCTTTCTTCAGAAGGTCTTGCTGTAGATTTAAGCCTTACAGAATTTCAAGATTTTTCAGACAAATGTTTGCAGAATTCTTCATCGGATGAATTTTCCAAAGCGCAGAATCAGAAATTTTGAAATTGAAGCAAAAGTATTTGATTTAGAAAAAAAAAATAAAACAAATTCGAAAAAAAATAATCTTCAACAAAGCGTAAATTAAACAGAATCAAGATAGAAAGTTTGTCAGAAAAAAAATCTAATAAAACAGGCTTGAAAACAATTTCCAATTTAATCGATTCTTTGACTGTCACAAATAAAAATGCAAAAGATTTTGCAAAAATGCTTTTAACTAAAGCCTAGTACCTACGCTGCTGATGCGAAACGAAATTTTTCTGTGATCTCCAAGCAGATAACGAAACGCTTGCAAAAACACAACGGAAAATATCCTTGGAGAGTTTCACTAATTCCAAAAACAAAATCAAATATAAACGCAAATATCAGAGAAACCCATGATGTAAGAAAATGATAAACAAAAAAAAAACACAAATAAAACCCAAATGTCATTTTTCCGCACACAATAAATAGTCTGTATATTTAATTCAGTGCGAAAAAGGAGCGGAGACTTCTCCAAATAATCTGCTCAAATTATACATTTCGCTCTTGGAACAGCGTACTGCAAAACGAAAAGCGAAACGAAATTTTCCGTTTCTGATTTCGTTGTATCATTTTTGTATGGGATTTTTCGTTTCGCATTAGCAGCGTACTAGCCTTACAAATAAAATGTATTCAAAGAACGAAAAATATTATTTTACTAGCTGACTGACCGCTTCGCACGGGTTTAAAAAAACCAGGTATCGTAAGAAATTTACAAATTAAGTAAGGCAGACAATGTCAATATTTGGAACTCTAGAAACTATGTACGACTCCAACCAAGTACTATATATTCCTTTTATATTTGATTTGAACAGTTCAGTTCAGTTTTTTTTTTTACTTCTTCTTTCAAAATATATTTATTTTATCGATTATTTTTCCAAACAGAATTGAATTTGTAGCAGAGTCGATTTTTTTGTGATTGTGTGTGCCATTTGCAATTTTGAATTAAATGTCAATTCGGAAATTATAAGAAGGTTGTGGATTAATAAAAGAGCTCAAATATGATCGTGTTAAAAAATAAATTGTGATGAGGTTATAATTTCAAAATGTTTGCACTTTCTTTATGATCTTATCTGAATGATTTAACGCCTATCGGTCGGCTGTTGAAAGAACTGTAAATGCGGTTTCTATATATTTTTTCCCAACAGAAATTGTGCTTTGTCCAACTTTTTTTTCCGATATTGCGGTTGGAATAGCCTTTCGAATGGTAAACATTTTACTTAAGCTGTTTTTCCTTTAATTGTTTAATCCCTATTTATTTATTTTTAATTTTCTATTAATACTTTCATACATCACTTTCTCTATTTTCTTTAACCTAACTTTTTTTATTTATGCATAATGCACATACCACTTATTATTGTCTTTTTCGTATTCCTTTTTATTTTCATTAGCCACTTTTTTTTAATTTTCGTTTAATTAATTTTCTTCAATTGACATTCATACATATATGTATTTTCTAGAAACTAATTTTTTTCTCATAAAGTTTTCTTTCATTTTTTCTACTTAAGTATTGATAAATGAATTTAAATGACAATGGGCCTTACTAATAACCAAATTTAGTAAATAGTTAAACGAAAATCTCCAGATTACAGAACATTCGCATACTAATAACGAATTTAGTCTCGAGGTTATTCACTAGCAAGACGTTAAAATTTAGTACAGGGAAATCCATCTTTAAGCTGTACACTAAACTCATGAATTCAACGATTTTCTAAATGCATCCCGCAGATCGGATACGCGTGTTGTGAAAAGAAGAACCCATCGAACATCAAGTTCAAGATTCTTTGTTTTTTTTTTTCTTACTTTTTTTTTGGTTATTTTAAGTAGAGTTTTTTTTTAGCATATCCTTTGTTGTTACTTAATACATATTTATGAGTATGACATACAAATAAATGAAAAATATATAATTTATGAGAAGTACTTTCCTATAAATTGCGTTCTATATACCCAGTCCCGCGTTCATTTGTTCGAATCGCTTCTTAATTTTGCTTCTTTAATTTTGCGAGTTTCCTTGAATAAATTTATATCTTTCGTTACTTGAACTCATTATTCTAAATATTTGTTTTGGTTGATGCGAAATTAATGAAATTGAAAATCCAAGAAAGTTTGACATTTATTTGACAACATCTTGATGGAAATTGTAGTAGATTCAAGGAAAGTGTGGGGATTTGTTAACGAGAAGCTACTAATATGTTATTAGTAGGATTCCGTTAAAGCTCCGCACTTTATTTTAACAGAAGTAGGGTTGCCAGACGTCCCGCCAGGCGCGGGACAGTCCCACAAATGTCACACCGGAAAATTATTACTCGTTATATTCCGCTATTTGATATAATGTCCCACTGGTCCAGCAAAAAAATTAAAATGCTATCAAGATTAAATTTATTTTATCATTACTATAACACGTTCTTTAACAAGTGTGAGTGCCGGGACTCACGGTTAAGATGTGAAAACATCAACATTCGTCCGAATGCCTCATAGACCAAGAGCCTACATCAAATTTAGGGTGTGGATGATAGCAAAAATGTACTGGCATTTTTATATAGATCTTAACTTTTCATAAGCAAATTTGAAAATCGGTAATGATGCATGGAAAATGCGTTTTTTAGTTAACCGACAAAGGCCCCAACCACGCTTATAAAAAGTTAAGATCTATCTAAACATACTAGTGAATTTTTGCGATCACTCACACCCACAAACAGCAGTGGGCTCACGTTGAAACCAAAGTCATGAATCTAATTTGACAGTTCTCTTTATTTTTCATTTTCGTGTTGGGCTGTGCTCAAGCAATAAAAAAACTTTTTCTGTTTTTATTTTTGTTTTCATTATTTGATACATTGAAGAAAGAAAGGTTTGTGTGCCTTTAAATGAATATCAGTCAAGAAAAGCAATAATTTATTTTATTTATGTTGTTTTTAAGGATGAATTTCTCATTTCTGGAAAGCCTATAAGGCTATCAATAACAGTGCGTTGCATCGAAATTTACTCTTTGAACAACAAAACCATATGAAGCAGAATAGTAAAAAACGGACAGGAGAAAAGAGAAACGTCAAATAGTTGCATCGAAAATTTTACCCACGCGACACCGGTCACTTTTTTTCCGTCTCATCTTTTCGATTTTTTTTTCTCTTTTGCACTTACGTAGTTCGAAAAGTCGCATGCGTCTAGATGCATCGTGTAATAGCAGACTAATCTCTGGCTCAGAATCAAAATCACGACCACGGCTACAAGATAAGAATCACGACTACAAGATACGTAACGTTTTTTCTCACCCTACCGCCAGTATAGATGTTTACACATCAAAAATCTCTGGAACTGAAAGGAAAACAAAATAGAAAAACCACTCTGGAGCCTATTTCACAGAACATACATCACATACATTACAGAAATGTAAGTGACGTAAAATAGGTCCAATATGAGTGGGCGTAAATTTTAATTTTTTTTTTTAAATTATGCGTTTTCTAAGTTGACGCAAAGTTTTTCAAAAAATTCAAAATTTACACTGAGCCATCGTTGGCGTTTACTTTAAGGTACATACATTCATACAATGTATGTGCTGTATGTTCCGTGAAATAGGCCCCTGGTCTCAAAGCAGTCATGTAATTGAAAAAAAGTAATGCAAAGAATACAAAATACGAATAAAGGTAGCTGCAAACAAACGCGATAGCGGTGGCGATCACGATAAAATTGTGGATGCCATACACATAAATCAAAGGATGAGGCATCCACATTTTTATCGTGATCGCCACCGCCATCACGTTGGTTTGCGCGTAGCCTAATGCTAAAGAAGCGTTAAAAAGAGTCTCGTAAAACTTGGCCCACGACTCACAGGGCAACTGGTCTTCCATCTTATCTTTTTTCTCTTTCGCACTCATTATGTTCGAATAGAGTCAGACGCAAAGAATCATCGTGTAATAGGGGCTTAATATATCCTCCAAGCAGCCAACCAAATTTCAACCCGAACTGAACTCGACCTTTCGATTTCATATATAAATACTCAACGTTTAGTTACTGAACCTACATATTGTTGAACGCACTCAATTTTCGTAAAGCTCAGAATCACGATCACGATTACAACGTTACGTTACGTTTTCTTTTCACCCTACCGCCAGTAAAGATGTTTACACATCAATAAATAAAAACAAAAATGAACAGGTAAAAACAATTATTTTTCTTTTCAATTATTTCCTACTCAAGCCTAGTACATACATATACCTACATCAATTCTTTTCAACAAAAAAAATGGTGGTGAAAAAAATGTTGTTCCTCAAGAAAAATGTGTGTGGTGAAACAAAAAAGGATATAGCTCTTCTTCAGCTACAATACAAGCACAGATAATAAACTATACAGATGTAGCATCCCCATAGAAAAAATGTCCCAATTTATTTTTACACCAGGCAGACGATCAACAGACAAGAAAGCTCTTTGCCTGTTCATAGTAAAGCACAGAAAGAAAGCTATTTGTCTTTTGGAAAAAGTTCTCTTGCGTGCTCGCTCGTATGTTTTCCCTCTTGCTCTGTTACTTAGAATATAGGAATGAAAATGGGAAAAATTGAATAAAAACGTGTTTTTTTGTTTCGGCAATACTATGCAGTCAGCAATGATCGAGAGGAAGACGATTGACATTAGGGGTATTCCCGATCCGATGCAACTGGTCTTGTATCATTGCAAAAATGCAAAAGTGTAAAATTGCTATACCCAAACCCCATTGTAAAAAAAAAACTTTGCACTTTTGCAATGATGCAAAACCAGTTTGCATCGGATCGGGAATACCCCTATTGCTATTATGTTTGTTTTTTTTCTTACTGTGTTGTATGTACGATTTTTTTAAGGTCGTCTGAGGCTGGCGACAAAAAATAAAAAGTATATGAACTCTTTTTCTTCTTTGCATCCATGGGTATTGGATATATTCGTTATGTGGGTAGGTAGGACATTTTTTTTGAGCGAAATATTTTGTATAGGTATTTATACATTATATAAAGTTTTGAGCAAATTGTGCAGCCTATGCTTCCTCCTAAACATTGAACCTTTCTTTATTAAAAACCCACCCTATTAAATCCCCAAAATTTAAAAATCAAAAAAAATAACCTCAACAATAAAAGATTTTTCATAAACATACCAAATTAAAAAAAAATTTAAAAAAAAGTTCTTTTAGCACGCCTTAAATACCTACTCATACAATTTACAAATTTACCTCAATTGCCTTTTATTTTGTATACTTTTATTGAAATTTACCAGAAAAAAAATTCTTTTAAGTACACATTTTAAATCAGCAGAAAAAGATAAAAGCTTCTTTTCAGTCCTTCGTTGTGTTTCATGCTTTAAAATTCAAATATAAAAAATTAATCTACTACAATGGGGGAGACTAAGTGGGTAGCTGTCAGTTTCAAAATTTAAACTGTCAAAGTAATTTTGTTTTGTTGTTAAGGTAAAATGCCTGAAAAACTGCCTTAACTTTCAATTAAACAAAAAACTACAAATCCTCCGCCTGGTTAAGAAACAAAATCAAGAAAGGAAATTGCTAAACAATGTAAATGCGATGTTTCTACTATTAATCGAGTAGCATAAAACAAAACAAATCTGGAAGAAGCTGCACAAACAAACCAAAACAATAAACGAAAACGATTAAAATCAGATTAAGTAACGCAACTCAAACCAAAATAACTGAGTACTTTACTTTGTATAAATACAGGGTTCGCTTTTTAAAAGTTTACCGATACTAATATATTTTCTTATTTTTTAAATAACATTTAATGTTTGTTTATTGTAAATTTTGTTTGTAATGCAACAACTATTTATGCAGTGATGAATTCATATTTTTGCACTAGTGTGCGTTAAAACATGGAACACTAGTGCAAAAATATGAATTCACCACTGTCCGCCATTTTGTTTAGCTAGTAGGAAAACCAGAATTACAGCCGAGGATTCCAATCTTTATAATTCAGTATCTTTGAATGAAACGTTCTTGTTTATAGAATTTAAATTCATTTTTATTTCAATGATTTTTCCCAAACATTCTCAAGAAATCAGTTTTAATATTTTTCTTAACAAATATCATGAAGCGCACAAGCAAAATACATATGTAGGTAGGTATATAATGAAACACACACACATAAATCTAACGATGTTGATTTTCATCCTCGATTTGAAAACCGCATACCAGTCGGCAGTCTCAGATTTTTGTATATCAAATTTGTCCCAAATTTTACCTGCGGTAGCACATAGCGACTAAAGATCATGAAAACAAAAACAATAAACACACGATTCCTAAATAGAGAGAAGCAAACAGATTTTTTTCCGTTCGTTTTTTTCTCATAGCTCTCGAAGGAGTAAAAGATATAAGAAAACAAAAACAAAATTGTGCGTTTTTTTCCGTGTGTAGCTCTCCCATAGGTTAGAGTAGTAGAGAAAATAAATTGAAATGTTGTCCCTTCTCTAAGAAGTTGAACTTTTAAGAAAGCTCTTTTTTTGAACGAATTTCGTTTTCATGGAAATTTTTTCCCATATGAATGCTACATCTGTTTATTGTTTATTACCTGCAGAGAGAAGGATTCTCTCTGATTATCTGTGATACAAGTTTAAAGCAAAGATACTGAATTATAAAGATTGGAATCCTCGGCTGACATTCTGGTTTGCCTACAAGCTAAACAAAATGGCGGACAGTGGTGAATTCATATTTTTGCACTAGTGTTCCATGTTTTAACGCACACAAGTGCAAAAATATGAATTCACCACTGCATAAATTGTTGTTGCAATTCACATCTATTCATCGACACGAGATGAAATCACAAAAACAACAATGTAAACAAATGGGTTTTGGGGGATGGAACGTACGAAAGATTCCAATCTTTATAATTCAGTATCTTTGGTTTCAAGTGACTACCTCCTCACTTCCATTTTAAACCAGGTGTCATCTCTCATATCGCTATCTTACTTACACCATTGAGTTTATACACATAGAGGAACCATGAAACTAGCGTTAACTACACAATAGGTGTCTCTGCATACACCAAATCGAGATTTTTTAATTTTGAGGAACTTAATAAAATAAGATCCACAGAAGTTCGAACAAAAAAAGCAAGCAAAACAAATAGGAATTTACAAGAGTAGTAAGACAAAGAGGAGAAGGTTCGAAGGGTGTCTGCTTTATTTTGTAGCTTGTGCACGATAAAGGTAGAACCGCACTAGGCGGAACTGCACTTCAGCGACACCGTGCGCACTTTCGCACGAAACTGAACGAAACTTCACGTCGCGACACAGTTTACTAGATTACCAACTTTGTCACATATTGTCGCGCTGTGAAGTGCAGTTGTCGCTTAGTGCGATATAGCTCATACAATTTCCTACAAATAAGTCCTGAAGTTCAGTTCCGCTGAAGTGTAGTTCCGCCGAGTGCGGTCCTAGCTTAAGGGCTAAGCATAATAAGTATATTTACACATACACAATATCCCTTTTCAGTTTTCATCAGCGTTGTTCTTGGAACAAAAAATCCTGGGGCCATTCTTGGGGCCATTTCAAATTTCTCGGGGCCAATTAGGGATATTGGAGTAAAATGACACATTTCGAAATGATTTCTTTGATATTTTTTATTATTTTATTTATTTTTTCAGTAAACAATGAATAATTTCTAAGAAAAAAGAATAAATTAAATTTAAACGAAAGTAAAATTTACAATATCTCCTAATTTGTTTTAATCAATTCTGTAGAGGCTAAATAAAAATTGACAGGTTTTCATTTAAAAAAAAAATCATTCAACTCTCATAAATGAGTAAATAACTCCTTTGTTTAGTTTGTTGCGGTTTTAATAATTTTATGGTAGAAGAAATCATTCTTCATAATGCACTGCATTGTACAGATAGTCATTTAAAATATTGTTCGCTAATTTTTCCAGAGTTGGTCCAGAATTAAAAAGTGAATCTATTTCTTCTATTAAATTCAAATAAACTTTTAGAAACATCTTCTTTAATAGATTTGATGGGTAGCTTTGAAACCATTCTTATAAAATCACAAATAATTTTAATCAAATAATTGGAGAGCAGAGCACGGCTTCATTCTTAATTCCTTTGAATTGAGTATAGATAATATTAATAAGCTCAAAAATATTTGCGTTTCTCACAGATTTATGAAAGCTTACATTATTAAAGCGTGTCAACACAACACATCATCATTTTCTACTAATTCTCTTAGGGCCAGTTGTACAAATATTTAAACCGTGGTTCAGCAATTTGTATCCACCGATTTCGGGGGATCAATTGAGTTTTAACAGTGGTTTACCGTTCAAGTCTGTGATAATAACCAATTACATACTTGAACCAGCGTTGAACCTTAGTTAATCCGTCGTAATCGGTGAGTTAAAATCTTGAACCGAGGCTGAACCACTATTGTACAACTGGCCATTAGAATAATATTTCTTTTTTTTATATTATTCGACATAATTTGAAATAAACGCGAGCTTGTTGAAAACTTGATATTTTTTTAAATTTGTGAAATCAAGTATTTTTTCTATTGTTTTATTTATGAATTTTTTGAAACTGGGGCCATTTCACGTTGGCCCGGGGCATGGGGCCAAAATACAAAACTTGGGGCCAAATGGCCCAATTGGGCACTTTAGCACAACGCTGGTTTTCATACACTGAGCAGCTTATGAATGTCCGTATAGAAATATGTAGATGTGTCTATCTATAGGTAGGTATATTATATTTCCATTTTATTTTGTGTTAAATTTGTGCGTTCGTTGAATGATCGGTGAAAGTCGAGTTAAGGAGTGTATGAATGGAAAAATATGAAATTATGACGTAGGTAGTTAATAGAAAAAGTTCAAATCTTGGTTACATATTTTGTATATTATTGATGTGTATTATATATTTTGGTATAGTTGGTTTTTGTTTTATTTCTATTAATTTTGAATCGGGCACTTTTCAGTAAAGGAAGACATTTTTACTAGGTTGACAATATTAGATATAATTATTGTACTTAACCACAAATAGATTGAAAACCTCGTTTCTAAAGCGAAAAGGGACAATATGCAAAAGTTTACCTACTTTCCTAAATAGATATAATATGTACCTAGAAAGCTGTTTTTTTTTTTAATTTGTCACGTATTATACCTACAAAAAATTGGAAAATAAGCAAAAGATGCCTAGGTTGGTAGGTATGAACTTAAAAAAATTATGTAGGTAGGTAGATGTTTCTTAAATAATTTCGCCATAATTCTAGTGATTATTGAGTGAAATTAATTTTAAATTGTAGAAAAGAAGTAGGAATGTAGGTTTTTTTTTATTTACATATAGGTACCTACCTACCTATACCCAGAGATATGTTTTCTTAAATAAGTGGAGAAGTAGGTACCTACATAGGTAGGTTTTAAATTTTTAACTGCAGTGACGTTCATTTGTGTTTTGTTAAATACGAGTAGATAGGTAGTTAAACAAATATTTTGGTACATACATTACATATCGTCAGCTAAATACGTAAAGCTCCTAAAGCTGGACAAAATTGAGATTTTGATCCCAATTCCTTAAGGGTGGTCTATCTTCCCCCGTTTGGTGGGAGGGACACTTTCATAAAAAAAGTACTAATAATGGATAAACAAATATAAAAGAATTACGGTAATACTTAGAATTAAGTATTATATTTACCTACCTTTTTTTAAAGCCAATACTCTATTCTATTAGCTAATTTTTAAATGAAGTGAAATCTATGCATATAGTTTTTGAAAAAACGGGTTTAAAACCCAAAATTTGTGAAAAAAAAAACATAAAAAAAGTTTAAAGTGTAATTTTTCAAAACTGTAAAATTATGTACCTATTATTTTTTTCTGAAATTCGTTGTTCTAATTAATTCTTAACCAAAAACCGAAAACTAGATGATTTTATGTCTTTTAGTTTTAAATTTAGAAGTATAGAACAGATTTCTTTTAAAATCGGTATAGTACTTCATTGTAGGTAAAATAATTTTTTTTCCATTTTAAGTCATTTTTCAGAATAAAATTTTCAAATTTTTCATAACTGTTCACAAATTTCATGCAATTCGTTGGAGCCGTTTCGGATAAACCAAAAAAGTGGGTGGAACTGTGGGCGAATATTACTATTTTTTTTTTCTATTTTTCTTACTCATAAGAATGAACTCTAAAACTTTCATTCAAATCGTTTGAGTTGTTTCCGAGGAATAGAGACATTACTAAACTATGGAGTATGAAAAGTGTGCGTGGCAGTCAGCGGATTTGACTGAATCTAGTTTTCAAATTTTGTTCTCGTTCATAAGAAAAAACTCTGAAAATTTCACGAAAATAGCTACAGCCGTTTACGAGACAAGCAATAATAAAAGTGGACGTAGCTGTGGGTAGATTTTAGAATTTTTCAATTTTTTGTTATAAGAATAAACTATTATAACCTCATTCAAATCGTTTGAATTGTTTTCGAGAAACTAAGAAATAAAGTGGGCGTGGCAGTGGGTGAATTTTACTAAATCTAATTTTGTATTTTTTTCTCGTTCATAAGAATAAACTCTGAAAATTTGATCGAAATCGTTGTAGCCGTTTTTGAAAAACCAAAAACTAATAAAAGTGAGCGTAGCTATAGGCGGGTTTTACTAATTTTTTTTTGTAATTTTCTTCGTACCCATAACAGTAAACTCTGAAAATTTCATTCAAATCGTTTGGGCCGTTTCCGAGAAATAAAGATATTTCCGACCGTTTCCGTCATACTAAGAATTAAGAAAAGTGGGCGTGGGAGTGGGCGGATTTAACCAAATCCAATTTTTTATTTTTTTTATCGTTCATCGTAATAAACTCTGAACTATCAAAATCGTTAGAGCCATTTCCGAGAAAGCAAATGCAGTCGACTCTCCCAAGTCGTACTCTCTCTAAGTCGAATTTCTCTCTAACTCGAATTTTTTGCCATATTTTATCATTACCTTCAATTTTCCATACAAAAACCATTCTCTAAGTCGAACTCCCTCTCTCTGACTCGAACACATTCTCTCGATTATTGGCATCTTTTTTCACCCCTTAAGTCGTATTTTGTTTAGCACAAAACAACAAACCAAAATAAAAAACATTACCCCTTCGGAATTTGTATTTGGGTATTGTATAACTACGAACCATTAAAACCTTAATATATATGTGTAGAATCGCGAGTACCATTATCGTCAAAATTCGTGTTTCTTCCTATATTCATATCCCTAATACCTCTACAAAAAGATAGAATTTTAAAAAGTTGGAACGCTAAAACAAAAAAAAGTGTGAGTGCCGGGAGTCACGGTTAAGATGTGTAAAATCAACATTCGTCCGAATGCCTCATAGACCGAGAGCCTACATTAAATTTAGGGTGTGGATGATAGCAAAAATTTACTGGTATTTTTATATAGATCTTAACTTTTCATAAGCAAATTTGAAAATCGGTAATGATGCATGGAAAATGCGTTTTTTAGTTTATCGACAAAGACCCCAACCACGCTTATAAAAAGTTAAGATCTATCTAAACATACCAGTGAATTTTTGTGATCACTCACACCCACAAACAGCAGTGGGGTCTTAGCCAATCATTATTATCATATTATATTTAAAAATATTTTCCAGTCAATGACCTTATTATGTCTAATTTGCCAAAAAAGGCGGCCTTCTATATTGAAACCCTGCAGCCATGATGAAAGCGCAGTCCATGTACTATATGTGGCGTTTTTCTTTTTTGGAGGTTGAGCGATCAGAGCTAAGCTCTGAGGAGATTATGATCAGAGCCCTCAGATTTAATTATGAAACACACTTGAGCACTGAACATGTCTTATGCATAGTAATCTGTCAAATTACATAAAAATTGTATGAAGTTGGCTTCGCTCAGCGTTTGGCTCGATTTGCTAGGTCATTTTATTCTGAGCATACATATCATGCTCCGAGCTAGCTCAGATGGAAAAAAGAAACACGACTTATGTGCTCTGATTTGTCTGAGGTAAAAAAGAAACATAGAATAAATTTTTGACAGCTCGGTGATCTGCTCTGAGGTAAAAAAGAAAAACAGTTCTCTTTATTTTTCATTTTCGTGATGGGCTGTGCTCAAGCAATAAAAAAAATGTTCTGTTCTTATTTTTGTTTTCATTATTTGATATATTGAAGAAAGAAATGTTTGTGTGCTTTTAATTGAATATCAGTCAAGAAAAGCAATAATTTATTTTATTTATGTTGTTTTTAAAGATGAATTTCTCATTTCTGGAAAGCCTATAAGGCTATCAATAACAGTGCGTTGCATCGAAATTTACTCTTTGAACAACAAAACCATATGAAGCAGAATAGTAAAAAACGGACAAGAGAAAAGAGAAACGTCAAATAGTTGCACTGAAAATTTTACCCACGCGACACCGGTCACTTTTTTTCCGTCTCATCTTTTCGATTTTTTGTTCTCTTTTGCACTTACGTAGTTCGAAAAGTCGCATGCGTCTAGATGCATCGTGTAATAGCAGACTAATCTCTGGCACAGAATCAAAATCTCGACCACGGCTACAAGATAAGAATCAGGACTACAAGATACGTTACGTTTTTTTTCACCCTACCCCCAGTATAGATGTTTACACATCAAAAATCTCTGGAACTGAAAGGAAAACAAAGTAAAAAAACCGCTCTGGTCTCAAAGCAGTCATGTAATTGAAAAAAAGTAATGCAAAGAATACAAAATACGGATAGTGCTAAAGAAGCGTCAAAAAGAGTCTCGTAAAAATTGGCCCACAGCTCACAGGGCAACTGGTCTTCCGTCTTATCTTTTTTCTCTTTCGCACTCATTATGTTCGAATAGAGTCAGACGCAAATAATCATCGTGTAATAGGGGCTTAATATATCCTCTAAGCAGCCAACCAAATTTCAACTCGAACTGAACTCGACCTATCGATTTAGTATATAAATACTCAGCGTTTAGTTATTGTTGAACGCACTCAATTTTCGTGAAGCTCAGAATCACGATCACGACCACGACCACGATCACGATTACAACGTTACGTTACGTTTTCTTTTCACCCTACCGCCAGTATAGATGTTTACACATGAAAAAAAACATTGATATCTTTTTCTTTGTGTTGTTGGTTGTTTTGTATACGTCTATTAACCTTAATTTATTAAATAAACCTTTTAAAACAAACAAAATACAGTGGTGGTCCAGTATAACGAATGCCGATATAACGACTGCTCGATATTACGAACACTTTTTTCAAGTCCATTAGGTATTCTATATAACGAACAAGTAACGAATTTCAGAAAATGAAAGAAAAAAAAAATTCAAACAACAAATTTGAAAGAAACTTGACTGTAAATGTGTTAATTTCTACTTATATGTATGTTTACGATAATATTGGAAGATACATACACAATTTTCCATTATACTCAAGTGTTTTTTTGGCACTTGCTTTTTATGTCCTACGTCCTAACTGCAGATGCTCAACGTGAAAGTCACGTTCCTATTAATGGTAACATTTTAAAGGCCAAGGTATTGCAGTTTCCAAAAACATATCTCCTCGGTAAATTCACAGCAAGCAGTGGTTGGCTAACAAAATTTAAAAAGTGCTTTGGAATTCGACTTCTTAAAGAGTCTGGTGAAAAGCTTTCATCGAGAGCAGACCTTGTCAAACCGAGTAATGCATGATGCAGTAATACTTCAACCCGAAAGTATTGATAGCAACAATGTTGAAGAAATCGAAATTGTGGATAATGCTAGCGATGAAAATGCTAGCTCAGAAACTGAAGTTCAAATAGTGAGTCATTACGAACCTGTCGGAAATTTTGAAAATTGCATCCAATGGGCAGAAATGGCATTGAAAACTATAAAGTCTTAGTTCTAAGAAGTTTACGGGCAGAGGCATTTAATCATAACATTCAACGCCCAAATAACAAATGTATATTGACGATTTTGTTTCTTAATTATGAGCACAAATATCTGTATGTACCTACTATTTATGTATGTTCATAATTTGAACAAAATTAATAAGTCTATTCCCAACATGTATAGGTATATGTAAATGAAGTTAAATATTTTTTTTTTGTTCTTTTAAGTGAAGTATAAAATAAAATAATGAAAAATACAATTGTACTTTCTATTTACCTAGAGATTTGTATGAACAAAATTTATTCGACATAACGAATTTTCGATATAACGAATTGACTCTGGACATTATATCATTCGTTATACTGGACCACCACTGTATGTATTTCTCTCTATAACTCGAATTTTTCTAAAACTCTCTCTAACTCGAACGAATCTTGGTACGTATCAAAGATACTGAATTATAAAGATTGAAATCCTCGGCTGTCATTCTGTTTTGCCTACAAGCTAAACAAAATGGCGGACAGTGGTGAATTCATATTTTTGCACTAGTGTTCCATGTTTTAAAGCACACTATTGCATAAATATGAATTCACCACTGCATAAATTGTTGTTGCAATTCACATCTATTCATCGACACGAGATGAAATTTCAAAAACAACAATGTAAACAAATGGGTTTTGGGGGATGGAACGTACGAAAGATTCCAATCTTTATAATTAAGTATCTTTGGTACGTATCTGTGAAAATTCGACTTGGGGAGAGTCGACTGTATATATATGTATGTATATATAAATATATACCTATGTAAATAACATACATATATACAAGAATAGCTCGTTTGAAGTAATAAGATACACTACATGATTTTCTAAAGAAATAATTAATTTTTTTAAATTAAATTTTTCAATCAAGATGTTTGAGTGAAAATTTAAATATTATTTTCAAACTCAAAATTTTGTAAAAAGGTGAAAAGATGTATTAATTTATTTATAAAATTTGTACATATACAGAAGAATCTCAAAAAGATGAACGGTTCTAAAAGATGAAGAGCTCGGAAAGATGAACGGAAAATATTCACTTTTCAGTGTTCAAAAAGATGAACGGGTTAAAATTTTGTGCTCGAAAAGATAAATACTTTATTCCCAACATAATTTTTTACTTCTTCTTTGCTTTTTGTTCCTCCTGAACAATACTTATGAGCTTGTTTTAATATGTTATGTTAATAATTTTTAATGTTTACTACATCTTCTTCCTCAAACATACGTTGATGCCCGAAAAGATGAACAATTTGAAAAGATGAACGGGCCCTGTTTTATATCTGTTCATCTTTTCGAAATTTTACTGTAGGTAGGTAGGTGCCTATACCTAATTGTTGTTTTTTCCTGTACCTACCAACCTGTTTAATATTTATATGAACTAATAGTCGAATTTCAAAAACCAAATGGATTTAGGTACCTATGTGCCTACGTACCTACCTAGGTAGGTAGTTTAGTTTTGGAAAAAATTTAAAATTGAAAACCAACTTTTTAGTTTCAGGTAAGCTAAGACGCCATCTAGCGATCAGTTAACGTAGGTTCTCGTTCGGTCGAGGTGGTTCCTCTATGTGTATAAGCTCAATGCTTACACTAATGAAGCTTTTTTGTTCAGTTCAAAAATTAGCTGACAAAATCCAGGTATGGTTCGCAAACAGCATTTTAACTAAAAAATCAGAGAAATACATTCGTGCAACCATTGAGTTTATACACTAGACGAATCACCTCGGCCGAACGAGAATCTTGCGTTAGCTGTTAGCTAGATGGCGGCTTAGCTTACCTAAAACTACAACCATTATTTGCATAAAATTGTGGAATCTTGTGGACTGCGTGGATTTTATTCCACATACCTACCTACAAACATACAAAACACATGAGTACATTGTATATAAAATCTATAGTACTATCAAGAACACAAATTTTTTAGTCGAACATGTGTCCTGTACGCGTCGCTGAGGGAATAAGTAAATAGAGCGAGAAGAATCTATTATTTAAATTCTGCAAACATAATAAGATTCCTTAAAAGGGTCAAGTAAACGTGCATGAAAATATTTTGTTTAATTAAGTTTGTGTTTCAATTTTTAAATTAATTACATTTTTTTACACATACTTTTATGTTCCTCCGCAATGATTTCGTAAAAAAATTTAACTCGACATTCTACCTAAATTTTAAGGCCTCAACCTTAACGATCCGATTATTACAACAAAATTTATCAGCCCACCAAACCAACTACGATGGGACCTTTACAATTATTATGAATAAAAAAACCTACTGCAAACGTGCATACCTACATATACCAAATTTTTTTTCCGATGCGAAGCCAATTTGTCAAGGTTATAGTTTTTTATTGCGTTTTTTCACTTCCTCGCACTCTCATAAAATTAGTATACAGCGTTCCCGTTCTTATTTTATTATTACGTTTCTTGTTTTGTGAATATTCGGGATTCCAACCATCACATCACAAAGAAGTCGAACATATGTCCTTAAGATGTCGCTACCGTCGCTCCTCTTCATGATACTACTATAGATTTTATATACAATGATGAGTATGTATGGACATTGCACACTGAGCAGCGCAGTGAACATTCAGGTGGACTAGACATTAATTTTTTGTTTGGGATAAGGGAATGTGTTTTTTTTTGTTGTATCACCCGAAGTATGTAGTTACAAAGCAGGAATGAATGAATGAAGGGTAACAAGATTACGTCACTTCGGTTTTTAAAGTTTGTTGTTGTAATTATTATTACTAAGTCCCCTACTACACGATGATTCTTTGCGTTTGACTCTTTTCGAATATAACGAGTGCGAAAGAGAAAAAAGATGAGACGGAAGACCAGTTGCCCTGTGAGTCGTGGCCCAAGTTTTCCGAGACTCTTTTTGACGTTTCTTTTTATATAACTTTATTTTGATGATTTTCAAAGGGAAATTCGAAAAAGCGTCAGGCGCAAAGAATCATCGTGTAATAGCTTGCGACTCACAGGATGATTTTCAAAGAGAAATTCGAAAAAAGAGTCAGACGCAAAGAATCATCGTGTAATAGGGGAGTATGTATGGACATTGCACACTGAGCAGCGCAGTGAACATTCAGGTGGACTAGACATTAATTTTTTTTGTTTGGGATAAGGGAATGTGTTTTTTTTTGTTGTATCACCCGAAGTATGTAGTTACAAAGCAGGAATGAATGAATGAAGGGTAACAAGATTACGTCACTTCGGTTTTTAAAGTTTGTTGCTGTAATTATTATTACTAAGTCCCCTATTACACGATGATTCTTTGCGTTTGACTCTTTTCGAACATAACAAGTGCGAAAGAGAAAAAAGATGAGACGGAAGACCAGTTGCCCTGTGAGTCGTGGCCCAAGTTTTCCGAGACTCTTTTTGACGTTTCTTTTTATATAACTTTATTTTGATGATTTTCAAAGGGAAATTCGAAAAAGAGTCAGGCGCAAAGAATCATCGTGTAATAGCGTGCGACTCACAGGATGATTTTCAAAGAGAAATTCGAAAAAAGAGTCAGACGCAAAGAATCATCGTGTAATAGGGGACTAAGAGATATTTGTACACAAAAAAGGATCGCTTTGTTTACTTTTGGGCCGAACAAAATTAAAGTTCTTACATATTTTGTTGAATTTGTTTTTACTTTAAACTTGCAATTCTTGTATGTATACATATTATGTAGTGTACAAATTTATGGCTGTAGGTAGGATTGTATGTAAGTATGTAGATATGTACATACATCTATGTATTTGGATGGTCGTATAGTTTTTTTTTGGGGTTTTCATATTTCGTCGCTACAAAGCAGAACTAGTCTATAAGACCAAAATGAGTTTTTTTTAGTGTCATAAGGAAACTTGTTGTGTTCCGCGCATTTTCTACATATTCAGAATATTCTAACGATCAGTAATTCCTTCAGAATTTAAATAATAGAATATAATCATAATATCGAAAGTTAGCATTTTACGCACTAAGGTTCTTCGTGAAAAATTTTGAAAATGTGACTTAGACTAGTTTTGCATTGTAGCGACGATTTGGATGGCATTAAAAAGGTTTTAAATGGAGATTTTTTTGTCTCCATTTAAAACCTATTTGTTTTTTTTGATTTTTTTTTATCAATTCAAAATGCTATTTTAGATTATATAGGGACTGGCTAATTCACATTGGTTGTGACAAAAAGCTGGGGCATTTAGGTATATTGGCAATAGTAGCGTATATACCAGAGAATAAAACGAGTCGAGTAATGTTCACGAACATCGAATACTCACTTTAAAAAAGCGAGTTCAAACAAACAGAGTCAACTGCAACGCAAGGAAAATTTTTACGAGTTTTTCTGGCCACGAGTATGATGATTGATGACTCGTGATTCACCACACAAATCAAACGAATACGAACGAGTATACCTCAGGGATGGAAAATTCGGTACAATTGTATCGAATTCGGTACAATTGAGTTTGGTCAAGTACAAAAGTACAATTTGCCTTATTTCAGTACAATTTTATGAAACCTGTTTTCTTAAAATTTGCAAATATTCTAAATCTTTAATTATGTCGAATTCCTTTAAACAAAAGAATCGATTATATTTCTAAAAAGAATCCAATTTTTTCTGTCGTTGAAAGGAATGCGAAAAGAATCGTTTTTTTTCTGTCTTTCTGTGAGTGACAGTTGATATCAGCAATTTTGAAGTAAAACGTCAAAAAATATTCAATTTGGAAATTATAAGGAAGTTTTTTACAAATGTTGAAATTTCACTAATCAGTTAAGTCAGTTAATTAACTTAATAAAACAAAATAACTAAAAGCAACAAAATCGGACTCAATAATTCCATCAACAAAATATCAAGGTGAGTGCTTTGGTTGGTAGGTATTTTGCGACGAGAATTTCCCGCAATAGACGATGGACTGCAAGACTTTATGAAGAACAATGATAATATTAATATTTTAATATTTTTTACAAAATAGGTTGGCCTATTTGTCTACGTCGCGACGTGAGACTTCCTAGGAAATGGAGTTCTCTTCCAAAACAATATTCTTTGCCCATGAACAGCAGAATCACTCACGTTGATTGAATTTCCAGAAAATTATTTCCACAATCTTTTATTGCATTTCTGAATTTCACTTCACCAAGAACGGCTTAAAAATACACTGAAGAAAGTAATTATTTACCTTATTTGTTAAATGAAACTAAACTTATTATCGTGTGTGATTTATTTGTTATGTATTATTAATTGAAAAGCAACGCACAAATATTAATTAATATAAAATTTACCGGAAATTCCTTGCACAAGCCGTTCTTTCCGTTCCTCATTCGTCTGGAAATGTCGAAGGATTTTTTTTATACCAGAATACTATAAAGTCGAAATGTCGAAACAAAATGCAAGTTCAAACGAGTTCTGCCTTGATAGCAACAAAAAACTTGAAGAATTCATCGTGCTATTATTTTGATATAAATGGAAATATTTTGAAAACGAAAGCATTTTGACAGAAGAACTTTTAGACTGAAATAAATAATAAATAATTTTCAATCCAAAGTGCTTGCATTTTGTATGTTTTTCAAATTTTTCTTATTTGGTCGGTTTATATTTCTGAGATCTGAGATATCACAGCAATCTCACAAATAACAGGATTCCTCAGCAAAATTTCTCAGTTTTTTCTGTCAAATTCCGAGGAAGAAAAAATTTTGGATTCGTCTGATCAATTTTTTTCGGAGGAAAATTAGTGAGGTGACGTGAAATAAGGCCAAACGAAATAAGACCAAATCTCAAATTTGGCCTTATTTCCTTTTGAAAATGGAAATAAGGCCAAATTGGTTTTATTTCCATTTCGAAAACGAAATAAGGCCAAGTTTGACTTGGAAATAAAACCAAATGTCTTTGTCCAACGCTTTAACTACACCCAACCTCGCACCTTCCCCAAATCCTATAGTGTGCCCAAGCAGGGGGGTTGCATACATACCTCACTGTTTATACGCTGTAATGCGGGTGATGAATAATAGTTCTGCACATTTTTGGAAAGAAAAAAAAAACATACAAACGAAATAAAGCAAAACTGGCCTTATTTCGTTTTCAAGAGCGAAATAAAGCCAAATCAAAAATTTGGCGTTATTTAGATTTTAAAAACGAAATAAGGGCACATTTTTTAAATTTGGCTTTATTTCGTTGGGTCTTATTTCACGTCACCAATTAGTGAGGACTCTGAAATATAAACTGACTAATTATATATAGGTATTTGATGTTTTTTGTTTATTTTTTTTGTTTATGATTTAAAAAATATAATATACAACAAAAAAAATGTTCAGTACAATTTTAAAGAAGTTTTCAGTACATTCAAAAAATGTAGTTTTCCATCCCTGGTATACCTTGCAACCGAGTTAAATTGGTTCGAATAAAAACGAGTCAAGCGACCGTGAACAAAGTGTCCACGATCGATATGCTCGAATGTGCTCGACTCGATTCGATTGTTTGTGTAGTGTGTATTGTGTATTCGAGGTTGACGGTGGATGGGTATTGGATAACCTAAACTCTGCTGTGCGAAATTTGGTGGTTGATTTTGTGATTTTCAAGCAACAATATGTTTCTGAATTATGATCATTTAAGATAAATAAAAATACCTAATTAGTTTGTTTAACATTTTTTATTGAATAAATCAAGCTAAGTAGGAACTAGGGACATGATATTATAAAAACAAAATGAAATAAAAGTAAATGAACAAAAATAAATAGTATTACGTTAAACAAAAATAAATAAATAAAAATATATAACTTATAAATATATCACAAATACTTATTTAATGTAGGTACCTACATAGCTATGAAATTTTTTTTCAGTATTGTTATGATATAACGTGTCGTCACCATCCAATGAAATAGGATTAATATTAAAATTTGAATTTGCGACCATCAAATTGTTGACAGTTTCCGGATTCAATCTGGTTCTTTTTTCTTAATATAAAAATCACTACATTTTCTGCGAATTTAGCCAATCCTTAAAAAACTGAATAGATAAAAAAAAATGTAGGTATCTATAGTACATAGTAGGTAGGTAGAAGTTAGGTAGTAGGTAGGTAGTAGGTAGGTACGTAGGTACATGCGTATCTACGCAATACGCATAAAAATTTTTCCCGAATTTAAATAATAATTTCGTTATGATGAACGTTCAAAACTTTAGTTTTTCAAGGCAGCTGTTTCCCAGATAAAAACAATTGTCCAAAAACTGCACTCTCTCAAACTTTCCTATGTCGTGTGAATAATATTACGAATGTAATCCACATAGTTAAATAATTAAATCTCCTGTCAACAACAATACAAAAAAAAAAAAACCAACCAATTAGTAAATAACTTCATATCCATAATAGAAATAGAAATCAGTTGTTCTTCTTGTAAATTTAAATTGGTGGATACAAATAAATATGTACCTAAAATCTACCTACTCTACAAACGACCCAAGATATGTTCACGATCAACCACTTTTTTTCGAGTATACTTAATAGAAATAGAAACCGTTTGTTTTTCTTGTGAACACCACCAAGCGTCCCTAAATACCCAATACAAATAAATATGTATACCTAAAATCTACCTAATCCACAAACAACCCGAGATATGTTCACGATCTTGGATGATGTTCACGATCAACCACCTTTTTTCGAGCATACTCGCTTTGGTTCGGGTACTCGAAACTAGTTCCAACTGTTCACGAGTAATTTTGTTCGTGGGTGTGAAGTCAAATGACACAAACGAGTTGGACCAGTTTGTTTGAGTTTTCTCGTGAGTATTTTTATTTGTGAATAAAATGACTTGCGAGTATAGAGGCAGAACGATCGAGTATAAACGAACATAAGGAAAAATAGAGAATTGTTCGAACAAAGTCGAACATATTCGAACAAAGTCGAACATATTCGAACAAAGTCGAACATATTCTGTGGTATATACCTAGAACCGTATGGGAGGGAGTCTTTTTTACCTCATATAGACGGGAAGGACAATTTTTCAGATAAAAAAAGTTTGTTTGCACATAAATCCATTTGGTTTTTGGAATTCGACTATAAGTTGATATAAACATTAAATAGGTTGGTACCTACCTAGCTACTTTTATATTCTATAACATCTTTCCTGGTCTAGATATATGAATAATTAGGTCCATTTTTATGTATGTTTTGTTTATAATTAAATATTAATTTGATTAAAAGCAATTAATGTTATATGCAATTAAAGGTGATAAAATAAGCTTTTCACTAGTGCTAAAAAAAAGTATATGTCATCACTGAATTTTTTGATATACCTGGTGTATCAAAGACCTCACAAAAAAGTTGTGTTTTCAAGAAGTTAAATATTTGTTGTACTATTTTAAAGACATATTTCATACCTTTCATTTGATATCAATATTATTTTTTTACGTCATTTATTACGCATGTTATGAACAATGGGCAACTTCAAGCTCAAATATCTCGACTTTCCCATTAACGATCTTAAAAATATATAAAATTTGGATATATAAGATAAATTCAAATTTTGTTCAAATTCAGATTCTTGAAATAATGCAAAAGACACTTTGCATCACCCAACATCGCACCTAACCTAAATCCAATAGTGCTCCCAAGCAGCAGGCTTGCATGCCCCCCCAATCAATACCTCACTGTTTATATGCCGTAATGCTAGGTGCTAGCATGGTATTTATGTAAGCAAGAAATTAAAGAACAAAAATCCCATTAAAAAGTAGTTTTAGTAATTTTTAATTTTCTCAAAAACTAGAAGACATAAAATCATCTAGTTTTCGGTTTTTGTTTAAGAATTAATTATAACAACGAATTTCAGAAAAAAAATACATAATACATATTTTTACAGTTTTGAAAAATTAAACTTTAAACTTTTTTCAACTTTTTTTCCCAAATTTTTAGTTTAAAACCCGTTTTTTCCAAAACTACCTATATGCATAGATTTTACTTCATTTAAAAATTAGCTAGTAGAACAGAGTATTGGCTTTAAAAAAAGGTAGGTAAAATACTTAATTCTAAGTAGGTATTACGGTTAGTTTTTAATATTTGTTTATCTATTTTTAGTACTTTTTTTATGAAAATGCCCCTCCCACCCAAACGGGTGAAGATAGACCCCCTCCCCCCGAATTGAACTGTTTTACAAAAAACTGTTATTATTTCTTGGCGCCTAAATTATCGTACTCTTGCCCTCATTTTCTCTTGAAGATTCTAGAACAACTACCTGCCTACGTTACATTCGACAAAAGTTATTAAAGCAGAATGTGTTTCGAAATTGGGATCAAAATCTCAATTTCGTCCAGCATAAGGAGCTTTACGTATTTAGCTGACGATATGTAATGTATGTACCAAAATATTTGTTAAACTACCTATCTATTCGTCTTTTGAATTTAACAAAACACAAATGAACATCACTGCAGTTAAAAATTTTAAACCTAGCTATGTAGGTACCTACTTCTCTAATTATTTAAGAAAAAATATCCATGGCTATAGGTAGATAGGTACATACATATACATATGTAATAAAAAAAAAAACCTAGGTAGGTAGGTACATCCCTACTTCTTTTCTACAATTTGAAAATAATTGAACTCAATAATCACTAGAATTATGGGGAAATATTTATGAAACATCTATCTACCTACCTAATTTTTTTAAGTTCATACCTACCTACCTAGCCATCGTTTGAATTTTTTTTCCGATTTTTTGCATCATGCGTGACAAATTAAAAAAAACAACTTTCTATATCTATTTAGGAAAGTAGATAAACTTTTGCATATTGTCCCTTTTCGCTTTATAGAAACGAGGTTTTCAATCTATTTGTGGGTAAGTACAATAATTATATCTAATGTTGTCAACCTAATAAAAAATGTATTTCCTTTACTGAAAAGTTCCCTATTCAAAATTAATAGAAATAAAACAAAAACCAACTACCTAGTTACCTATACCTACAAAATAATATATAACCAAGATTTTAAATTTTTCTATTAACTACCTACGTCATAATTTCATATTTTTCCATTCATACAATCCTTTACTCGACCTTTACCGATCGTTCAACGAACGCACAAATTTTACACAAAATGTGCTTTGAAATGGAATTATAATATACCTACCTATAGATAGACACATCTATATTTCTATACGGACATGCATAAGCTGCTCAGTGTATAAAAACTGAAAAGGGATATTGTGTATGTGTAAGTATAATTCTTATTATGCTTAGCCCTTATCGTGCACAAGCAACAAAATTAAGCAGACACCCTTCGCAACTTCTCCTCTTTGTCATACTACTCTTGTGTATTCCTATTTGTGTTGCTTGCTTTTTTTGTGCGAACTTCTGTGGATCTTATTTTATTAAGTTCCACAAAATTTTAAAATCTCGATTTGGTGTATGCAGCGACACCTATTGTGCAGTTAACGCTAGTTTAGTGGTTCATCTATGTATATAAACTCAATGGTGCCATTGTATATAAAATCTTTAGTAGTATCATGAAGAGGAGTGACGGTAGCGACATCTTAAGGACATATGTTCGACTTCTTTGTGATGTGATGGTTGGAATCCCGAATATTCACAAAACAAGAAACGTAATAATAAAATAAGAACGGGAACGCTGTATACTAATTTTATGAGAGTGCGAGGAAGTGAAAAAACGCAATAAAAACTATAAGCTTGACAAATTGGCTTCGCATCGGAAAAAAAATTTGGTATATGTAGGTATGCACGTTTGCAGTAGGTTTTTTTATTCATAATAATTGTAAAGGTCCCCTCGTAGTTGGTTTGGTGGGCTGATAAATTTTGTTGTAATAATCGGATCGTTAAGGTTGAGGCCTTAAAATTTAGGTAGAATGTCGAGTTAAATTTTTTTACGAAATCATTGCGGAGGAACATAAAAGTATGTGTAAAAAAATGTAATTAATTTAAAAATTGAAACACAAACTTAATTAAACAAAATATTTTCATGCACGGTCAAGTAAACACCCTTTTAAGGAATCTTATTATGTTTGCAGAATTTAAATAATAGATTCTTCTCGCTCTATTTACTTATTCCCTACATTTAGCTAAGTCTCAATAGTCTAATTTGTGGCGATCTCAGCGACGCGTACAGGACACATGTTCGACTAAAAAATTTGTGTTCTTGATAGTACTATAGATTTTATATACAATGTACTCATGTGTTTTGTATGTTTGTAGGTAGGTATGTGGAATAAAATCCACGCAGTCCACAAGATTCCACAATTTTATGCAAATAATGGTTGTAGTTTTAGGTAAGCTAAGCCGCCATCTAGCTAACAGCTAACGCAAGATTCTCGTTCGGCCGAGGTGATTCGTCTAGTGTATAAACTCAATGGTTGCACGAATGTATTTCTCTGATTTTTTAGTTAAAATGCTGTTTGCGAACCATACCTGGATTTTGTCAGCTAATTTTTGAACTGAACAAAAAAGCTTCATTAGTGTAAGCATTGAGCTTATACACATAGAGGAACCACCTCGACCGAACGAGAAGCTGTTTTTTCCTCAATGAATTTTTTGATTTTTCCCGCTGAGTAGGTAGGTAGGTACCTACTTTATAGGTATAGGTATAGGTATAGGTATAGGTATAGGTATAGGTATAGGTATAGGTATAGGTATAGGTATAGGTATAGGTATAGGTATAGGTATAGGTATAGGTATAGGTATAGGTATAGGAATAGGTATAGGTATAGGTATAGGTATAGGTATAGGTATAGGTATAGGTATAGGTATAGGTATAGGGGGTGGCCCCGGCGCAGTGGAAGTAGTGCTTGACTGCTAACCTGGATGTGTGGGTTCGATCCCCAGTCTAGGCAGCATTCTTTTCTATATTCCCTCAACTGAAAGCCACCCCTGGGATTTAATGAGATAATCAAAACCTATAATTTCTCAATCCACTGTGCCAACAAAAATCTATCCTATCCTTCTATTCCTTCTAACATTTGCCTAATTTATAAGACCCTAGGTCTTACTGGCATATATATGTATGTTTGTGTTGTGTAGGTATAGGTATAGGTATAGGTATAGGTATAGGTATAGGTATAGGTATAGGTATAGGTATAGGTATAGGTATAGGTATAGGTATAGGTATAGGTATAGGTATAGGTATAGGTATAGGTATAGGTATAGGTATAGGTATAGGTATAGGTATAGGTATAGGTATAGGTATAGGTATAGGTATAGGTATAGGTATAGGTATAGGTATAGGTATAGGTATAGGTATAGGTATAGGTATAGGTATAGGTATAGGTATAGGTATAGGTATAGGTATAGGTATAGGTATAGGTATAGGTATAGGTATAGGTATAGGTATAGGTATAGGTATAGGTATAGGTATAGGTATAGGTATAGGTATAGGTATAGGTATAGGTATAGGTATAGGTATAGGTATAGGTATAGGTATAGGTATAGGTATAGGTATAGGTATAGGTATAGGTATAGGTATAGGTATAGGTATAGGTATAGGTATAGGTATAGGTATAGGTATAGGTATAGGTATAGGTATAGGTATAGGTATAGGTATAGGTATAGGTATAGGTATAGGTATAGGTATAGGTATAGGTATAGGTATAGGTATAGGTATAGGTATAGGTATAGGTATAGGTATAGGTATAGGTATAGGTATAGGTATAGGTATAGGTATAGGTATAGGTATAGGTATAGGTATAGGTATAGGTATAGGTATAGGTATAGGTATAGGTATAGGTATAGGTATAGGTATAGGTATAGGTATAGGTATAGGTATAGGTATAGGTATAGGTATAGGTATAGGTATAGGTATAGGTATAGGTATAGGTATAGGTATAGGTATAGGTATAGGTATAGGTATAGGTATAGGTATAGGTATAGGTATAGGTATAGGTATAGGTATAGGTATAGGTATAGGTATAGGTATAGGTATAGGTATAGGTATAGGTATAGGTATAGGTATAGGTATAGGTATAGGTATAGGTATAGGTATAGGTATAGGTATAGGTATAGGTATAGGTATAGGTATAGGTATAGGTATAGGTATAGGTATAGGTATAGGTATAGGTATAGGTATAGGTATAGGTATAGGTATAGGTATAGGTATAGGTATAGGTATAGGTATAGGTATAGGTATAGGTATAGGTATAGGTATAGGTATAGGTATAGGTATAGGTATAGGTATAGGTATAGGTATAGGTATAGGTATAGGTATAGGTATAGGTATAGGTATAGGTATAGGTATAGGTATAGGTATAGGTATAGGTATAGGTATAGGTATAGGTATAGGTATAGGTATAGGTATAGGTATAGGTATAGGTATAGGTATAGGTATAGGTATAGGTATAGGTATAGGTATAGGTATAGGTATAGGTATAGGTATAGGTATAGGTATAGGTATAGGTATAGGTATAGGTATAGGTATAGGTATAGGTATAGGTATAGGTATAGGTATAGGTATAGGTATAGGTATAGGTATAGGTATAGGTATAGGTATAGGTATAGGTATAGGTATAGGTATAGGTATAGGTATAGGTATAGGTATAGGTATAGGTATAGGTATAGGTATAGGTATAGGTATAGGTATAGGTATAGGTATAGGTATAGGTATAGGTATAGGTATAGGTATAGGTGTAGGTAGGACGTAGGTACAGACTATATATGTAGCTATACCTTCGTAAGTATTATAATTCATCCAACAAAAATAGGCAGTACACGTCTTATGGAAGAGCTTTTTCAAAATCAGTAGCGCGCCATATTTTTGCACCATACTAAATTGAAAGAACTCCTCCATAAAAAAGTGTGTGCCCGCCCGTGAATTTTCGATTGTATCTGACGCAGACTCAACGTCCTACTGAGCGCACATCTGAGTGCGCACAGCGCACTGATTTACTGAATTGTTGTCAGTGCTGCCACCCTACTCCTTTAGCAGTAGATCTACTGCACTCAGGCCCAAACGAAAATCTACTGCGCAGCAAAACGAATCTACTCCTCTTTTATTATTGAGTTTTTTCAATAAATTTAAATTCAGAAATGGCGAATATAAAAGAAAATAAGGCCAACATATTTATTTTTTCCGAATGAAATGTGATTTTTTGATAATTTAATATTTATAACAATTACAATAACATCCAATGGGAAGTTGTAGGTACAGATTTATGAATTCTCCAAATAATATGTTATTTTTGATGTGTAAACATCTATACTGGCGGTAGGGTGAAGAAAACGCAACGTATCTTGTGATCGTGATTGTGATTTACGTTACGTATCTTTACACATCTTAACCGTGAGTCCCGGCACTCACACTTTTATTTTTTATTGTGGAGTTCGTTTTTGAAGTAATTGTTCAGTTTCCAGCTTCTTCTTCTGTTTTTATTCGTAAATAAAATGGTGCAAAATTTTAAACATTTTAACGCGGCTCTAAATCTACTTTAAAATGGGAGTTGGATGTGATAATAACTTTAGAATGAGAGGCGGCTCTTTGTAAATTTTAAACGACATAAAGTATACTTTAGCGTTAAAGAGGTCTTCTAACTTTAAAACCAGCAAAACGCTTCTCTATCTTTTTAAAGTATGCTTTATCTGTGGGAAATTATCACTTTGAGTGTGAGTTACACAAACACAAATGCATCCACACAGGGAAGGCGTGCAGTTAGACAGCTAAATGCACCCAAAGGCATTTTGATCTGTTTTGTTTTAGGATTGTTTTGAAATTTTAAATCGTTAAAATAGTAAAAAAGCTTAGTAAATTAAAGAAACAAGTAATATAAAAGTAATTAAAGTGATTACATGCAATACAAAAATGTACAAAAATAGAAAACTACACGCGTACTGCGTTAAATACTGCACCTATATTTAAAAACACCTATAACAAACAGTGTAATTTTTGTTCATTTCACAGGTAAGCTGTATCTCATATTCCACATAAAGTAAGTAAAATTACTCTGCACTACGGGCGCTCAATGGATTTGAGCGCCTTGCCATCACCAACAAAAACTAATGCTACCCTGGACGAGAATTTCAATTTTCACAGATGGGGTTCAGCTAATTCCCGTGATTGAAGTGTATTTTTATTTTCAAAAAATTTGCTTTTTTAAAGCAAAATACTACGAAATATCAATTGAAAAGTATTCTCAGATAATGTATTAGCCTAAAAAACATCACTTCACATTACTTTATGTGGAATATGAGACACAATCAGCCCGTGAGAAGAAAAATTTGAAAACTCCATATTATAGGTGTTTTTACACGATTTAACGCAGCACCTCATGTTGTTTTGTTTTTTTTTTATAAAATATTGCAATTATTCACTATGTTAACTTTTATTTCACTTTTTTATTTAGTATTTTCACTATTTTACCTCGAAATTTAAATCTCGAAACACTTTCCTATACCTCGGCAAAATTACAGATTGGGTTCTTTTTGTTTTTAATTTTTCGTTCTGTTTGATTTATTCAGCTGTCAAAATTAGGCGTGTTTCACAAAAGTTTGCTGACGTTTTGTTAAACACGTTCTTTAGTTAGAAGAGTTGTTTAAAGTGTTTAGAATTAAGAAAAAATTAAACAAGAATTTTTAAACAAAGGACTATTTTAACTAGAGTCGGGTTTATTGCTTAAACGAGAACTGTTTAAATTTTGTGCCAATGTATTTTATATGAATTGAATTTTTGTTTTTGTATATTGTAAGATCTACTCAAAGATACTGAATTATAAAGATTGGAATCTTTCGTACGTTCCATCCCCCAAAACCCATTTGTTTACATTATTGTTTTTGTAATTTCGTCTCGTGTCGATGAATAGATGTGAATTGCAACAACAATTTATGCAGTGGTGAATTCATATTTTTGCACTAGTGTGCGTTAAAACACGGAACACTAGTGCAAAAATATGAATTCACCACTGTCCGCCATTTTGTTTAGCTTGTAGGCAAACCAGAATGACAGCCGAGGATTCAAATCTTTATAATTCAGTATCTTTGGATCTACTGCGGTATAGTGCAATCATCTATAGGGTGACAGCGCTGATTGCTGTGGCCTATGGCTGCTGCTGCTATTCAACCCCCATTAAATATTGATGTGCATTCAGAGTTACCCGTCTCCAGTTGGTAACTCCTTCAGCTTTTTTCCTTGGGTTTCTCTTGAGTAGCTTTTGATTTTCGAGCTTTAAAAAAAGTTTTTGATAATGATTGTTATCGTGGAGTGTTTTCATCTTTTGCATTTCTTTTAATGTGTTAAAGTTACAAAAGCTAAGCTGTTTTCTTTGAAGAAGAACATTATTCGCGTAGATTTTCGTAGCGCGTGGTCAATTAATGTGAAGAAAATTATATTTTTAAAAGGTAAAATGTGTTTTAATTTTTATAAATAAAACAATTAAATAAAAATTTCTATCTAAAAAAAGGGCGGTAACCCTACATACTATTCTTTCATATTTGAGTCAAAATAAAGAAGTTTCTTTTTCAAATTCTTTAGCAACCGTAAATCATATACCTAACGCTGAAATTTTTTACATATTCAGAAATTATGGTAGAGAATCTACCTTTTGTTTTGGGGGGGGGGGGGGGGTGTTGTGCGGCACAGAGGATTTATACTTATAGAATGAAAATATGAACCAAAATCTGAATCCCAAAAAAGGTTTGTCATTTTTTCACTCCGGTGTCTGAAGGCCCCAATTGATCGCAACCCCTCAAAAAAAAATGTTGGTCATTTTTAAATACATACATACAAAATTTAAGCTTTTTTTGAAACGTCAAAATTTATTCCTCGCGTTCAGGGATCTATCCAATGGGTGTCAACCTATCCCAAAAATTTTCGGATACGTTTGGTTGTTGTTGCATCAGCTGTTTTGTCACAAGGGATTACAACAACACAAACCTATCCGGATAGCTTTGGATTGATCCCCGAACGCGACCATTGCCTCAGCGATGGAAATCAATAATTACCTTCCATCAGCCGAGCAATATGGTCATTGCCATTGCCAAAGCGTCTCCATTAGCAATTTTCAAGGCAATGGCATGAGTCAAGCAATATATTTCCTCAAGTAGGTAGGTAGTAGGTACCTATTTCTAATGGAGCCGCTGGCTACTTATTTTTATAAGTCAATTTTATCCTATTCATACGCATTTTTATCAATAACCTAATAGGTATATATATATACTTATACCTACATACCCATATGTATTTAAGTACCTACTTATGTTCTTACATACATACATAGATATGTATATAACATAGATACGTTTTAAAAAAAAAAACATACATATTGTAATGTTTTACCAAGGGTTCGTAATAGATAAAACCTATTTACTTTGTTTAAAACTTTCACTTATTTATTTCGTAAATAAAACACTTTACTTTTTTACAACCAAACAATTTATTATTCAACACTCATATATACCGAAACTAATTTCCGAAAACAATTTACTTATCTGTTATTACAACCAACTATACTCTTTCACTATTAAAATCAAACTGTGCCCAGGTCGGCAACCCAGTTGTCTTATATAGCAAAAATTTAGTTTCTATTACGTTCGGGAAGGTTCTCGTATTTGCTTCTCGATGTTTCTATGACGGTAGAGGGGGTAATAATTCCCCTTCGAATTTCGAACATTCTTTCAATGTTCGAAAAGCTCACTCAAAGATATCAGTGGTAGCGTTCAGTACCGATTTGTGATTTACCTAAATTTCCAAGAGATGGCGCTTCATAAAAGACGTTACATTATAATTCAAAAGCATTTGAGTAATTTAATCGTTACAATATTATCTATATCTATCTCTACCTACCTACCTTCCTACCCATGCGCACCCGCGATTTCGCTAGCCCATAGATACCTACCTAACAAAAAATCTAGGTAGGTAGGTACCTACCTAGTTTCTCCTCACCGAATAATTTGTACCTACGTAGGTATCTACATACCTACATAAGTATACAAAATATGATAAGGACACGTTTTTAACTGTACGTTATACCTACCTATAGGTACATATTTATAGTACCTAACAGATATCCAACCTATCTACACAGTCCATTTGAATAAATACATACCTAACTATTGTCAATTCCTATACCTATACTTATACCTATACCTAACAAAAAGTTATGGTTCCACGCCTCAGCCAAAACATCCCTCACACTTCATCTACAAATAGGAAGCATTTTTCCTTTTTTGCTCACACCATTGACAACCGGGAATGAACACCCTGAGGACGATTAAGTCAACCGACCTTTAAATTAAATTTTTTGACATGTAATTTATATATCTATAATTTGTTAAACTTAAGACATTGTATAACGTTAGGCCCCTTATGTATACAACAAATGTAAATTTATCATAGTATCATATTAGTTATAAGCCAAATTGTATATATATATATGTTCAATAAAACTAAACTAAAACTTCTTTGCTCACATTTCATTTCAATAAAAAAAAATAACACCCAATGAACGAGAGACAATAGATTTCAGAATATTTCCATGCAATACCAATATACCTACAACTATACATAATTCATGCTCATCGAATTAAATCGACCAATGGCCGTTAATTACACTTAAAAATCCCTAGCAAAAAAATCTTCACGCAAAAATTCCTTACTCGAATTCACTAACCATCTTAACGAATATATTAAATACACAAACCATTGTATTCGACGAGTTTTGTCTTCGATACAAATTTAATTGGTTTTTAATGATAACTTCCGGGATGAGTTTGGGGACGGCATCATTACGGCATCATTACGCCTCGCGGGACGTCTGGCATCCCTACTTCTATTAGATAAATATTTATATATGTACATACAAATGAAAGAAATGTTTGTATGGAGCAAATAGACTCTAAAACTACTGAACAAATCTTGTTGAAATTTTAAATATTTGTTGCTAACATCACCGGGATGGTTTAGAAAGTTGTTTGAGGAAAATTCGCACACCGCAACGGACATTGTCATTTAAATTCATTTATCAATACTTTAGTAGAAAAAATAAAAGAAAACTTTATAAGAAAAAAATTAGTTTCTAGTAAATACATATAAGTATGTATGTCAATTGAAGAAAATTAATTAAACGAAAATTACAAAAAAGTGGCTAATGAAAATTAAAAGGAATACGAACAAGACAATAATAAGTGGTATGTGCATTATGCATAAATAAAAAAAGTTAGGTTAAAGAAAATAAAGAAAGGGATGTATGAAGTATTAAAAGAAAATTAAAAATAAATAAATAGGGATTAAACAATTAAAGGAAAAAACTTAAGAAGTGGTATGTATTAAACTAACTATTGATAAATAAATACCGCTCGTCGCGAACTCGGGAAGACGCCCTTCCTGGTCAGTAGCACAAAGAGAACTGAACTCAATAAATTCTGCTACATCCACCGAGCTGCGAATGCAGTCCTGCACTAATACTAACTAATTAATGGACTTCCCTGTCCATGAATCTTCTATTTGTGGATGCTTGAGTTTTGTCGGTTAACATTCGGCCATCCGACCATTCACTGCCCTCAGTGATTCTAATGTCAGGCTTAGCTAATACCACTACTAGAACTATGTAATGGATATAAAGGCACAAATCTCATCCAGTTACCAGCACACAGCAAACGTAACGGATTATCAAGCACGCAGATTATCCAGATATCGCCCACCAAGGACGCGTAATGGATTTTTGAGCATCAAAGCTCATCCAGCACTAGCACACCGCAAGCACAACGGATTATAACGTACACAGCTTCTCCAGTTATAGTCCACCAAGGAAAATGGATTTTCGAGCACCAAACTCATCCTGTTAGCAGCAGGCAGCTCTAAGCACACAGCACTAAGCACACACCTCTAAGTACATGGCACTGAGCACACAGCTCTATGTACACAGCTATAATCACACAGCTACAAGCACACAGCTATAAGCATACAGCTCTAACCCACACAGCTCTTAGCACAAAGCACTGAGCACACAGCTCAAATCACAGAGCACTAAGCACACAGCACTGAGCACACAGCATTGAGCATACAGCTCTAAGCACAAAGCACTTAGCACACAGCTCTGAGCACACAGTTCTGACCACACAGCTCTAAGTACACAGCTCTGAGCACACAGCTCTGAGCACACAGCATTGACCACACAGCTCTAGCACACAGCATTGAGCACACAGCTCTGAGCACACATCTCTAAGCACTCAGCACTGAGTACACAGCCCTAAGCACACAGCATTGAGCACACAGCTCTGAGCACACAGCTCTAGCACACAGCATTGAGCACACAGCTCTAAAGCACACAGCATTTTTTTTTTAAACTGTACAGTCGATTCATGTTCCGTATGATACAGAACAATGTTACCCTCTTGGTAAACCTTCGACTTACAATAGTTTTTGTTGAAATAGCTTTAGCTTTTTGATGCGAATTCATTAACTTGCCTTTTCGAAAAAAGTTCACTGAATAAGATGTTTTCTTCATCATCGTTGTCACTTTCTTGAAGAACTATACTCAATGATTAGTGAGCATGTTTTTTAGTTGTTTTAGATAGGTGGAACATGTTCTTCTCAGTCTAACGTCTGGTCGTTTTGGTCTTGGATGAAATAGAATCTCCAACCGTTCTGAAGTAACACTGAATTTGACCATTACCGCTAATTAAAAATGTGTCGAATAGAGTTCTCTATACAGTATGATTTAAGCGTTCCACGATCACTTATTATTTTAACGGGTGATCCGAAGAATTGTGAAAGATTCCTAAGTTAACGGATAACTGTAGTATTCGTGTTAATAACTTTAACAGAACGCAGAACAAGTTAAAAAAGTTAAACTGTCCATAATGGCTAAAATATGTACGTAGCGGACCCTTTAAATTCGTTCTTAAAACAACGACATCAACAACTACCACTAACAAAAGACTTTGACGACAACGGCTAACTAGTATGAAGAAGTTGAGTAATCAGATTGGTTCCACGGTCACAACAAACAGCTACGAAAACAATGATACAAAACGCGACGATGTCCAGATCTATATCTCACGTCCACTTGACCTTGAAAACATTTTGAGTTGGCCCGGACTAAATTTATTAACGCTGAACCCAGATTAATCGCACTATTTGGTAGTCTCTAAGTCATCATCTGATGCCAACGAACTTCCGGTGATTATTTTAAATAACAGAATAGTATCGTACTGCAAGAAATTGCGTAATTTAGGTGTCGTCATCAAAGTAAGCTATTAGCCTCAGACCATATAAACTCTGTTATAGCAATGGTTTTTCATGGCTTTATTGACTGGATTAAATTAGTAAATTTGTATTTTTAAATTTATCTCAGAATTTTTCTTTTTGAAATACGTATATATGTGTTACTCTCAAAAAAACAAATTCAGTTTTCGACAATAGAAATATGAAACATTAAAGCTAAGTCGTGCTAAATTTGTTGCCAATTTTAAATGCATCAGTGTCTCCTATGTGGTTGAAAATACGGGTTTACTTTAAATAAAGTGAACAAATTTAATTGCATTCATTTAGTTCTTTGAATAAAAGCTTATTTTGTTTATAATTTGACTACAAAATTATATTATTTTGTAACAAATTTACTTATATAATACACCACCATGTCAGAAAATAAATCAAAAGCCGAAGTGAAACAGCAACAAGTTGCCGGACTTAAGCTGCAAAGAACTCCTACAACAACTTCAAGTTCCCCCTTGCAAAGGTTCCGTACACAAACTTCGAATCCTTACAACACAGCTCCATTAAAGGACATGTCACTTCAGTTAATAAAAACTTAAAGAAAATCTCACAAACATGGCAACAATATCGATTCAAACATAATATAATATCGATCAACAGATAGGTGAGATCCAAGCTGATATCAAAACTTTCAGCTTTCGGTTAGCAAAAATTGAAGGCGAGCACAAAGTATTAATGGAACAAAACAATAAAATGCAAGCTGAAATTGAAACCCTTAATCGAAACATCGCAAATCTCATCTCTGATGTTGACATTCTTAAACCCAAGACATCTACCACAGAAAGCACAACTTCTACAAATAATCTTACGACTGAGGTGGCATGTCTTAGGGAAGCACTAGAAGCACAAGAAAATAACAACATTTCAACGGGTGCTGTTTTATATAATATACCCGCCGACCAGCCAAATTTTGTCATTATTTTCAACCACTTGTGCCTTCCACTTGACATTAAGGTGCCTACACTAAGAACTATATTTCGCACTCGTCACAATGAAAGGAGCAACACTTCCCCTGTAATCATCAAATTCTTTCCATCGCATGAAAGGAACCATTTACTTGTGAAAATTGCCGAATACCGTAGAACACATAAACGACAACTCTGGCCTAGCAGTTCTCTTACTCCTAAATTGAGACTGATCCTATTTTATGCCAAAAATATTTTCCCCAATTCGATGTTCACAGCTTTCGCAATTTAGAGCTTGCTCACAATACTATCCTCACATATGCAAATCTATCGACGCCGTAAATTTGACCATATCTAAGATACAAATCTGCTTGACTGTTCTATCAAAAAATCAAAAAGCTGTCACTACTTAAAACACCACAGTATTTATACATCAAGATTCGTGAATGAGTTCACTAGAGATCATGCAATTTAATAATTCCTCAATTCAATTTTCCTTACAGTACAAGAATGTTTTTTTGTGTTTATGTAATAATTTTTGCAACATGCTCTCTGTACAAATTAGAAAATCCGAAACCTTAATACCTTCATTCGTCACGTAAAAATTCATTTTTCTTCCACCTGAACTCTCCTTTCCTTACTATTCCTTTTCTTTGCCCTTTCCTAATCTTTATCTTTTTGATTTCTTTAAGTTACTTAATCTTTTATTTTTATTTGAAATTCAAATTTTTTCTTCTTTTTTTGTTGGTTTCTTTTGTTTGCTAAATAATTAGTTTCTGATGTTAATCTTCATAAGTTAGGTACTTTTAACTTTAAATAATTATATATTTTTTCTATGTTCTCAATATTTTCATTTAATATAGGTATCTATATATATAAATTGTACGTTATAAGATATTATCTTATTGCACATATTTTTGAATGTACTGAAAATGAATTCAAAAAAAACCTAACTCTCTTCTTTTTTATTCAAATTAACTTATTTTAACTTTACATTACGAATTAAATCTTTTTTATTTTTACTTTTATTAATAATGATTTTTAATGAACCCTTCAATCATCTCAGTTTCCTTCATTAAGTTCTTCGTCACACATGTATATTGCCTTTTGTATTTTTGGGAACCGCCTCAAGTGGTGGATATATATCCGCATTTCTTATAAAGACATGGAATGCAACTATTTAAATATTTATTTACCACAGACCTCATTTTTTTGGAAACCAAAACCCCTTTTAGGTACTGTTCTCTCTAGCTCGCAATGACCAATATCATGATAAAATGATATTATAACTCCCTACTTCTGTGCACAAAAATATAAATAAAATAGAGCGACGATTAAAAAAATATCATCGTCACCATCAACGGGCTAAACTTTCGGGCTGATCTCGGTCCAAATAGCAGTAACTGGGAGCGGACCTAGATCTACAAACCAAATCGTCAATCGACAACCAGCTGCAGATTCGACCGAGTTACCACCGTCATCAATGTGCTACATCATCTCGGTTCCGAAAATTGGATCGTGAAATATTAACTTTTTCAACCACCGAAATGAATGACATCATAAAGGCACCACAAACATTCTCGGTCCCAAATAACGGCAACTGGCAGCGGCGCGAGAAAATCAAAACTCATTAACCACCAGCTGCATCGAAAATTCGGGAGCGACGATGATGGACATCGTCAGTCGTCACTGACATCATATACCACAGACTCAGAACTTCAACCTTCTCGGTCCCAAATAGCGGTAACTGGTAGTGGCGCGAAAAAATTAGAACTCATCACCCAACAGCCGCATCGAAAATTCGGGAGCGGCGATGATGAACATCATCACTGACATCATATACCACAGAGTTTCAACGTTCTCGGTCCGAAATAACGGCAACTGGCAGCGGCGCGAGAAAATCTAAACTCATCAACCACCAGCTGCATATCGGACCGGCCGAACGAGCAACGACCACAAATTAGCAACAACAATAAAACATGAGCAACCCCTCACTGAAGGAAGATCTCTTTGAGGGATATTATTTTTCTCCACTAGTCTTCGCGACCAGTGAGATTTGCCTATCGTATACACACAGCTATTCACACAGAGTTCAACGAAGATATACATAAAAGGCATATGAAAATGGAGACAAATACATGAGTACCTTACCTAGACCGTGCAAGATCATTTGCAAGGCGCACTTTCCATCACATGCAATCAAATGCAGACTCCCAGTAGGAAATTTCATCCTCACTGAAAAATTTTGCTGAATTCAACATTGAATTCAAATGCCACTTCTTCGAAGAAACAGCAAGCACTGATTTAGTTACTGTAAAGTAATGCATAATTTCACCAGTTCATGGTTTTATGCACATTGTCTGCTTTGTAAATGGGCAAAATGTCGAAACACTCCCTTCTTTTACCTGGCACACAAAAATCAAGTGAGTTTAATGCGGAATTAAAAGATTCTATTTTAATAGGTAAAATTATGCGATGATTCAATCGTTGACAAGTAATGCATAAGTTCAGCAGTTCGTTGTCTAGATCCACTCGCCTGCTTTGTAAAGTATACTTTGAGAGAGAAGAAAAATAATTCTCCCATGACGCTCTCTTTTTTTTCTTGTTATTTCCCTGAGCAAGAAAAGAATGAAAACTACCCTTTTCTTTACCTGACGCGATCAATATGAGGATTTCTGTGAAGAAAAGTAATGTATCCTTTCATCAGACATTTATCATGAACTGAGCATTGTGTATATCTAATTTAAAAAATTCACTTAGAAAAATAAAATTCACAGTATGTTCATGCTTTGGTTTTTATAAGGGTCGGTAAAAATTGACCATAATTTGCGTCGACGCATTTTGGAGTTTAGGTCACTTACCTTTTAATTGAATTATATTCAATCGTTACAACTTAGAAAAAGTATTTTTCTAAATTATGAATTAAATATTCAGCGATTAAGCAACTCCCAATTGCCTATTGATTTCACTACTAAATTTTCATCGAAAATAATATATATAAAGGTAAGATCAATAACTAAGTAACACGCAATTAGTGACTTTTTTGTTGAATATTCATCATATTTTTCATTGGCAAATATTGAGGTTGTGAAAAAACAAGTCGAAATTATTTAGCGATTTCATAAAAGAATTTTCATCATATTTTTCATCAAAAATTAATGGTCTGATGAATAAGCAAGTTACTTTTGTTTAAGTATTTCTTCGTTGAATATTCATCATATTTTTCACTGGAGTCCTCAGTCCAACTGGTGAATAAGCAACTTCCAAGGAAGTAGTGATTTAGTTGTGGAATTTTCATCGAGATGGTTGCATGTGCACTCCGCCAATGACATGCACATGTTGAAATCCTCGATGTATTCCGCACAAAGGAAGCGGGTGCTGCTCCCTTTCCTCAAGGAAGAAGCAAGATATTCACCATTGAATTTTTAGAAATTTCCCACTGGGCTATAGCGGGGAAATAAATGTAGTTTCAACACAAACACTGTCACATCGTCTTTTCATAATATGAATTAAAGTAATAAAATAATAACAACAACACACGACAACGACGACATTTTTGTGACACTGTTTCAAACGTACGAATACAATTAGGATTTTATTAAATTAATTTATTGAACACAAAAACCGTTTTTAGTGGCACAAGTAGGTCTTTTTTTTTGGCACTCGATCCCACTTCTGAATTATTAAACTAACTATTGATAAATAAATACCGCTCGTCGCGAACTCGGGAAGCCGCCCTTCCTGGTCGGTAGCACAAATAGAACTGAACTCAATAAACTCTGCCACATCCACCGAGCTGCGAATGCAGTCCTGCACTAATACTAACTAACTAATGGACAGGAGGGGTTCCCCTGTCCATGAATCTTCTATTTGTGGATGCTTGAGTTTTGTCGGTTAACATATGTACACTGCCGCTCATCTGAAAAGGTTCAAACTTTTGTTCACCTTCTTGTTAGGCTCTCTTCATATATATTGCAATGACACATCTTTGTTATAAAGGGTGATTTTTTAGCTGGTTTGGTTTTGGCAACACTGGTTTTGACAGCTGACGTGTGTTTAGTACCTTATGTCACTGTCAAACAGCTTCAGTTTGGTTTGCAATTTAACCATGGATCGTCTTACAAATGAACAACGCTTGAAAATTATTGAATTTTACTATCAAAATTCGTGCTCGGTTCGAAATGTTCATTATCGAAAAATTGTGTTCAGCGATGAGGCTCATTTTTGGTTGAATGGGTACGTAAATAAGCACAATTGCCGCATTTGGAGTGAAGATCAGCCAGAAGCATTGCAACAGATACCAATGCATCCCGAAAAAGCCACTGTTTGGTGCGGTTTATGGGCCGGCGGCATTATTGGGCCATATTTCTTCAAAGATGATGCGAATCGCAGCGTTACGTCAATGGTGAACGCTACCGAGCGATGATAACAAACTTTTTTTTGCCCGAAATGGAAGTTCTTGACTTGCATGATATGTGGTTTCAACAAGACGGTGCCACATGCCACACAGCACGCGAAACAATGGCGCAATTGCGAGGCGAGTTTGGTGAACAGTTAATTTCACGTTTCGGGCCGGTCAATTGGCTGCCTAGATCGTGCGATTTGACACCATTAGACTATTTTTTGTGGGGGTATGTCAAGGCTAATGTCTATAGGGACAAGCCCGCTTCGATTGACGCACTGGAAGCCAACATCCATGCATTCATTCGTGAGATACCGGCCGATATGTGTGAAAGAGTATGCCAAAATTGGACTCAGCGGATGGGCTACCTGAGACGCAGCCGCGGTCAACATTTGCATGAAATTATCTTTAAACATTAAATTGCAAGGTTCAAACTATCGATTCAAATAAATATTTCATTCATTTTTTCGAATTTTTTGTTTTTTTTTTTTAAAAAGTTCTAAACCTCTTAAAAAATCACCCGTTATATGTAATGAAAGAGCATCATTATACGCTTAGTTTGAGAGACAAAATGTTGTCTTAAAGCTTACCGTTATTCTGAAACGCTAGCTAGAACAAATGTGTCCGTAGAAGCGAACATATTTTTTGGCTCAACTGAATAGGTTCAACAGCAAAAAATTTAGTTTACGTTGAGCTGCGTCGGTCAATTGTACTCAAAATTTTGTCTGCCAATAATTTTAATTGTGTTTTACCTGTCAGCGTCGAAAATAGGCCGCGGAAAATTTTTAAGCGAGGAAGAAAACGGAAAAATAAAAGCATTTCGATAATTAGGCCTAAACCAGCGATGCATCGCGCAAAAATCAACAGAAGTCAAAATGAAATAAGCAGTTATTTGCGAAACGTCGAAAAGTATAGACAAAATATGAAATATGAAAGTTATACGGCCACATTAAGAGCCCATAGACGTGCAATCATTAGAGCAGCTTTCAATTCTGCATGATTCCGCGTCAAAAATCAAGATAAAAAACGATGTAACATGTAGTTAGTGTTAATATAGAGGCATTATCATGTTGGAATGTCAACGATTGGTCTAAACAGATCAGGTCTGTAGGAAGGCCTTTTTTAGCACACCTTTATACGGATTTGCATTCATTCTCGATATAAGAAATTGGAGTTCGAAGGTTCCGTAGAAGGAAATAGCTCCCCACACCATGACACTACCTCCACAGCTATGCAAACGGCTTTAATAATGCTCCTATTTTTTTAGAAGGTCATGAAAATAATAATTACAGCCATCGGGGACCTTTAAATAAATTTTTTTTTTCATTTGAGAAAATCACTTGTTGCCAGTCAGACTTCTACGACATGTATTTTTTACAAAATGGAGACGAATTTCATTTCTGGATTCGTTAAATGGTAGTTTTTTCAGATTTTTTTTTTCTTTTCAAATGTTTAGCACTTTTAAAAACCCGTTTTACTGTCGCCAAACTACATGTTACACCGGTTTTATCTTGATTTTTGACGCGGAATCATGAGAATTGGAAGCTGCTGTGATGATTGCACGTCTATGGGCTTTTAATGTGGCCGTATAACTTTCATATTTCATATTTTGTCTATACTTTTCGACGTTTCGCAAATAACTGCTTACTTCATTTTGACTTCTGTTGATTTTTGTGCGATGCATCGCTGGTTTAGGCCTTATTCTCGAAATGCTTTTATTTTTCCGTTTTCTTCCTCGCTTAAAAATTTTCCGCGGCCTGTTTTCGACGCTGACAGGTAAAACACATTTAAAATTATTGGCAGACAAAATTTTGAGTACAATTGACCGACGCAGCTCAACGTAAACTAAAGTTTTTTCTGTTGAACCTATTCAGTTGAGCCAAAAAATATGTTCGATTCTACGGATACATTTGTTCTAGCTAGCGTTTCAGAATAACGGTAAGCTTTAAGACAACATTTTGTCTCTCAAACTAAGCGTATAATAATGCTCTTTCATTACATATGTAACAAAGATGTGTCATTGCAATATATATGAAGAGAGCCTAACAAGAAGGTGAACAAAAGTTTGAACCTATTCAGATGAGCGGCAGTGTATATGTACATATAATAAGCAGTACAATTTAAGAAAGCTTAAATAAAATGTTTACCATTCGAAAGGCTATTCCAACCGCAATATCGGAAAAAAAGTTGGACAAAGCCCAACTTCTGTTGGGAAAAAAATATATAGAAACAGCATTTACAGTTCTTTCAACAGCCGACCGATAGGCGTTAAATCATTCAGATAAGATCATAAAGAAAGTGCAAACATTTTGAAATTATAACCTCATCACAATTTATGTTTTAACATGATGATATTTGAGATCTTTTATTAATCCACAACCTTCTTATAATTTCCGAATTGACATTTGATTCAAAATTGCAAATGGCACACACAATCACAAAAAAATCGATTCTGCTACAAATTCAATTCTGTTTGGAAAAATAATCAATAAAATAAATATATTTTGAAAGAAGAAGTAAAAAAAAAACTGAACTGAACTGTTCAAATCAAATATAAAAGGAATATATAGTGCTTGGAGTCGTACATAGATTCTAGAATCTAGAGTTCCAAATATTGACATTGCCTGCCTTACATAATTTGTAAATTTCTTATTATGCCTGGTTTTTTTAAACCCGTGTGAAGCTGGGGCGGGTCAGCTAGTAAAAATATATAGAGCAGCATTTCTAAAAAACAAGTTTTGAGAAAGCTATTTTTCGTTCTTTGATTACATTTTATTTTTAGTTAAAAGGAATTGGAAATTGTTTTCAAGCCTGTTTTATTAGATTTTTTTTTCTGACAAACTTTCTACCATGATTCAGATTCTGTATAATTTACGCTTTGTTAAAGATTATTTTTTTTTCGAATTTGTTTTATTTTTTTTATTCTAAATCAAATACTTTTTGCTTCAATTTCTAAATTTCTGATGCTGTGCTTTGGAAAATTCATCCGATGAAAAATTCGGCAAACATTTGTCTGAAAAATCTTGAAATTCTGTAAGGCTTAAATCTACAGCAAAACCTTCTGAAGAAAGGTTAGGCTTCAAATAGGTTTTAAGATTTGAACCATAGGGATTTGATGCATTTGCTAGGTTCAATGCGAGAACAGATCCTTTTGATAATTTGGTTTTTAATATAAATTCCTTTTCAAAATGTATTTCACATAAATACAATTTTTTTGAAAGGACGTCCTGTTTTAAACTACAAGCATCATGTCATTTTTTAAAAAATACTTCGTTTTCTCGTGCAGGGAATTTAAAAAATTTGGTGGTTAAATTATTCTGTCGCTTGGCACCACAAGAAGAAACGCAATATTTTACCTCTGCTCTTTAGTTGCAAACATTATATAGGTAATAAAAATTAAAAATAAAAAACACCGAGTCTAAAAAATATTATAGGTATACTTAATATCTAAATAGTCTTTAAAAGAATAGTCCAAATAGTTTTTAAAAAAACTAAAATTCATCATTATGGAGTGACGACGACCGCACGAAACCTATAAGTGCAAAAGAAATTCCGTCTACCTACCCAGTATGAAAAAAAACAATTTGCATAAGCATTGACATCCGTATCCCTTTCAAACTTGATTTGCACTGAAATCAAATTCAAATGTGAAAGAAAATGATATACTGAAAACAAAATCTGCCCCCGAGTTGGATGTTGTATCCTGTAACTTATTTTTTGTATCATGTTCATGTACCATACCACAGTCCACAACACAGAATTAATAAATTCAATGTATGTATCAATTGGACCTTTTTCATATCAAAATTCAAATCGCCAAAAACTAAAAATATCGCCTTTTTGATGGTACATCGCCAATCGCCAATCGCCTGTTTGGCGATAAATCGCACAATTTGACAAGCCTGGGACAGATAAGAAAATTATCAATTCAAACTTGCATGATCATACTATTGTATACCGAGAGACAGCACAACTAGATCCATCTACATAAAAGAATGGAACTATATATACATATTCTACATCTGTATATTTCTCTTGTCTGTGACCCAACCCGTTTTCAATGAAAGGTATAACTGGCCCCTTAAACTGATAACGGTGAAGAGGTATACTACAGTTATTTAATATATAAAAAGAAGTATAGGATACTTTTAGAGCCTAATTTTCGAAACTTGGCAATCAATTGTGCTTCAAATAATTTACAAAAAGTAAAGCATACTTTTAAGGGTCCACATATTTAATTTTGTAATAATTTTTTTAGGGCGGTATTAACCAAGCGCTCATAAACGGCTCTTAAATTTATGAGGCTCATAGCTCAAATAATATTTGTGCTATTCACCAAACACTCATAAGCATTTTTCGTAGTTCGAAAATGAGAGCGACTTTCTCTTAACCAAACACACCCAAACTGTAAAATCAAACTTTTTTCGCACAAGTGCATCAGAAATAATAACTTTAGCACCAACAACAAGACCAATTAATATTTTTTCAACTTAATTGGTAGCAGAAAAGATTTTCTAACAACGAAAGAAAATAAATTTAATGAATATCAAAAAAAATTAACTAAAAATTAAAAATTGTGACAGGTTGACAATTTGAAAGAAAAAAAAAACAAATTATTTTAAAATTTTTTGCACAATTTTTCGGAGAGAGCGCTCATATAACTTATGAGTGATCGGGAGCATTCATAAGTTTTATGAGCGATCATAAATATTCGCTATTATTGCTTGGTGAATAGATTTATGAAGCTTTTAAGTTATGAGCGTTCGGTGAATACCGCCCTTAATCTTGCCGAACGAATGAAAAATTTTAGTTTTAAATAGCTAAGAAAAGAAATAAAAAAAAATACCTATACGTACAGACGATTGTCAGATCTTACAATATTGTCAGAACTGTCAATGGTCTGACAATAGCTAAAAATTAGCTAACAATTGACATATTTCTTACAACGAAAAATTGTCCGTCCACACGGTTGGTAGATTTCTTCCCAATTAGATTATCAGCTATTTTTTTATCTCTATTTAACCAACTCATTGACATTTCGAACAATGAAGAAATTGTCAGCAATTGTAAGATGTTTTCAATTAAAACATCTGACAATGACCAATGAGTCTAACAATGTTCTAATCGACTGACAATGATAAAAATTGTGTATTCAGACGATTGTAAGATACCTGACAATTTTTTGTCAGATTGTCGTCTGACAATGACGTGTCTGACAATATTGTCAGAAAAAATTGTGTGTTCAGACGATTGTAAGACATTTGGAACAGTTTTTTCACTGACAGATCTGACAATATTGTAAGATCTGACAATCGTCTATAATTAGCTTTACTGTTAGCCTCTCTTCATAATAAATACAATGACACACTTTTTTTTATATATGTTACGCTTAGTTTGGGAGACAAAATATTTTCTTAAAGCTTACCGTTATTCTGATACGCTAGCTAGACCAAATTTAATCGTAGAAGCAAACATATTTTTTGGCTGAACTGAATAGGTTCAAAAGAAGAAACCTTTAGTTTACGTTGAGCTGCGTCGGTCAATTTTACTCAAAATTTTGCCTGTCAATAAATTTAATTGTGTTTTACCTGTTAACTTCGAAAATAGGTCTCGGAATTTTTTTAAGCGAGGAAGAAAACGGCAAAATAAAAGCATTTCGAGAATTAGGCCTAAACCAGCGATGGATCGCGAAGAAATTAACGGAAGTCAAAATGAAGTAAGCAGTTATTTTCACCGAAAAGTATGGACAAAATTTGAAATATGGAAGTTATACGGCCACATTAAGAGCCCATAGACGTGCAATCATCAGAGCAGCTTCCAATTCTCATGATTCCGAGTCAGAAATCAAGATAAAAACCGGTGTAACATGCTGGTTTGGCTGTGTGGAAAGGGGCATTATCATGTTGGAATGTCAACGATTGGTTCAAACAAGTCAGGTCTGTAAGAAGGCCTTTGAAAGACTTTGATAAATTTAATTGTTTATTTCAAAGATGCTTAATATCAAGGCTTACAAACTTATTTAAGGAAGATACAATAGCTTAAGAATATCGAATACAAGATAGATATATATAGTCAGAAATAGAAGCTATATTTCTTTATTAAAGGTGGATATAGAATAGAGAGCAAAGATAGATTGCTCTAAAAGGTGGATACACAATATTTCTTCCCTCCTTAGGCCGTGTCCGAATTGCGTTAAAATGTTGGTTAAAACTTGACGTTTGGCATTGTATATAGAACCTATAGTACTATCATGAAACTGAATTTTAAGTTGCGAGATTAGCTCGTCATTTCCCATGGAGGACCTGATATCACTTTTATTGCATATAAACATTAATATTTTTGTATACAATTTTTTACTTAAATATTATAATGTTTATATACAATGTCGATATAATTTTGACATTTGCAATTTCGAGATCTCTGCCTTTATACAACTTAAAATTTGTATGTATGTATATCTCTATTCTCAAAGGCTTTTGAAGAGATTATGAATTATAAAGATTGGAATCATCGGGTGTCATTCTGGTTTACCTACAAGTTAAACAAAATGGCGGATGGTGGTGAATTCATATTTTTGCACTAGTGTTCATGTTTTAACGCACATTAGTGCAAAAATATGAATTCACCACTGCATAAATTGTTGTTGCAATTCACATCTATTCATCGACACGAGATAAAATTACAAAAACAACAATGAATGAAATGGGTTTTGGGGGATGGAACGTACGAAAGATTACAATCTTTATAATTCATAATCTCTGGGCAAAAGTATTTGTTGTTTTTGTCTTTCGTAGGAATAGTATGAATGATGTATAAATTGAATTTTTTATTTGTTGGTGGCGAGTGGAGGAGACTTGCGGTGGTTGTTTTTTTTTTATTTTTTTGCTTATCATTGGTAATGGAGCGTATCTGTATAGTTAGACATGCAGTAACTTTTTTGTTCGTTCGTCGCGATTTTCGAATTAAGGGTAGGGCAAGGATTTTCTTTTGGTGTTTTTTTTTTTTGGTATTTTGTATTCCCTGAGACATTAAAGAAATTATTGTTCATTAATTTATTTACGTGTGCGTTCAAAAGTTGTGAGGTATAGTAGGCAGGTAGGTGTAGATAGGTTATAGGTAGGTAGGTAGGTGTAGGGGTAGGTAGGTAGGTATGTATGTAGGTGTGAAATGTGTATGCTCCGATTTAAGGAAAACGGTATGGAAAGGTCATTTTGCAAGTGTTTTATTTGTATTCTATTTTTACTTGCGATATATAGGAACTACATACATATAATGGCAAGTTATGGATTCGTAAAAAAAAATCGAACTCGGGATTTTGATAAAAGTTGACATTACGATGATAGCGAAGTCGAAAAAAGTGGGTCTCGCAAATCTTTCTGTCTGTCCCTTCGGCTGCAGCCTAAACGGGTTTTTGTGCACTATACCTACCCATTTTTTGTCATTATTTTTTTTAAGACGACCCCACCCCGCCCATTTTTTCATTGTTTTTTTTAAGACGAAAAACAACGGTACCTGCCATACAAATTTTTTTTACCAAAAAATGAAAATCTTATTTTTCTCAAAAATGTGTTCACAACTTTAAAACAAAAATCAGTAATTTTTTTATAGAAAGAAATGGTTAGAAATTGTAGAACCATTCAACTAGAATATTTGATTGTTGCATACCAAAATTAAAAAAAAAATTGTTTGGATTATTTTTTGAGAACTTAATAATTTTAAAACGACTCGGTAAATTTTTATTAAACTTGGTACCCAGCAGTTTTTTAACATTAGGCGTTTTTCTTTTTTAGCCCCGAGCGTGGCGCTGAGCTGTCAAAAAGAAAAATATGTTACTTTTTAACTCGGAGCGCTTCGAGCTCTCAACTTGCATTTCTTTTTTAGCTCAGAGCTCGACCGGAGCTCGCTCGATGAGCTCGGAAAAAAATGACTGAGCACATCGAGCACAAAGCTGAGCGCGGCTAACTTCACACAATTTTCATGTTATTTGACAGATATGAGAGTTCAGTGCGCAATTGAGTTTCTTAAATAGATCGGTGCGCTCAGGTCACGCTCTGTTCGGAGTGAGCTCTATTCGCTCAGAGCCCGCTCTGTGCCCCGCTCGGGGCTAAAAAAGAAAAACGCCTATTGTCTAGCAGATTTTTAATTAAAATTATTCTTATAACCGAAAAAAACGGTACCTTCCGATTTCGGCGGATTAATTGAGTTTCAACAGTGGTTTACTGTTCAAGTGTGTGATAATAACCAATTACATACTTAAACCAGCGTTGAACGTTAGTTAATCCGCTGAAATCGGTGACCAGAGGCTGAACAGATGCTGAACCACTATTGTACAACTGAACCTCACAAAACCATTTTTTTGATTTTCGACTATCTCATTATCAGTTTTACTGATATTTTAAAGTTATTTTTTTGAAAATTCCGTATTTCGAAAATGGGTAATTGTTATATTTTTTTAATTAATTTCAAACAAAAATCAAAAATTTATTTTTTCTGAAATGTTTTGTACGCAATATTATGAGAATTTATTTGAAGCTTTTGTTAAAAAAAAATCATTAAAATCCATTAAAACCAGATTGCTGTAAGTCCTTTAGTTTTCGAGAAAATTGAAAATTACCAAAATTATTATTACCTATATTTTTTTCAAATTTTATTTTTAAAATTTTGAGTTTAAAAATCATTTATTCAAAAACTAAGCGCTAAAATACTTTATTTAAAAACATGCATTAAGAATGAATATCTGGCTTTAAGATAAGCTATAACATAATATTGTAAGTGTTGGGGTTGTGTGTTTAGTGTTTTTATATTCATTTTCTATTTTAGAAATTTTTTTTTAATTTGCCCCTCCCACCTAAAGGGGTGGACAAATATAGTGGAACGGTATCTTAAAATCGCGTCCATATAATTTACCAACAATAAATACAAAATTGCTGCTTTTGTCACAAAATGCACAATTTTGGATCAAGTCGAATTTCAAAAACCGTTATTTGTATGAAAAAAAAGTATATGTTAATCTTTTTTGTAGGAAATATTTCAAGTTACAAATTAGTCTTCGACATTTTTTTGTACAACTTACCATTTGGGAGTTATTACTGAAAACCCATTGTGGGGGGCCTTTTTTTAACTTCATTGACTGGACTAATATGGAATTTTCAAAAAATAACTTTGAAAATTATTTTAAAAATCAATATTTTATTTTTTTGAAAATTTTGGTATCCAATATTATTAGAACTAAATTTGGAGCTTTTGTGCAAAAAAAAATTTATTAAAATCAGTTCAACTGATAATGAGATAGTCGAAAATCAAAAAAATGGTTCTATGAGAGATACCATTTTTAAACGTTAGATAATTTTTTGTCCCAAAAAAATAGTAGATCGCACAGGTATAACTTCACACAAATATTTTAATCATAATCGTATGAACCGTTTTTGAGAAAAATGAGATTTTCAATACCGGTTTTTAAACATTTGTATGGCAGGTACGTCTTTTTTGGTTATAAGAAAATTTTTGTATTTAGATCTGCTAGATAATGTTAAAGAACTGCCGGGTGCCAAGTTTAATAAAAATTGAAATAGTCGTTTGCGAATTATTAAGTTCTCAAAAAAAATTTTGAAACTTTTTTTAAAAATCAAAAAAAAAATTTGAAAATTTTGGTAAACAAAACTTTAAAAAAATTTTCAAAAATTTTGCATAAAAAAATTGATCAATATCAGTTGAACTGTTTTTGAGAAAATCGAAAATCAAACAAATGGTTTTATTGGAGGTACCATTTTTAATAATTTTTCGGATATTTTTTTAAATAAAATGGTTGCCTTTTTGTAAAAAAAATTACTAATTTTTTTTTTTAAGTTGTGGGCACGTTATTGAAAAAAATAATATTTTAATTTTTTGCTAAAAAAATTTGTATGGCAGGTACCGTTATTTTTGGTCTTAAAAAAATGAAAAAAACGGGTGGGGTGACGCCTAAAAAACGCTAGGTACCAACTTTGAAGAAAATCGACCGACCCGTTTAGGCTGCAGCCTAAGGACAGACAGACGGACAGAATTGCGAGACCCACGTTTTTCGACTTCGCTATCATCGTAATGTCCCGAGTTCGATATTTTTTACGAATCCATAACTTGCCATATAATATGTAGTTCCTATATATCGCAAGTAAAAATAGAATACAAATAAAATTACCTTGTCATACCGTGTTCCTTAAATCGTAGCATACACATTTCACACCTATGTACATACCTACCTACCTACACCTACATACCTACCTACCTACACCTATACCTACCTACCTCACGACTTTTGAACTCAAACGTAAATAAATTAATGAACAATAATTTTCTTTAATTTCTCAGGGAATACAAAATAACCAACTATTACCCCTAATACACGCCAAGTCGATCGACCTTATCGACAAAGTACTCCGCGTCTGTATGGGCATTCACAGGCCATTACGTCGACTAGGAATTATCTGTCAAAATTATTCGCTTTCCACTGAAAACAACAAAAGTAAAATAAATCTGTGTCGACGAAGTGAATCGATCCTTTTCACACACCAATGTGCCTTGTTCGACATAGCACATCGGCACTGAGAGTTCGAACTACTGTATCGATGCATTTTCTTTTTACACAACCAAAAAACCTCACCGACACTATATACCTCACAAAAAAAACACAAAAAGAAAATCCTTGCTACCCTTTCCTCGAAATTCGCGACGAACGAACAAAAAAGTTACTGCATGTCTATCTATACAGATACACACCATTACCAATGATAAGCAAAAAACTAAAAAAAAAAACAACCACCGCATGTCTCCTCCACTCCCCACCAACAAGGCTGGCATCGCTTCATAAAAAAATCAATTTATACGTATTATATTGTCTTTGTTTGTTTTCTATTATCTTTGTTTGTGTTCTATTATCTTTTATATCGCGTGCTCTCTCATGGCTATTTTTGACAATTCCGAAGTTGTATAGAAGTAAAAACGGGGAGCATAGTATATAAACAATGTTTACTGGCAGTATAATATATCAACATATTGCTGTATACAAAAGTAGATAGAGATTAGCTCGATAGAGGCGCAACGATCGAATGTTGTTCATGATAGTACTATAGGTTTTATATACAATGCGTTTGGTTAAATTTTGACACTAGCGTGGTGAATAAAATGGGTTAAAAATTGCCCAGCTCCAAAGCAGGTTAAAATTTGACACTAGTGGTTAAATTTTGACGTTTCTCAAGAAAGAGAGAAAATTGAATTTGAAATTATTTTTAAAAGTGTAACAATGGACCGGCAAACAAGGAAACCAAGAGCTTCTGGAAAACCATACTCTAAATGTGAGTTTGAACAAATTCAATAAAAACAATTATCATATTATTGTTTCTATAGGGTCGGAAGGAGAAAAGTTGAGGCTTGTTAAAATCAGAATCGAGCTCGATCATCTTTTTACATCAAAAAATGCAACATGAATTTTATATTCTTCTTTATTACATACTTCCTCAAATTGTTAATCATCTTGCAAAATTAATGCCAATTTGTTGTTTTGTTTTACTTTGTTTTTTTTTTTTTTAGTTTGTTGTTCAGTGTTTGCAGACTGCATAATCAAGCAATACACAATAGGAATTTTTCCGTAGTGTTTGGGGATATAATCGATGCAAAACCTTTAAAAGTAAATCAAATTAAGAAATTTGTACTTTATTCGCGTCGAATTTTTATTTTGATACATTTCAAGCTGGATTTTGTATAGAAAATTTATATTTTGGAATAATAAAACACATTTGTGGTGAGGGAAATTTCTTTATTCTTGCGGTAAATTTAACTAAAAATCCCATTTAACCCATCCTATTTTAATCCAGTTCTGACAGCAAAAATAAAAAAATTATTCCATTTTAACCAAACGTCAAAATTTAACCAGTGGTAGAAAATTTTAACGCAATTCGGACACGGCTTTACGTAACTAAGGTGAGAACAAGATTCGGAGTTTCTGGTAGATTTCCGTAGAGCTGGTGGTGGTGTAGTTAACTGACTTCCAAGTGAAGTTGTATCCTGTAGCGGAGTTTGTGGTTGCTGCTTGGGTATTTCAACTGCAGGACTTCTCATATCTACTGATCTCTCGTTGGGTGGTCTATTAAATGAATGAACATTTGCGTTTCCATCATTAGAATGTTGCTGTGACATAGAAGTGGATTGTTCCGTAATGAATTGATGAAAGCGGGTGTTGATCGGAAGTTGTACTTGCGTTGCATATTGTGGTTCTTGAGTTGTATTTTGATTATTTGAATAACTATCTTGGTGACATTGGATTTGGTCAATGTGACGTTTAAACTGTCTTCCGAGGGTAGTCATTTCATAATGGAGATCTCCTAAACGTCTTCTGATAGTTCCTGGGACCCACTTTTCCATCCGAGGGTTGTTAGATAGAAATAACACTGATTGGCCTGGCCATATAATGCGGAATGTAGATTTAAATGTTGCATTTTGTTTTTCTGTTACTTTTGTGAATATATCATCAGGTCTGAGAAGATCTAGACGAGTCCGAAGTGAGTGACCCAAAAACAGCTGTTAAGGAGATTGACCTGTGGTAGTATGAGGTGCTTTCCTGTATTGACGAAGGAATTGGTTGATGTTGGGCTGAAATGAGTTTCTAGAAGTTTCCATAGTTTTTAATGCATCTTTTATTGTCTGTACACTCCGCTCAGCTTGTCCATTTGTCGATGGATGGTAATTAGCTGTCAGTTTATGATATTTGACACAACTATCTGTAGATACGTTTTAAACTCAGCCGATGTAAAATTTGTGCCATTATCTGACACAACCATCAATGGAACACCATAAGCAGCAAATAGTTCGTTAAGAATCGAGATAGTAGCTCCAGTTGTCATTGAAGTGGTTGCTTTGAGTTCAAGCCATTTGCTGTATGCGTCCGAGACAATAAGCAACATCATTCCAGCAAACGGTCCTGCGTAGTCTATATGGATTAGTTCCCACGGTGCTTTTGGATACTCCCAATGATGTTCTAGAAATTTGGGTGGTAAATGAGCATTTTTGGTGCAGCCAAACCTTTCATCTTCACCATTCCCAAATGTGCTAAGTGAAGATCTGCAAGAACTGTTTCACGTAAGGTTGATGGAATGACCACCCTGTGTTCAAAAACAAGGCAGTTAGCAGCTAACCTGTATGTCATGTGCCCCTTCCTGCCGCATGCATGACATTCTGCGTCTCGAAATTTGCACTGACTTCTTAAGTGTCTGCCTCCGCATCCATTACAGGAAGACAAATCCTTCGTTTGATTGGGATGCTGCCCTTGTCTTGATGGTAGTAATGATTCTTTTTTAAGAAGATACAATAGCTAAAGAATATCGAATACAAGATAGATATATGTAGTCAGAAAGAGAAGATAGATTTCTTTATTAAAGGTGGATATAGAATAGAGAGCAAAGATAGATTGCTCTAAAAGGTGGATACACAATAATACATTTATACGTATTTGCATTTATCCTCGATATAAGTAATTGGGGTTCGAATTCCGTTGAAGGAAATAGCTCCCAACACCATGACACTACCTTCACAGCTACGCAAACGACTTTAATAATGCTCCTCTTTTCGAAGGTCATGAAAATAGTAACTAAAGCCATCGGGGCCCTCTTAATTAAACTTTTTTTCATCTGAGAAAATCACATTGTTGCCACTCAGACTTCCACGACATGAATTTTTTTACAAAATGGAGACGAATTTCATTTCTGGATTCGTTAAGTGGCGGTTTTCATGAGAATTGGGCTCTTAATGTGGCCGTATAACTTCCATATTTCAAATTTTGTCCATACTTTTCGACGTTTTGCAAATAACTGCTTACTTCATTTTGACTTCTGTTAATTTCTTCGCGATGCTTCAATGGTTCAGGCCTAATTCTCGAAATGCTTTTATTTTGCCGTTTTCTTCCTCGCTTAAAAATTTTCAATGACTTATTTTCGAAGTTAACAGGTAAAACACAATTAAATTTATTGGCAGGCAAAATTTTGAGTAAAATTGACCGACGCAGCTCAACGTAAACTAAAGATTTTGCTGTTGAACCTATTCAGTTGAGCCAAAAAATATGTTTGTTTCTACGACTAAATTTGGTCTAGCTATCGTATCAGAATAACGGTAAGCTTTAAGACAATATTTTGTCTCCCAAACTAAGCGTATAATGATGATCTTTCATTACATATATAAAAGAAGTATGTCATTGTAATATATAATATGAAGAGAGGCTAACAGTAAGGTGAACAAAAATTTACCCGATTTGCCATTCCAGCATAGTTGAGGTACAACAGAAATGAAAAAAGCATTGATGTATTTTAAAACTTTGAATAAATTCTTTTTTAAATTTGTTCTTCTTCACATAAAAATCTGGAAAGCCTACGAACAGGGTTGGCCGAATTAACTACACTACATTTTCTACCTCATTAACTACGCGTAGTTAATATAAATATTAAAAATAATATTCATATGCATACAAAGTAAATTTAGAGAAATAGTAAAATTTCAATAAAAAGTTGAACATTTTAACTCAAAATTCAAGCTTCAAAGTTACAACTGACATATCATTTGATATTTAAAACTAAGTTTGCTACAATTTGTTTCATTAACTACATTTAACTACGTTTAACTACATAAACTACGTAGCAAATGTGAAAAATGTGAAAAATGTAGTGGACATCCCTGCCTACGAACACTTCTCCTTTTTTTGGTGTCCGTTTTATCATCTTCTTCGTATTCTGTTTCCTCAGACCAGTAAGAACCAAAGATACTGAATTATAAAGATTGGAATCTTTCGCACGTTCCATCCCCCAAAACCCATTTGATTACATTGTTGTTTTTGTAATTTCATCTCGTGTCGATGAATAGATGTGAATTGCAACAACAATTTATGCAGTGATGAATTCATACTTTTGCACTAGTGTGCGTTAAAACATGAACACTAGTGCAAAAATATGAATTCACCGCTGTCCGCCATTTTGTTTAGCTTGTCGGCAAACCAGAATGACAACCGAGGATTCCAATCTTTATAATTCAGTATCTTTGGTAAGAACATAGCATGAACGCAATAATTTTGTCTATTCCCCTGATGTTTCGCCCTCTTTCTCTACTCGACGTTACACTTTTTTGAAATTCTGTTGATTTTTCAAATTGTTTGTAGGTATGCCTCCGCTTAAACATTTCTAATGTTAAAATTTGAACCTATTCCGATGAGCGGCAGTGTATGTACAATGTACTGTACATGCAAGGAAAGTTAAATCATAAATGATATTAATTATTAATAGATAAACGTAAAACTTAGGAAAATATACAGAAACAAACGCGATTTACAATTTTAAAACTAAACTACGTAACTACTATTTTGTTTGTTTTGGATTAAATTTGGAGAAGCTTTTAAGACAAAGCATAGATCAAAAATATAAAGATACCAATCCTTCATACGTTTCACCACCAAAACCCATTTGTTTACATTGTTGTATTTGTAATTTGATTTCTTGTCGATGAATATATGTGAATTACATAAACAATTTAATACGGTAAATTTGTTTTGATTTGACAGTTCGCTTTTTTTCATATAAACCCACTATATAAACAAACACACATACTAGTGCAACTTGATACATTCTAATACTAAAATGGTGGAACTTTATGCATTCTACCACTAAAACGGCGGCCATTTTGGCTATGTTCAAAAAGCATATCATCTAGTGAAACGAATCATAAAGTCTAGACTTCACCTTATAAATAAGGTGTATAAATTATACAGATGTAGCATCCCCATAGAAAAAAATGTCCCAATTTATTTTTACACCACTCAGACGATCAACAGGCAAGAAAGCTCTTTGGCTGTTCATAGTAAAGGACAGAAAGAAAGCTATTTGTCTTTTGGAAAAAGTTCTATCTTGTGTGCTCGCTCATATGTTTTCCCTCTTGCTCTGTTACTCAAGATATACGAATGAAATGAATGGGGAAAAATTGAATACAAACGTGTTTTTTTGTTTCTGCAATACTAAGCAGTCAGCAACGATCGAGAGGAAGACGAAAGACAGTGCGATTATGTTTGTTTTTTTTACTGTGTTGTATGTACGATTTTTTTTTAAGGTCGTCCGAGGCTGGCGACAAAAAATAAAAAGTATATGAACTCTTTTTCTTCTTTGAGTTGATCCATGGATATTGGATATATTCTTTATGTGGGTAGGTAAAAAACTTTTTTGAGTGGTGGGGGTTATTTTTTTAAAGACGGAAAAATGTCTTATTTTTTGTGTAGTTTTCGTATTCTATTCTAGATTCGTTAGATCGGAGCATTTTTTGATTAGCTAGGTAAACATCATTTTTAATTTTATTTAGATAATAATTTTCCAGTTTCTTATATTAAGAAATTTATTTCTGGGGATTATTAATACATTTCAACATTTTGAACCTGTTGTTTAGTAAAAGGAAACAAATACAAAATAATTGAAAATATGTAATTATAATAAAATATTTAAATTTTATCTGATAGGTAGATTAGGTAGGTATGTCTACCTAGGTTAGGTTAGGTTTATGTGGTTGTCAGCAGAACGCTGGACACACTTAGACCATTGGTTGGCCCATTGTGATACCACAGGAATCTAGGACCTACCTACAAATAAAAAAAAAATGTCTCTACATGTGGAAATTTTCAAAAGAAACTTGGTAATATTCGGTACCGAGTAGTGTGGGACTTGTGCTGCACTAAAACCACCGGAAAATCAGGACCAATCTATGAAAGATCGACAATTATTTCTTCAATTCAAAATCGCATTGGGAGAAGTTTAAAGTTTTAATACTTTCCCATCGCTTTTAGACCATCAGCTCATGAGGCTTTGTTCTTCTTAATCTTCGAAAATTATCTCTTACATTTAATACATACTGTAACGATTAAATTATTCAACTGCTTTTGAATTATAATGTAACGTCTTTTAGGAAGCGCTATCTCTTGGAAATTTATGTAAACCACAAATCTATGAGGTGAGCTTTTGGAGAGCTTTTAGAATTTGGATTCGAAATCGAATACCAAAGCTCAAAACATCGAAAAGCTTCTTTTATGGAATGTTCAAGTAGTTCAAAGCTCAAAACATCGAAAAGCTTCTTCTATGGAATGTTCAAGTAGTTTCGGGAACCTATGTAATAAGTATAAAAGCGCCTGTCTGGCGGACAGAGGGCACAGTTTGTTTTTAATAGTGAAAGAGTAAAGTTGGTTGTGATAAGAGATAAGTAAATTGTTTCGGAAATTAGTTTCGGTATATTTGAGTGTTGAATAATAAATTGTTTGGTTGTAAGAAAGTGAAGTGTTTTATTTACGAAATAAATTAGTGGAATTTTTAGAGAAAGTAAATAAGTTTTATCTATTACGAACCCTTGGTAAAACATTACATTGGTGTCAGAAGTGAAGATAAAACTTATTATCCGTGAATTCGGAAAATTTATGGTAATAAGTTAATAAACTTAAAAAAAAAGAAAAAAAGAAGTGCGCCTGTGTTTTTAATAAAACAAAGACAAAAATTGAAAGTGGTAAAAGAAGAAAAATAAAAAAAAAATGGGTAAGACATTGAAGGAATTAAATTGTGTTGAACTTAAAGCAGAATTGAGTAAACGAGGTCTTCCTACTGCTGGAGCGAAAAATGACCTCATTATCCGTCTGCAAGAAGATTTAAGACAACACAATGAAAACCCGGACACATTCGTATTCGAAATTGAAATGCCGGAAAAACAAGTAAGTACTGGTACCGACTTGTCGTCAATAATGGCTCTTCTCCTTGAGCAAAAGAGTGAACAAAGGAATCTTCTCGAACAAATCGAACTACAACGTGCTGAACAAAAGAATCTTCTCGAAGAACAACGTGTTGAACAAAAGAGTAAACAGAAAAATCTTCTCGAACAAATCGAAGAACACCGTAAGATTGAACAAAAGAATCTTCTCGAGCAAATGCAAGACAAGCAGAAGAATCTTCTCGAGCAAATCGAAGAACAACGTAAAGAGCAAAGGATCCTTCTAGAAGAACAGAAGAACCTAATCGAAGGTAAGCTCGATACATTTGAGAACAAGTTCATTGTTCTTGGTGGACGTATTGATGATGTAGACGCAAAGCTCTAGAGCGTTCAAGAAAAATTCGAAGGCAAAATTCAAAGCATAGCCGATGAATTAGACAAAGTTCGAAAAATTAAGATTAGAGAAAGTGTTGGCGATTACCCAAAGAAGAAGGAAATGCATCCACCGACTTTTGATGGGCAAACTTCTTGGTCTATCTACAAGAAGCAGTTTGAGGCAGCCGCAGCAACGAACGGCTGGGATGACGAAGACAAATTTATAGCTCTGACACTTGCTCTAAGAGGACCTGCTGCTGAACTGCTGAAAACCATACCAGCAGATAAGAATGGCAGCTTCAGTGCTCTTGTTCAAGCCATTGACAAGCGCTTTGGAAATGGCCATATGCAAGAAGTCTTCCGTGTCTAGCTCAACACCAGAGTCCAGAAAAGAGGAGAAAATTTGCAACAGCTCCAAACAGACATCGAACGGTTGGCGCATCAGGCATATTCAGCTGCAGGGGCTGAAATCATCAGCCAAATCGCAACAGAAGCCTTCATCCGTGCTGTATCTGATATCAACTTACAGCGAGCAATTCGAACTGTTGGAAAACGCACGTTTCCTGAAGTTTTAGCGTTTGCTCTGACTATGGAAGCAGTAGAACAAGCTTCCCAAGGAGTTCATCGAGTCAGAGAAGTAGAAGTTGAGGAATGCTCATGTCAGAAAATCGCATTCCAAAGAAGCCAGCGTGAAGGACCTGCTCGATGCTGGAATTGTAACAAAACCGGACATCTCCAGTGGCAGTGCAGATTACCTCCGAGAAGAGCTGCATGTCAACATTGTGGAAGCAGAACCAACGCTCGAGAACAACAAAACAATAACACCAACACTCCTGCTCAACTTGTTTCCCAGGCAAGAACCGACTTCGAGGGGCAGAAGCCACAGGAGAGGCAGCAAAAGTGTATGGTGAGGTTCGTCTTACGATCCGTTTGGCAGAACTGGAGTTTTCGCATCTATTTCTGGTAGCGGATATATGTGACGAGTGCATCGTTGGAATCGACTTCATGTAGGAGCATGGAATAATTTTGAATATCGGTAAGCAAGTTCTAAAGTACCAAAATGTAGAGATTCCGATGGTCTATGGCAACGAAAACTCAACAACTATTAGGGCCGTCATCAAAGAAGACATTTACTTGCCTGCTTCTTCGGCAGTATTCGTGTGGACGAAACTGAAAGGTGACTTTGGAAGCCATGGATACCTCATGGTGGAACCAGATACGGAACAATGTTCCCAAAACATCATGGTAGGGAAGACTCTTGTGGTTCCAAAGCACAACATGGTACCTGTACGGATACTGAACATTAAACCGTATGAAATTATGCTCAAAAGGGGAGAAATAGTTGGGCAATGTGAATCTGTATCCGCGATAACTAAAATCACTGAAGCGGAAACAAAGAAGCATATTAACTCCGAAAATTTGAAAGCCCACATTTTGAAGTCATCTAATCTGAGTCAATATCAGCTTAATGTTGCTGGAGACCTTCTTCATGAGTATGATGATATATTCTCTTCACCCAGCGGGCAGTATGGCCGAACACAGCTAGTGCAGCATCGAATCAATACAGGAGATGCAAGAGCAATTCGTCAACCAGCAAGACGTCTCCCTTTGGCAAAACAAGCTGAAGTTGAAGAAATGATATCGACCATGAAGGAAGATGGGGTAATCGAAAATTCCAAAAGCCCTTAAGCATCACCAGTCGTTCTTGTCAAAAAGAAAGATGGGAGCACTCAATTCTGTGTAGACTATCGAAGACTAAACGATGTGACAAAGAAAGATAGCTACCCTCTACCCAAAATCAGCGCTACATTAGACTCGATGGAAGGAGCCCAATTGTTTTCAACTTTGGTTTTGAAGAGCGGTTATTGGCAAGTAGAAATCCACCCAGAAGATCGGGAAAAGACGGCCTTCTCTACAGGAAATGGTCTGTGGCAGTTTAATGTGATGCCATTCGGGTTATGCAACGCTCCAGCAACTTTTGAGCGTTTGATGGAGTGCGTTCTACATGGACTAACTTAGAAATCTTGCCTGGTCTATTTGGACGATGTCATCGTGTACTGAAAATTTGCGTGACAAGGAGGGAACTTCTCGCTCTGATATTGGCAACAAAGCACTTCCATAAGTACATCTATGGACAGAAGTTCATTCTTCGAACAGACCATGGTGCGCTCAATTGGCTTTTAAACTTCAAGAATCCAGAAGGTCAAGTAGCAAGATGGATCGAAAGGCTGCAGACGTATAACTATGAGATTCAACATCGAAGAGGAAAGCTGCATTCAAACGCAGACGCACTATCGCGGCGACCGTGCATACCAGACTGTAAGCATTGCACACGCCAAGAAGAAAAAGAAATGTTCATCGTCCAACGAACAAGAGCTGATCCCATTTACGGCTGGAGTAACGAAGAACTCAGAACGGCCCAACAAGAAGATTCGGATATAGAACCCATTCTTGCATGGAAAGAACACAAAGAGAAACCAGAATGGTGTGATATCTCCGACCGAAGTCCGGCTCTCAAAGCATATTGGGCACAATGGGACTCGCTTCATGTGCAAGAAGGGGTACTAAGGCGTAAGTGGGAATCCCTAGACGGTAAATCCTATGTGATGCAGCTAGTCGTACCTCGGTCAAAAGTTAATGACGTTCTTCAAGAAATGCATGACGGAACTTCTGGAGGTCATTTGGGAATTTCGAATCTTAAGTCTTTCAGGAGGTTTGCACGCTTCTTGACATTAAGAAGACGAGAACAACACCGCTCCATCTGAATCTGATGGGATGGTTGAACGATTCAACAGGACGCTTAAAGAACATCTATCTAAGGTTGTCGGCGACTACCAACGAGACTGGGACCGACATATCCCATTGTTCCTTATAGCATATCGAAGTGCAACCCATAGCTCGACGGGAAAAACACCATCGTAAATCCTGTTCGGATCAACAATACGCCTGCCAAGTGAAGTAAAATTTGGGTGTCGTCCAAATGAGTCACACGGAACAGAGGACTATGTGGGTGACCTGAACGACAGGCTTATTGACATTCATCAACGAACAATTGGATGCCATAAGTCCAAACTGCGCCTACGTTCTGTAACTCTCGCATCCATAAAATTAGTCGAGAAACGATGAAAGTTGAAACAAATCGTATGAGTTTTGTTCCATTTTTCACCGTTTCTCGACCAATTTTATCGGTGCGAGAGTTACAGAACGTAGGCACGATTCAGTATTTGTTTGTATAGCATTATTTTGTTCTTGATAGAACGCATTTATCAGGCACTTAAATGGCAGTATCGTCTGCAAATGTGGCCAAGATAGGATAATTGTCCACTGGAATATTTATATCTATAGTATATAACAAATGCATTGTTGGTCCTAGGCCACTTGCTTGTGGTACACCGGCTTCAGTTTTATTAATTTCTGAATACTCTTGCTCGTACCGTACTCTAAAGAATCGGTCTGTAACATAGGATTTCAGTATTTCGTAGAGCTGCCTTGGGGGGTCTCTATGCAGTTTGTACTCAAATCCCAAACCTTGTCAACGACTTGAGCAACATCTGGAAATAGAGCGGAACATACTTGTTTTTCTCCAATACCTTTTCAACAAAATCCGTAATTCGATGCGCTCGGTCTATCGCCGAATGTTTATTTCTGAATCCAAACTGATGGTTTGGGATTAGTTTTCATTTCTTCTATTACTTTGCTAAGCCTTTTCATAAGTAGTTTTTCGAAAACTTTTGCCATAATTGGTATAAGAGATATTGGCCTGTAGGAAGTTGCTTCTGTTGGTGGCTTTCCTTGCTTAGGAATAACAATGACTTCTGCAATTTTCCAACGATGTGGTACATATCGAAGCTTAAGACATGCGTTTATTATATATTCGAGTTTTTTGAAGGCTACTGTTGGCATTTCTTTCAAAACAGTAACTAGAATATTCCCCTGTGCTTTTTTATTTGATAGCTTGTGTTGACACATGCTTTTTACTTCTTTGAGCGTGAAGAAGGGAATTTCCAATTCGTCATTTCTATCAACATAATGTAAATTATTTGTACCTAACTGCACTTTCTGGAAAGGGCTTAAAAACATTCGAAAGATGTTCCGCGAGGATTTCAGCTTTTTGTTTCGGGTTTGCAATCCATTTTCTGTCTTGTGCTTTGATAGGCGGATTTTGAATTTGTGGTCTTTTTAGGCGTTTAGCTGCTTTCCATAATTATAATATTAATAACTATGTATTAAGAATTATAATAATTAAAAATCGAAATATTTTGTAGAGTCGTTTGGGGTAAGTGTGCGCAGCGGGGAAGTGTACGCACTGTTAGGGCCAGTTTCACAGTGAAGTAAGTGTCACTTAAGTGCCGAATATGGAAAACTAATTCCCAATTTCACAGTGTAAACTTATCGGAATAAGTGACACTTAAGTCTCCGATGTTGGCCACTTAAGTTCCACTTACTCAGGTAGTAAAACTGCGGCTTAAGTGCCAAAATGGGAAAATTAAGTGCCACTTATTTTTTTAAGTGTGCACTGTGAAAGTGACCCTTAATTTCTCGAAAATAACAATTAATATTATGTATCTGTAAATGCACAATTGTATAGTTATCTGTCCCTTGCTTGGGTCAGCTATTGTTGCACTTTAGTTTTGTTTGTTTTGTGCCAAACAAGCCAAACAATAAAAAGGTCAGTTTTACTAAAATATTTCTCAATTTTAAAAACGTGTTAGTGTTCAGTGATTTTACTATAACACATTGAGCCTTACCAATAACCAAATTTAAAGACGACTTAAATATTCAAGTAAAATGAACCATAATGGTATGGACTATAAATAATGAACCATACACCAAATGTTTATTATTTAAGAGCCCGTACCATGTAATATTCATTATTTAGGATCTACTTAAATATTTAAGTCATACCATGTTTGGTTTGTTATATAGAGTATATAGAACCCATTGAGTGCTAATTATTTATTGAATATATTACATATATGTATATTATATTGGAGTGAAAATTTTACTGGATTTAATCTTAATTTGTTCAAAATAAGCAAAATATTGAAAAAAGTGCAGTTGGGTTAAGTGTGCGCAAAACTTTTGGGGCAAGTGTACGCATGCGTAATGTAAGAGAAAATCTTGAAAAAGTGTTGTAACACAATGCCAAATTGATAAAACTAAATTTCTAGTCAGTTTGGGTTTTAGTCACCGTAGGGCCGCAGGGGAAAATGGAATAAGCGAATGTGCGCTTAGAAAACGCCTATGAAATTTGATTTTGTGGTTTAAAAATGTATTTATTTTTTTAAATAAAAGAGTTTCTAATAATAAAACCTTGTAATATAAGTGTTTTAGTTAAAAACTCTAGAAATTCCTACACTTACCCCAAATCATGCCTACACTTACCCCTAGATAGGGGCAAGTGTTCGCAATCTGACTTGCTTTGGTTTTTTCAATAATAATGTAAGTAAATTGAAAAAAATATATAGTTATACTTTTTTTAATAAATAGCCAAATATGCAGCTTTATAATTTAATAAACCCCTGTATTATATCTTCTATATTTCGCTTGGAATCATGTTTCAAAGTCGAAAGTGCGTACACTTGCCCCTAACGACTCTACATTATATAAAGTTTTGAGCAAAATTGTGCAGCTTATGCTTCGTCCTAATCTTTGAACCTTCCTTTATTAAAACCCGCCCTATTAAATCCCCAAAATTTAAAAATCAACAAAAAATAACCTCAACAAAAAAAGATTTTTCATAAACATATCTACTGACAAACTGCCATAAAATTTTCCTTGAAAGAAAAGTTCTTGTTTATAGTACCTATTTAAATGAATTTTTATTTCAATTATTTTTTTCCAAACATTCTCAAAAAATCAATTTCAATATTTTTCTTAACAAAAATCATTGAAGCGCACATGCAAAATACATATGTATATAATGAAACACACATACACATAAATCTAACGATGTTGATGATTTTCATCCTCGATTTGAAAACCGCATACCAGACTCAGATTTTGTTTATATAAAATTTGTCTCAAATTTGACCTGCGGTAGCACATAGCGACAAGATCATGAAAACAAAAACAATAAACACACGATTCCTAAAAAGATAGAAGCAAACAGGTTTTTTTCCGTTCGTTTTTTTCTCATAGCTCTTGAAGGAGTAAAAGAAATAAGAAAACAAAAACAAAATCGTGCGTTTTTTTCCGTGTGTAGCTCTCCCATAGGTTAGAGTAGTAGAGAAAATAAATTGAACTGTTGTCCCTTCTCAAAGAAGTTGAACTTTAAAGTTATGTTAGGTTTATGTGGTTGTAAGCAGAACGCTGGACACACTTAGACCATTGGTTGGCCCATTGCGATACCACAGGAATCTAGGAAACTTTCTTCCTACTCGTTGAACCATTTAGAGCTTCTTACGAAGCGAGCGAGACTATTACTGTCATGACTTGCCAGATCACTAGGATCATTGTAGTAGAATTCTCCACAGTGGAGCCTACGTCTTTGAGTAAGAGCAGGGCATGTACAGAGAAGGTGAGGAATCGATTCTTCCTCTTCTTCGTCCATACAACTCCTGCAGAAGTCGTTAGAAAATACACCAAGCCTTGTTGCATGCTTGCCTATTAGACAGTGTCCAGTAATGACACCTATGATGGAGCCAATGTGCAGTCTGCTTAGAGATAACAAGTTCCTAGAGCGCTTCAGATCCAGCACAGTCCAGATCTGTTTTGTGGCCTGACATGTGGCAATATTACTCCACCTAAGATTTGTTCTCTCTATTGCATCTTGCTTTAGCATAAGTTTACAGGTAGCGATGGGTATACCAATATTTGTCCGATTTGACAGTATAGGTAGTAAAGTTCCACTTTTGGCGAGTTCGTCTGCTTTGCAATTGCCTGGAATGTCCCTATGACCCGGCACCCAGCAAAGGTGAATGTTGAACTGCTGTGCCATCTCCAAGAGAGATGATCGGCAATTAAGGGCAGTTTTTGAATTTGTAGAGACAGAATCTAGAGATTTAATGGCTGCTTGGCTATCCGAGAAAATACGGATATCTGTGGTTGATATCACGTTTTCTTTGAGCCAAGACAGGTCTTCTTTTATCGCCAAAAGTTCCGCCTGGAACACGCTACAGTGATTGGGGAGACGGAAGGAGAGACTTAGTTTCAGCCTATCTGAGTATACACCTCCACCAACCCCGTCCTCAGTTTTAGAACCGTCAGTATAGAAGTGGATCGATTCATCTTCCAGGAAAGCCAGAGAGATCTGGAAGGAATGGGTTAAAAAAGCTCTTTTTTTGGACGAATTTCGTTTTCATGGACATTTTTTCCCATATGGATGCTACATTTATATAGTTTATTATCTGTGCTTATACTATTAAATTTGCAGTGGAATTTTCGGGTTTATTGTATTAGATCGGAAGAGTAATGATTAATGAAAATACATAATAAAAATAAATATGAAAGGCTTTTCGCCTTTCAAGTGCATAAAAGGATCCCCCACACCAACGCGAATTCGTCGTTACGACGACAAAAACAATAATAATATATTGTGATTGATTTATTTTACCGTCATATTATTCAGTCATGGGTTTAAATGAACTCTTAACCCAAATGTATTAACCTAACATAAGAGCACACAAAACAACAATAAAATTGGGTTAATTGAGTGAAATATACATCCGGGTTTAAATTTAAATTTTTTAAAAGATCAAACATACACTCAACTTCATTAAAAGTATTTTTGTAAGCCCATAAGAAAGAGAATTTAAAATTCAAGACTTTTTATGCACTTGAAAGGCGAAAAGCCTTAAAAAGGAAAAAACAACATTTTCGATTTCATATTTATTTTTATTATGTATTTTCATTAATCATTACTCTTTCGATCTAATACAATAATGCGAAACGAAATTTTTCTGTGTTCTCCAAACAGACAACGAAACGCTTGCGAAAACACAACGGAAAATATCCTTGGAGAGTTTCACTAATTCCAAAAACAAAATCAAACCTAAACGCAAAAAATCAGAGAAACCCATGATGTAATGGCCAGTTGTACAATAGTGGTTCAGCTTCGGTTCAAGATTTTAACTCACTGATTCCGGCGGATTAACTAAAGTTCAACGCTGGTTCAAGTGTGTTATTGGTTATTATCACACACTTGAATAGTAAACCACTGTTGAAACTCAATTAATCCGCCCAAATCGGTGGATAAAAATAGCTGAACCACGGTTTAAATATAAATATTTGTACAACTGGCCCTAAGAAAATGATAAACAAAAAAAAACACAAATAAAACCCAAATGTCATTTTTCCGCACACAATAAATAGTCTGTATAATCAGTGCGAAAAAGGAGCGGAGACTTCTCCAAATAATCAGCTACAATTATACATTTCACTCTTCGAACAGCGTACTGCAAAAACGAAAAGCAGAACGAAATTTTCCGTTTATGATTTCGTTGTGTCATTTTTGTATGGGATTTTTCGTTTCGCATCAGCAGCGTATTAGGCTTTACCCGAAAATTCCACTGCAAATTTAATAATATAAGGTGAAGTCTAGACTTTATGATTCGTTTTACTAGATGATATGCTTTTTGAACATAGCCAAAATGGCCGTCGTTTTATGCATAAAGTTCCGCCATTTTACTGGTAGAATGTATCAAGTTGCACTAGTGTGTGTGTTTTAACTAATACTATTGCAACTTGATACATTCTACCACGGTCAGCTTTTTTTTCAGCTTGTAGGCAAGCCAGTTTGACAGCCGAGGATTGGTTTCTTTATTGGCGTTATTCTTTTTTACCTCAGAGCAGATCACCGAGCTGTCAAAAATTAATTCTATGTTTCTTTTTTACCTCAGACAAATCAGAGCACATAAGTCGTGTTTCTTTTTTCCATCTGAGCAAGCTCGGAGCATGATCTGTATGCTCAGAATAAAATGACCGAGCCAATCGAGCAAAACGCTGAGCGAAGCCAACTTCATACAATTTTTATGTAATTTGACAGATTACTATGCATATGACATCTTTAGTGCTCAAGTGTGTTTCATAATTAAATCTGAGGGCTCTGCTCAGAGCTTTGCTCAGAGCCAAAAAAGAAAAACGCCATATATTTCTGATCTATGAGACAAAGCACATATATATATATATACATAAACATACAAAAAAAAAAAGAGAATGAGAAAGAGAATTGATAATAAAGTTATTTCTTTGAATTAATTTGAATCTGCATTTATAATATGTACATATAATATGTACATAATAAATTATTTTATATTATTTTTTTATTAGATTTTTTTTGTGTTAGGATAAGTTTTGATTTATATCATATTTTTTTTTATCAATAAAAGAGATTTGAGAAATTTAGATGCAAATGAAATAGAAGGTGTTATCCATTTTTTTTTGATTTTTATAATTGGAAGTTGTTTCTTATTCTGGAAATTATTTTAGGTTGGAAAAATTAAGATGAATAACTGATATTTTTAATAAAAGGTGGATGTGGCAAGGGAAGTAACCTTTGAACGGCAAGGTAAAAGATGGTGAGCTTTAATGAGCTGACTTTTTTTTTAGCTAGGGAGCTACCGCAAATAATAATCGTGGATGCGGAAGCTAACGGTCGTGTCACGGGGTGATGCGTGGGTGGGTACTCCACCACCGGACGATAACAGCAGTCCAACTCGCTCTAGGGTTACCAAAGTTTTTATTCTCTCTTCCTCATAATTTCGTCGTCATCTTAATCAATAGTAATTATTTATTAATTTCTTTTTTGTTTATTGGACGAATTTCGGCTACACACATTTTTTTTTAACCTACTACTATATTTTAATTATTTTTCGGCATGATTCAAATCGTAACAACAGTTCATACCTATAATGGCAAGAACCCTTCCCATCGACGAGCAGAGCCAAGGCATAGCGCAAGCATGGCGAGTCATAATAGGTTTGAACACCTTTCGCTCCTGCTATTATCCTGTATCCTGTATACGATGGTTCACTCTGGTGGTAAGAAGGGGTGTAGGTTTTCAGGGACTTAAAAGGAGACTTTCGTCGATGTGCCCTATAGATAAAATGTTGATGGTAATGGCACTTCCCCTCAGGGAGATAAACAAGTCTTCATGAGAGTCCTGGCATACCAACCAAAAAGTGCCGTTACATGTTTTTTTTTATTTTGAGCAAAAGCTCCGATTTCGGAATAGAATTTTTGTGATATGTAAACTTGTGTTGTGTATACGAGCCGCTTAAAACAAATAATTTTACTTACATCTCCCCATCGTCCAACTACATCTAACAAATCATTACGTCCTAATGATAAGTCAATAATGCATTTATTAACAGCTTTTGATGACCGCTCTGGAACAAGATCCTCTTCAGCGATTTTAACCCATCCTAAAGATCTGACTGTAAATCTTACTAATTTGCTAGATTCAGACTTCACTGGATAACTTCTTCGCCTTAAAATTCAAATAACCTTAAATTGTTTATAGAAAAAAATTGTATTGCACTCACATGTATTCTCGAGTATGTTTTCCCTGTTCTTGAATAAATGATGGTATTGTTCGGCTTCTTGACATAGAGCAATTTTCAAAGTCCTTTAGAAAAAATTTATTTATAGGTATGAAAAAAAAACAATAATTTTAATTGAAAACATACCCTAAATTCGTAACGCGAGTATGTAGGACTGACGGGTAAATTATTATATTGATCTTCAATCGTTGGGTTATTTGCATACTCATACATAGGAGTGTTACATTCCTTTACGTCATTTATGTACTTATATTTGGGGGAAACAGGAGGCTCTCTTTGGATAGTTCCTGATTTAATATGCCAATAATAAGGCCCATCATTATCTGAGAACAAAACATTATTTAAAATTTGAGAACATTTTGTAAAAAAAAAGTATTCAACAACCCTCATGTTTTTCCCAACCAATTGGTAAGTCATTATTTTTGTCTTTTTCCTCGACACCTTCTAAACTAGCGCAATTGATTTCTTTTTCATTTTCGTAAACGTGCTCCTTCTCAGTTAAGGCATCGCTTATTAATCCAAAGTTGCAATTTTCAAGTTTTTTATTTTTCAATGCAAGTAATATTTCAGTATTAATATTTCCGGATATATATTTCATTGTTGCATTGTCAAATGCTTTACTCTTAGCATTGTGAATCAATTCAACGGGTATATTTGATTGGACTTTTAAATCAAATGATGTCGAGTAATTGAAAAGGTTCTGCTTTTCCGATGACCTAAAATATAAATTATTTATGTATTTTAAAATGTTCATCAAAAGAATACTCATATTAATTTTAAAACATACATAAAATTTTCTTTCAAATTAACACCCATTGATCCAAAGTCAATTTTTGCGTAATCTTTCCGGTTATTTCCAATTTCCGATTTGGTTATTCTATCAGATGGATGCTGTTCGTTCATTTTATCGTTATAAAAATCAGAGTTTTGGATCATATTTGTATCTTTTAAAGACACAATTTACTGACCATGATTCAAATGATTTTGTCTCACTGAGTCCTAGAAAAAAACATATATGAAGGTACTGGCTTTAATTTTTAAAAAACATCATAAAATACTACAGTAGTACAGTAAAACTAGGATTTAGGCAAAGGAAGGCAAAGATACCAACAATTTAATTTTTTTTCATTTTTGCCCTACAAAAAAACCTGAGTTGTATTTTATTTTCCTCCATAATCGAGTCAAAATTAAAATTAAATTAAATTAAGTAGAGCTGAAAATTGGTAGGTACAGATATCGGTTTTCGAATGTAACTCTTATAAATGATGAATGGTACCACAAAGTAGTTTGTGTTAAGTGTGTAGGTTATGTAATTCTCTACAAAAAAGATTCTGACGTTTTTTTTCTACGAGCAAGCAATTAGAAGATAATGCGATTTTAAAAAATATCAAATGTCGAACATAACGGTTTTTCTCACATTACCAACAATTTGTAGCTTATGTGCTTTTCTGTAAAATCGTATTCAATTTTTTTTTAATTTTTAAAAAAATTTGTCAAACATTGAGGGTTTTTTAAAATATGAGGTTTTTGTAAAATATTTTCAATTCGTTTATTGTATTCTTTTTCGTAGAAACAATCGTTTCAAAGAAAGGCCGATATCGATAAATATTTTTGTACTTAAAATAATACTAATAGTACTCTTAAATAATGGGGATTTTGTAATATATTTTAAAAAGCTTTAGGTATATACTTTTTCGTACTAGCGATCATTAAGAAGATATGTAGGTACTTATAAGTTTTTCGCACACAATATAATTTTAAATAGGGGATGTTACAACCATGCAATAATTGTTGATTTTGTGATCCTCTACAAAACTTTCTTTTTTTAAGATACATAATTTAAAAAATGTCATTACATACTTTAAAAGTTTCGTGAAAAGTAAATAATATCGGTTTTCATTATTTCCACTAGTTCCAATTAGCCATTATTTAAAATTTAAAGTACCACATTTGATCCGGATTGTCATATATGTCACCAGTGGCTGTTTTTTCGTTTAGTCGTTATCAAAAATATATTTGGTAGTGGACTAATTCTATACTTTAGATATGAAAGTCAAAATCCATTATGTTTTTTGTTCAAAAAAGAGGAAAAGTAGTTTTTGTAATTTTCAATTTTCTTTAAAACTAAAAGACTTACGAAAAGATTAATAAGAGTACCTAACAAAAACTTAATAATTCAAAATTAAAAAAAAAATTATTATAAGTTTTTTGTTCGATATTTATTTTTAAAATTTTGAGTTTGAAAATAATTTATTCAAAAACTAAGCACTAAAATAACTTCATTTAAAAAAATAATAAAATAATGAGTTTCTGGCTAAAAGCTATAACATAATGTTGTAAGTGTTGCCATTGATATTCATTTTCTATTTAAGATATTTTTTTTAAATTGTTCCCCCCCCCCTAAGGGGCGGACATATAAAGTGGTCCAATATCTTTAAATTGTTCGTGTAATGTACTAGTAATGAACAAAATTATATGCTTTTATTACAAAATGCACAATTTTTTAACCAAGCCGCTCCACAATATAAAAAAGTAAAACCCATAACCCTACTACTCTTTATGGCTTATATGACTGGACTATTAGTAAATGGTGTCCACTATTTTTCGAAATAAATTTCCCTGACTTTCCCTGACCAATTTCAAAATGTTCCCTGACCAAAAAATATTGTTTTGAAATATCATTTCATAAGTGCTAGGTACGTATATATATAATTCCATAAAGTGGTAGGTACGTATTTATATGATTCCATAAAGTGGTAGGAAATGTGCATATTTGAATGGAGTTCATTAAATGTCAGACCAAAGGAACTAACCTTGTATTTTTCAAAGATCTATCTATCTATTACAGATTGCATTGAAAGCGAAAAATAGTAACTGCACAAATTAAACATAAAAGTAAAAATTGTTAGTATGGATATAACTATTTCAAAATGTGTTTATAGAAAGAAAAGCTTCATAATAACGTCGTACATTTTTGTATTTTAGAAATTAAATAATTACATTAAAAATTACAATTTTTTCAAGAGCGAGAGCTGGTAATTTATTTTGTATTTTTCAGCTTGGGCTTCCATTTTTAACTTTTTCTTTTGATCATGAAGTTTTTTGATATCTTGTTCGCTTTTTCTTTTAAAGTCAACAGCATTCTCTTCTGTTTGTTGATGCTTTTTTTTCTTCTAAATGTCTTATCCTAATGTATCGACTGTGTGATGCTTTAATATTAGAAATTAAACTTGATGTTATTTCTACATTTGACACTTTTCCAGTCTCTTTTACACCATCTAAAACTCGCCGTTGAGCAACAAGAGATTCTTCAGGTTTTCCACTAAAAGAGTCTTGTTAATAAAAGAAAACTAATTTCAACTGATGCATTACCATGGAATAATATTAAAACTTTTTTTGTTATTTTCCATAAATCCTTATAATTTTGGTTCTTGCTCAAATTATTATTGAAATAAAAATGATGATGAACTCTTTGGGTTGTTTCATTCAAAACAAAGTCTTTGCATTCCTTACTAAAAATTGTTGTTGCATCTGTACAATCATTTACGTACTGTTTCTTTGCCCTCTCCGCGTATTCATCGTCTACACGATTAGAATCATAGAGATAATGAAGCAGGTTTTAAGTCTCTTTGTGTAAATATTATAGCTTTTTAAAATAGTTGTGGGGTTTAAACTCGATAAGTTCGCTACGAGATCATACCTCAACATACTTATTTCTTCTATTTTAGAGACTATAGTAATAATTTATTTGCGGAATTCGAGTTTAAACTTCAAAATTTCTTTTTCTCCTGTAGTACCTACCTTTTATTTTTTTTTGTAATCAACTTAAAACCAATCTCAACGTTTTTTACTTCCATTAGACAGATCAATCGCCAATAGTTGAGATGCTTTCGTGCAATCGTTAATGATCTTTTTTACTATGCGTGATAATAAGTTTTTTATCAATATAAGTAAATCTTCATATTATATGTAAGTAAAATACTAAAGGGTTTTAGCTTGATATTTTGTTAAAAAAGGTTCAAATTCCGATGTAATGTATAAAAAAATAAAAGCTTGGACTCGAAGAACTCGTCTTTAAAAAAAATTTTGAGGTTTTCAACAGGCTGCAGATATGGCAAAAGATATGAAATAAATAATTTTAAACGGAGATTTCATCTTAACAAAATTTTCGGTCAGGAAAACGTTTCTTATGTTAAAAAGTGAAAAAGGAGTTGAACGAATTTTTAAAAAATGATATAGACAAAATTCTCTGACCGCTTTCCAAATTCCCTGACTATCCCTGACTTTCCCTGACCAAAATTGTGTTCCCTGACTTTCCAGTTTAGCGGACACCATGTAGTTGATAAAAAATATCAGCCGCGTTTTATTTTCCCCCAGATCAAATTCAGATCAGATCATAACAATAAAACAACCCAGTGACAACATTCATTCATTTATTTAATTATTTGGTTTGTTAAACATTGTTAATATATAAACTATGAATATTATAGCTATTGCATTGCCGTCAGCTCGATTAGCAAATTAAGTAATTTATAATTTATTTTGGGAGAATTCACTAACAAAATTCAGCTAGAAGTAACATCCTATGTATATAAATGTTGTTCAAAAAAAGATAAAGTGTTTTCCAGTCTTAATTATTGAGCACTGTGATTGTTTCCTGTACCGTCATAGTTTTCTTTCCTAAGTATTTATTTCGTTGAGGAGCAAAAATTGGACAAATACTCATAAAGTGGAAACAGTCTTCTTTGGCCTTCAAATTACATAGCGTGCAAAACTGGTTAAAACTGCCATTGTATGGAGTTCCATTAAGCCCGATGCCTTTACATCTTGTTTTAAAAATAAGATATTTCTTTGTAACATAACGAATCATTAAAATAATTTGATTGGACAAGGTCATGTTCTAGTTGAGAGTACAGAAGTCTGCTCTCTGATTTCCGAGCCTCTTCTATGAAAGAGGCGAAAGCATCACGTACAGAATTTTCATGCATTTCTATCACCTTATAAAGTTGCTCTTTTAAATTACCTACATTAGAAGGATTCAACACAACTACTTCACCACAAGCGTTTCCTAAATTTTTCCATTTTGGAACCCACCAGTCCTCGTTTTTCAGCTCGTACAGTGCCATTCGTTTTGTCAGTCGGGCATCCTGATGAGACAGAACTTTGACTATGTAGTTGCTTGTAACTTAAGAGTGCTGGTAAAAAGTTTAGGGAGTCCTGTTTCAAGACATAAGGCATAGTTGGGTGTATTAAGTGGTAGATTAAAAAGTTTCTTTAAAAAGTGTCTATGGAATTTCTCCATTGCTTCGAATTCATTGGATCCTCACACCTGGGCAGCATAGCAGATTGAACTCTTAATAACAGCATTATCATGTCTACGCAATCCGAAGACATGACGGACAGTATCGTTGAAAGCAACTTGTAATCTTTGTTGACAAATTGAATCGAAATTGCTTTACACGATCTCAGCATATAGGATATAATGTTAACAAGTTTTCTTAGCAGGCGTAAATCCAACGATAACATTATGATATACCCAAGATCAGTATAATGATCACTGAGACCGAAGAAATTTAGCAGTTTACATTTAAGAATAATATGATTAACTTTATCAAAGGGCTTTGAAAAATCGAGTAAGCACAGGAGATTGATAACACTTTATCGTACCCAAATGTCTTTAAGATGTGATTAGCGCTAAAGCCCGATTGTTTTAGAATCCTTGATGACCGAACTAAAGTTGTTGAATGGTTACGGGCTACGCGATATAAAATCATAAATTTTTTGCAGAACTCGAATGAAAAAAACATGCACCATGAGCTCCCAAAAATAAGTTTAATTAGGCTTTTGGAGAATCTTATGAGAGGAAAAATGTTATCATCATCTCCTCTCAAATTCCAGAAGTCCTCTTTGGAATAAAACAATTCAGAATAGAAATATTTCATATTTAAATCAATTTTGCAAGAGTCCGTGACGACATAATTCAAACAAACAGACTGTCAATTCACTGAACAAAGATATTTTAAATTTCAAATGAAAGCCTGTTTACATGTAGATATGTGAAGGTGAATACAGATGAAATCTTTCAGACAAGAAAGATCACATATTTCGTCTTGAGATCTCACCCAGAATGCATCTTTTTTTTATTTAAACATTCAAAAATAGAAAAAGTTTAAAAAAATATGAAATCTTCTAGATTTTTAGAAGCTGCTTAAGAGAGATGAGTATGTGCAAGCTTAAAAAAAAGTATAAATACTTCACGTCATGCTATTATGTCAAAAAACTAAGACTGTGTGTGGACTAAATTAAAATCTCGTTAAATTGTATACAAAGTTTAATTTTTGACAAATTTGAGGTGAATCTGTACGTGGAAACGTCAAAATTTAATGTCAGATAAAATTTTATCGATTTTTTAATCCAATTCCTAAACGACCTAATGTGCAAGTATTTTTCGTAAACGTTAATTGACACATAAAATAATATTGCTGTTAAAATGGTTTCTACTAAATTTCCATATATTTTTCAAAAAAATATTATGTCTTTTGAATGATTTTGTTTTGTGAAGGATTATTAAAATACATACGAAGCCTATTAAATGACCACATCAATCTTCTTACTTAGGGTTGCATATTAAGAAGCTTCTCGTTGCGAAAAATTTTGAAATCGTGATTCACGTCGAGTTACCATGATTTTGGGTGAAATTGCTTCTACAAAGAATATTAATGATGAAGAAAAGTTCGAACGATGGGAGTAAAAACCAATACGATGTATTTTTATTTTTCATCATAAATGTTTTGTTGTCATGCGCTATTGTTTTGGAAGAATGTAAGGGTTTTAAGTGGTTCGTAGTTTCAACTTCAACTAACTGCAACATAAACAATTGATTTATTTTACGAAAATATATCTAAATATTTTTTTCGAAACTTTGATGTATCTAATTGTAGGATTATTGAAATAAAACAAAAATTCAATCATAGGGAAAAATGTTTACTCACATATTTTAAATGTACCTCAGACTAACTAAAACTCGCAACAAAAACTTTGGTCAATTTGTTTCATAAATTCTCATAGCGTTAAATGAAAAAAGAACCTTGCATGATTCACCCACTGCCTATGATGGTGTTGAAGAAAAGATATTTTCCTATCTACATATAGGTACATGTAAACGTAAAGGACTCTTCAATTCCTTTTTTACCAGATTGATTGATTGAGGTTAAGATGTTTATTTTCAACAGTATTGGAAGTAGAATTATAATAGAATTAAGTGGATTTAAACCCGGAAAAAATGTTCACAACACATATGTATTTAATTATTTTCACCTTCCCTGTGATGCATTGATTTTTGAATGCATTTACTAAACCACTGCCTGCGGGGGTGTATTTCGAGTACTTATAATACTTATTTCACCATACAAAAAAAAACTTTTCTCCTTTTAGTAGTACACACATACAAAGATGTCTGAACAAATACAAATAATATTAATTAGGGGTTTCAAATTTAACGCAAAACTTTTAATACAAAAAACTTAAATAATTCATCTTTACTTTAACAAAGATGAAACCATAAAACATTAAATATCAAAACCATACGAAAAGCTAATTGAATACGATAAAAATATTAATATAATTGCAAACATAAAAACACCAAATATTTGTTATTACTTCGATTTTCTTTATAAAAATAAGCCTTTATTATTTCTTACTTGAAACACCAAATTCTCTTTAATAAAATGTAAACGCAGTAAAAATTCTGCTTAGTTAATGATTGAAAAGTTTTTGTTGCATATAGTGTATAGTATGACATCAACAAGGGAAGTTTGTTCTCATTGTTTTTGTGTCAAAGCATAACGCATGCGTTAAAACTAAATATTTTCAAACCTTAATTTTCTTTGTAGAATTCCACTATCCTGAAAGGACTGTTCCATTTGAATTGAATGGAAGTGTTTCATTGTGTTTATGGGAATATCTGTAAAGAAAATGTAAAGTTATTTGAATACTAAGAGCTAATAGTTTAGTTTAGTTTATTTATTTATTCATCAAACAGAGAGTTTTAGGGCTTGTTTCACAATGTCTGAGTAAAGTTCTGATTAATTACTCGAACATAAATACTGGCACGGGGTCATAAGTCCACAAACCAAAAAATAATATTTTTTCATTTATAACCTATTCAAGTCGTCAAAAAACAATTGTAAGTTTTTCTCCTGTGGACTCTATGACCCTGTGCCAGTGTTTATGTGTCAAGTAACTAATCAGAACTTTACTCAGGCATTGTGAAACAGACCCTTACTCTTACAGACTACTGATGGAATTCCTCCAATACTTTTGAAAGAATGTAGATTTATACTAGCTCAGCCCCTTCAATTGTTGTTTGAGTTTTCTATGAAATCGGGGCAATTTCCGTGCTTATGGAAAAACTCTTTTCTCACTCCAATTTTTAAGAAGGGTGACAAAACTGATATAAGGAACTATATAGGCCCATATCCAAACTGTCTTGTATTCCAAAAACTCTTTGAACGAGTCGTATGTGAGACTCTAGCATTCCATACCAAGAATATTATTTGTGAACAACAGCATGGGTTCATCAGGATAAAATCAACAGTGACAAACCTCTTAACCTTCTTGCATAAATGTTCTAATGCATTAGAAAATGGAAGTGAAGTTGACTGCGTGTACACAGATTTTTCTAAGGCATTCGATCAACTAAGTCACAACATTATTGTTTACAAACTAAAAGCATTCGGTTTTCCACCTTTCTTTATAGCGTGGATAAAATCGTACCTGGAAAATAGATCCTATCAGGTAAAATTCCGAAATTCTCTTTCAAACCTCTTCACTGCTCACTCAGGTGATCTGGGCCCATTTTTATTCATTCTTGCTATAAATGATGTAATATCATGTATACGTTCTAGTGAAATTGTCATATTTGCTGATGATATAAAAATCTTTAAGACAATAAAGGCTAACCATGAGCATGTTCTTCTGCAAGACGATATTGACAGCTTTACTGTTTGGTGTGGAAAAAACGGCCTGTCTCTCAACCCTTCCAAATGCCAAACAATTACTTTCTCAAGAAAGCGGGTTGCAAGTGCTTTTGATTATTCTATTTCGTTACAAAAACTTGACCGTGTCTTTAGCTTTAAGGACTTGGGTGTTCACTTCAGCTCTAATTTAGAATTCACTGAACACATAAACTACATTGTAAACAAAGCGAACTCCATGCTCAGGTTTATAAAACGTTGAAACGAAGGGAATTTAACGATCCTTATGTTACTCTTTCATTATATACAATTGTTATGTGCGACCACATCTTGAGTACGCCTGTCAAGTATGGACTCCCTTCTATGAAATTCATAAAAACCGAATTGAATCAATACAACATAAATTCATTCGCTTTGCTCTGAAAGGTCTTTCTTGGGCGGATCCGTTCAACCTATACCACCTTATGAACATCGGATCCAGCTCCTGCAGGTCCAAAAATTATACCAAAGGCGTGTTAATAATGATTTATTATTTCTTCACCAACTCATTAATGGTCAAATTGACGCTCCTAATTTGCTGGCCTGTATTGGCATAAATTAACGTAGAGGATCCCACCACCTGCGAAGATTTGAACTTTTACATTGCAATTTTCATAGAACTAACTATGGAATACATGAACCTCTTAACCGTATGAGCAGGCTTTTCAATTTAAATGGTTCCTCTGTTGATTTTAACACGAGTAAAATTGGATTAAAAAAAGCGTTTCGAACCAGTGCTCCACGGTCGTGATTATTTTTATTTTTTGACGTCAGACACTTTTGTTCTGTATAATTCTGTATTATTTGTTTATTTTTATGTATATTGTATATGTTTAATTTTGTTACTATGTATTATGTTTTTATATTTGCATGTGTTATTAGTTTGCATTATTTTTACTAATTTACTAACCACTAACACATTTACTTCTGATGAGCCTCTGATTGTAGTTTGCAGCTTGATCTAAGCTCACTACAACAAAGATTCTGAAGTGTTAAAAAAAAAAATATAAAATAAATATAAAATATGTACATTATATATAAAAAAAAAGATAAATAAATAATAAAATTACATATCGTGTAGTGATAGCAAAGCCAATCATAAAGCGTTTCGAACCAGTGCTCCACGGTCGTGATTATTTTTATTTATTGACGTCAGACACTTTTGTTCTGTATAATTCTGTATTATTTGTTTATTTTTATGTATATTATATATGTTAAATTTTGTTACTATGTATTATGTTTTTATATTTGCATGTGTTATTAGTTTGCATTATTTTTACTAATTTACTAACCACTAACACATTTACTTCTGATGAGCCTCTGATTGTAGTTTGCAGCTTGATCTAAGCTCACTACAACACAGATTCTGAAGTGTTAAAAAAAAAAATATAAAATAAATATAAAATATGTACATTATATATAAACAAAAAGATAAATAAATAATAAAATTACATATCGTGTAGTGATAGCAAAGCCAATCATACATTTTTTTTTCAATACATCCCTTGAATTATTTGAAAAAATATCTATAAAATAATAAACAACATTGAGAAGAAAATACTTCTTTACTTAAGCGTTTGAATGTCTATAAGCATGCATCTACATAGATCCGCGTTTCCCAAAGTGTGCTCCGTGAAGAATATCAAAGTGCTCCTCGGAAATATCAGAAAAAATATCAAAATTCCATTACACTATAGACTATAGTTAATTTAGCGCTTCTGAACTTGTTATTTTGATTGCAGCAATCGAATTTGAAATGTTCATTTAAAAAGAAATAAATAAATTGAAACAAATATGTAGTAAACTACCTATTTTTTCAAAAAGCAACCCTTGTAATCAGTCAAATGCCGAAAAGAATCAAGAGTTAGTATTTTTTAGTTGCTAAATTTATTATTTAATAATTACTTACTAAAATTTGGTGGGTTCACATGTCAAGCTTTAAAAACGTTTTGAATTGTGCATATAATAAAAAAAATTTAGACTTTATGTTTACTTATGTTTTGAACTCGGTTTTTTGAATATGATCCAATTTAAAAAACTAGAATTAAAACCCAGTTTTAAAAGCTTGACAATTAAAATATTGTGGTCAACTCTGTCGAATGCTTTAGAAAAATCAGTAAAAATAACATCAGTTTGATGACTGTTCTCAAATCCATAGAGAACTTATTCGCATAACGTTGATAGGTTTGTAGAGGTAGATCTACCGGACACAAAGTCATGTTGAAAATCAGATATAAAATTCTTAATAAGAAAATTTAACTTTAAAAAATTTTGGGATCACTGATAATTTGCATATTGTTCTATAGTTGGTAACATTTTGCTTCGATCCCGATTTATGAATTGTAGTTATAAATGATATCTTCCAATGGTCTAAAAACTGGCCTGTTTGTAGAGATTTATTGAAAAGCAAACTAAGCGGCAAAGCAAGAGAAGCAGCACAGCTTTTTCGAGCAATAGGCGCAATATTATCAGGCCAAGCACTTTTTTTCACATCAAGACTATTCAAAGCTTTGAAAACATCAGAAACACTCCATTGTCCATACTTCCAACATTTAAATATAAAAAAAAAAAAATATTTGGTTGAAAATTGGATGACAATTGCCGACAATTTTTTGTCTTCCAATTAAAAATTGTCTGTTTACACGGTTGGAAGACTTTAGAGATCAAAAAATTGGTAGACTCATTTTTAATTTTAAACTTTATTTTAGAAGTGAAGTATAAAACATAAACATAAAACCATTCGGTTTTTTTTGTTTGATTTAGAATTAAAATTAACATTGACCACAAACAGCCAATTTAGCACTTCATGTCACAATTTTCAAAAAAAAATTGGTCTAAACTTTTTTTTTCATTTTTTTTATCAAAATTTTGAGTTTGCATACGAATTTTTCAAAAACTGTTGACATACAAATTTTGTTTCAATTTAGAATTATAGATCAGATTTCTGGCTTCCACAACCGGTATAGTACTTTATTGTAGTGCTGCCGTTGTTTTTAATATTTTTTTTTAAATTTAAGTCATTTTTTTCTAAAACCACCGTTATCAATTCTTGGCGCCATAGTTATCGTACTCGGGCCCTTTTCGTTGTTTTAAAAAACACTTTTTCAATTTTTTTTCTTCAAAAGCGAATATATAATTTTGGTTTTTTCCTCCACAATAGAAAACATTTATCTGCCAATTGAAAATTGGATGATGTTTTTGGCAGAACATCATCCAATATCCAATTAGCCGACAATCGTCCAATTATCTGAAAATAAGAAAAATTGTGTGTTTAGACGAGTTCATACGATTGCAAGAAGTCTGCCAATTTTTGATAGAAAATTGGCCGACGATTGGCTGCCAATTTTTTTTCTGTCACTTTTGACAGATAAAATTGGATGTTTACATGGTTGATAGAAAATTGGTGAAAACTTTTTGCGAAAAGTCGGCCAATATTGGATGATCTTCCAATCGTGTATACTTAGCTTTATAATCAAAATAAAATTCTGGTGTATCAATTGATTCTTTAATATAAGTTAAAAATGTACACTCTACAGTAAAACAAATATGATGAATTGAGTTTTTGACAGCAGGAAAATTAGTCTTTTCGATATATATAAGCTTCAAACTCTTTATCCACGAAAATTAAATCCAATATACGATTCAGACTATTAGGGAAATTATTAACTTGAATAAGATTAAATTGACTGAAAAAATCTATGACTGACGTTTCTATGTTAGTATGCAGTGGCGTAGCTAGCATGAGTGGCACCCAGGGTGGAAATTATGATGTCCCGAATGAAAAACAGTAAAATAAATGAAATTCCACTATTCCATATAATATGTATTATGATTTGTTTTATTTAAATTCAAATAAAAAATTTAAAAAAGGAGAAAAAAAAATTAATGTTTACACATTATACGCATAATATATAAAAAAAAACAGAACAAACATTAATATAATATACACATTATAATACATGTAGGAACTTAAAACGTCTTCTTCCTAGCTTTTAAAGCAGACAATTAGTTGACAAATGACAACGTCATCAAAATTTATTTGCTGGGTCGCCTCATGTTTAAAGCCTAGTACGCTGCTGATGCGAAACGAAATTTTTCTGTGATCTCCAAACAGAAAACGAAACGCTTCCGAAAACACAACGGACAATATCCTTGGAGAGTTTCACTAATTCCAAAAACTAAATCAGACATAAACGCAAATAATCAGAGAAACCCATGATGTAACAAAATTAAAAACACAAATAAAACTAAAATGTCATTTTTCCGCACACAAAAAAATGTCTGGATAATTAATTCAATGCGAAAAAGGAGCGGAGACTTCTCCAAATAATCTGCTACAATTATAAATTTCGCTCTTCCAACAGCGAAAATTTTCGTTTATGATTTCGTTGTGTCATTTTTATATGGGATTTTTCGTTTCGCATCAGCAGCGTACTAGGCTTAATAGTTAAAATTCCCAGATTGTTAAGCCTCTTTAGTATATATAACCCATAGTATATATACTCCTTGGTAGATTTCGGGTGTCACCCCCAAATGGGTGACAGCCGGGGTGGTACCCCCAGCCCCTCCCTTGCTATGCCACTGTCAGTATGAACATTGAATGGTAATAAAAATTTGTCATCCAAGTCTAATTTCCAGCTTATATCTGCAAGATTGAAATCTCCTAAAATTATCGCATGATCACGTCTTGTACTTTGATCTGATGTGGATCAGATCCCCATATTAAAACAAACAGGATCACAGTGACAGCCAGGGTATATATCCGTCTCTTTTTGCATTGTGTTTCTTTTCATGATTTAGTTGACTTTTTTCTTTGCACTACAGTTTACACTACCTTACCATACTAATAATAAAAAAGTACTAGATTTTGGATCATCAAATAGATTCAGAAAAAAAGTGGGATTACATGTTGTTTTTGTATTTACGTGTAAAAATTTGATCCTGATCACATCATGTGCCTATATTATCTAGAGAACCGACTCGTACATGGCACTGATCTCTATAATATACTGGATAGTGTATTTCCTATGTGTATAACAAAAAATACGTATTCCAAAAAGGTATTAACCATCGCTGTACGGCTTCGTTAGCCAGATACACTCCAAAATGTTTTTGAATTTTCTTCATGATGGCAAAAATTAAATGAACCTCTACTATAGTTTTCATAGCTTCTGCAAAATAAAAATAAAAACAGCAATCTTAAATGAAATTCTTGAAAGCATCTCATCACTTACCCATAACGACCTAAGCTAAGGGTTACCAGCTCTAAAATCACCAAAGCCTGACAGAAAAGAAAGAAAAGCCTGATTTTTTAGAAAAAAAGCCTGACAAATAAAAAAACATTTTTTTCCTTTTTGAAACTTCATTTTTATAAAAAAATATAAATTAAAAGATAACTTAACTTGATTTTGCTGCACGAAGACGACGAGGCGATAAATAGATTGCAACTGCAATCTGCAGCAGACACAAATAAAAGCACACAAAAAAATGCGTCATAAAATTGAAGTGTCATATCTTGCACAATAGGGTGATTCAAAAAAACACCTTTCTCGAAATTCAACAAGGACCGGGCGAAATTATGAAACTAAGATTGAAAACAAAAAATTAACACCAAAAAATTCAAAATCGAACAGCATTTAGCGGTCGCTACCAGCGCTTTTTCAATAACTTAGCTTGAAAATCTTTGAAAATTGGAATTTTTCTCAAATGTTAAAAGCTGCATAACTTTTCTAGTTTTGGTGCTAAAAGTATGAAATTTTCAGGGATTTCATTATTTCCCGGTTGAATTTCGAGAAAGGTGTTTTTTTTAATCACCCTATTGCACAACTCTTTGTCTCTTTCTAAAAACAAATAAATAAAAAAAATTAATGTGTTCATGTGTATTTCGATTTGAAAGCATTCAGTAAACGTTTTTCTTCCAACGATTATATTTTGTGCGATAATTAATTATAAAAAAAGCCTGACAAAGGTCGAAACCTGGCCAAAGCCTGACGCGTCAGGCGAAATCCTGACAGATGGTTAGCCTACCTAACCCAGAAATTACTTTTATATAGACATTTTTTGGAATCTTTTTTCGATTTGAAAATAGTTTTCAGAAACACTTAGGGGAATTCAAATGAAAATTAGAACTATTGCAACCATCCTTATAAAGCTAGTAGTTTTGAAACGACAGCGTGGTATATCTAACAATTTCAAGAAATTTCTATTATTTTCAAGAAATTTCATTAAATTCTTTAATTACATCTTGGATGTCTCCTACACTGTCCAAATGCAGAAACCCATAGTTCCGCACAATGTCACACACTCCACGACCGTACCATATTTCTCAAATAATTCTCGCATCTCCGGTCCTCGGGTCTTGTCCATCAGATTGCCAACAAAGACTTGGTTTCCGGCGTGTTGGTCGGATTGATTTTTTTATCAAAATTTCTTGAAGCCTAGGTGAGGTTAATAAATTCGTGCGGGGACGTAGCGCGGCTACCGAATCCTAGGGAGCTAGTAAGGAAGGAGTTAAGAGACCGTAGGAGTAGCCGATTCGACGAGGACGGAGCAACGTGTTCCGGAAGCGCTAGCTCTTGAAATCGAGAATCTAGTTTCTTAAATTGATTTGTTTTTCTTTTTGTTAAGTATACACTTAACTTTGAGCAAACAAAAATTAAGTATTTTACGATTATGTATTTAGAAAATTTTCGCGGACAAGCTGAAAAGTTGTGTTGTACTGCAACACAATACACAAATAAATTTTGAGGTTATGAGATAAATTTGGCATTTATGTTTTCTTATACTGTTATACTGTAGAACAGTTTAAATGTGCCTTGGCACTTGTGAGATGGAAAAACTTTATTGTTGAAGTAAAACGATAAAGTATTTTTGTTTTAAGTAGTAGTTTTTATTTTTTTCTTATACTTTTGTTTCTTATTTTCGTTACTTTGTTGTTAGCTTTTATTCTAAAATATTCTCGTATATAAGGTTTGTTTTTCTAGTTTAGAAGTAATTTAACCAGCATCTTCGAGATCAATTTTATTATATGTATATCCTGCTAAGTTTTCCAATGCATCATATTGTAGTTCTTCAAATTCATCTTCCTTCGGTTATCACATCTTTATTTTTAAGTATTAAGGCTCTCCCAAACCAACTCGAAACATTCGCCGACGACAGATTTTTGTTGTTGTTTAGCGTTGTGTATGTGTCATATTTTATGTTATTGTGAATGATTCGCTACGATTTCGCGTTGGTTTGGGAGAGCCTTTATACTACGTTTTCATTGGAGCCGAAATGAGGTAATTTCGTAAATTACAGAAAAAGTGTTTTCATTGCAAATTTGCTAATTTCGTTTGACAGATAACATCATTTTGAATTTGTTTTGGCAGTTAATAGCTTCTTTTTGTTGAGTTCTCTTTCTGTTTCTGTTTTCTATATATCGAATTTTGACATTTTCAATGATTTCCAATGGGTTTCCACTATAGTCCGGGAGGCGACCGTCGGATTACCTATCTCATCGGGATTACGAAAATGAGTACCAATCGATAGCACTTTTAATAACATTCTCAAAACCACTGGTCGGGCAAACTTTTTCAGGGAAGTTTTGGCGGGACAGGGCCACTTCCGGTACTGATTTTTGACGAGTACCTATCTCATAGGGATTTTGAAAAAAGTTATTGTCAATAGGAAGAGTTTTGCACGCAGATTCTGAAAGTATTGGTCGGGCGAAAAAAAATCAGGGAATAAATGCTTGCCCGACCATTTCAAAAAACCGTTTTTTTGATGAGAACCTATCTCATCGGGATTGTGGGTGATATGGGTATCAAACGAAAGGTAAGACTGCCCTCTTCATAAATCCAGTGGTCGGGCAAACTTTTTCAGGGAATAACCTGCCGCCCGACTACTTCGAAGACAAAAATTGATTTTTTTTCGTTTAACTTCAGAAATAAAAAAATATCACTACCGTTGTCAAATAAATTTAAAATTAGTATAGAACGATAGCCTACCTTGCTTTTTATAATATAGAAATAACTTCAGGCGAGAAAAGTTTTTTTAAACTATTTTTTTGACATTTTTTATGATTTTTTTGCACTTAAAAATGGATTTAAAAAAAAAACTATTTTTGAACTTTATAAAAAGTGCTAAGTACTTATAATTTTATGTTTTCGCATTTTCAATTACTCGAAACTACTGAAGAACTTGATATTTAACCATTAACTTTAACATTCTCAACCAAAACTCCAACTTCAGTTATATTTAAATCAACATAACACACAGAAGCAGATACTATTTCAAAATATTTATTTAGTTCATTTTTTTTTTACTATAATTTCATAATTTTTTCAAATAACAGAAAATTATATAACAAAATATATCAACAATATACACATGTAACGGTGTTATACCAACAGAATTAAATAAAATTATAGAGATAAATAATGCTTAATACATTTTTCGTTAATATTCCTCGTCATCGGAGTCTTGTTCATTATCTGTTTCTTCATCAATATCATTTTGATATGTCATAGAAATATCAAGAGGTGTTGGCTCTCCTTCAAACTAGGCTTGTGTAGTTCGCAAACGAACTAGTTCAAAGAACTAGTTCAGTTCAGTGAACGAGTGAACTTATCTCAGACATCTAGTTCAATAGTGCATTTAAGTTCAATTTTTATATCATTGCGTTACTTGAAATCAACATGAATTTTTTTTCGCAGACTACAGAATTCAATCATGACATGACAGACTATTTCATTTGAATTATTAATTTTTTTTAAATAAAAAAATTAAACACCCAAACAAATGCGATTCATTCGTTGACGACGACGAAAGTAAGAATAACAACATATAGTTGTCATTGAAAACAACAACAGAATACAATACGAACAACTCGCATTGGTTTGGGAGAGCCTTAACTTGCCGCGTTCTTTAGATAAAAGGTAATTCAACATTATAGAAATATTGAAGTTCGATGGAACTTTAGCTTAAATGGCAAAACCCTATATTCTTGATATTTTGCTTTCAGCTTGTGATTTTAAATAAAATAATGAGTTTTTGTTCTTTGATCCAACTTTGCAATTGTTTTAATTTTACTGACGCTTAGACGCGATTCAAATTAGTTAAAGTTTTTTTTTTTTTAATTTCTGTACAAAAAATTTCTGTGAAAAAAATATTTTGAACTAAATTGAACTCAAATGAACGAACTAGTTCAGTAGCGTGAATTGAACTAAATTGATCGCTCACTTAAATAAACTTAACTGCCCAACTCTACTTCAAACCAAAGGGGCAGAAATGTTTCATTTTTTAAAATCAGAGTCACTAAAAGTTTGAAGATGGCCCTCTTGTCTAGATGGAAAGTAAAGTCCGTGAACAGTTTTTCCTCTTACATACTTCAAAATATGCTTAATGGCGCGGCGTTCCAATGTATTTTCTTACGTTGTTCCTTGTACTGACTGGCGTTGTTGACCGCAAATGTTACATCCGGTCGAGTAGCTATAGACAAGTACATTAAACTGCCTATTACTTGACGATAAGGCGTATTTGATGCATCTTGTTCACTACTTCCATGAATATCTGCACACATTTGGTGATGAGAATCTGCTGAAATCGCAACTGAATTTACATCCTCCATTTTGAATCTTTTGAGAATCTTTTGGGCGTATGCTTCTTGGTGAACGAAAAAAAAACATCTCTCATTTTCTCTATTTGTAAGCCTAAATTAGTTTTTATTTCTCCTGATGTTATATCAAATTCTACGTTTAATTTTGAAATAAGTACTGTTACCGTCCTCAGATTTGATGCTGCAATTAATCCATCATCGATATGAATTGTTAGTAAAATCTAAGCGTCTTTCTGTCCATTTGTAAAAACATATGCGTCTGCACTAGTTGGATGGAGTCCTAGTCTATTGAGTACTGCAATGAATCGTTGATTCCAACATCTGGATGCCTGTTACCATACAGACTCTTATTTAGTTTTCAAACTTGCTTGGATCCATCTTCATAGCCCTTAGGTTTCTGCATGTAGATTGATTCTTCTATTTTCCCATAAAGAAAGGCTGTTTTTACATCGAACTGAGGAAGAAACATCTTTTGCGATGCCGCAATGGAAAAAATGATGCGAATGGAATCAAATCTGGTGACAGGACAGAAATTCTCATGATAATCAATTCCTGCTGTTTGTTTGAAGCCCCTAGCTATCAACCTAGCTTTAAATCGATGGACACTGCCGTCATTATTCAGTTTGAGTTTATATGTCCAACGTTTATCAATAATTTGTTTATTGACTAATGTCCAAGTCTCATTCCTTTTCAGGGACTTTATTTCATCGTCCATAGCTTCTTTCCAATTGAGGGCTTCCGTGCATGTTATAGCTACATCGAATGTTTCTGGTTCGATCTGATCTGCAAAGGCAACATTAACATCGAAGTACCTGCCGGGTGTCTTGATTGCAGTCCAGTTCCTGAGTATACGTTTTTTACTGCATTCTGCAATCTAAATATTTTGTGGTTGTTCTGTTTGTTGTGAATCAATAATTTCTTGAGATTTTTGAGTGGATCTTTGATCATCAATGAATATTAGAAACCTCATTCGAAGATTGTGGTATTTGATCTTGGTCTCGATGTTTTTCTTCGTTGTTTGTTGGAAAGATGAAAGACACTTCATTTTATGTTCTTCCTCAGAATAACTAGTGAATATAACGTCTCTGTATATTTTTACCTCATTTATCGTTGGAATCCAAACATGGGATTTTCTTCGTGACCAACAAAATACCCTTTTTCTGCCTTTGCATCCCATTTTTCGCGATATGTAGAAAAACTTCCTCGCCAAAGATATTTAGACTGTCAAGACAGGATTTTCTTCCAAGTCCAAACCAAATTTCGATCGGTGTCAATTCTTGTGCGGTTTAGTGTGTAGGTTGCATAATTTGCTTGAACCGATGTTCGTGCGAGTTCGACTATGGCTCGATTTTCACGTTCTATTGCACCGTTCTGTTCTGGAGTATATGGAACAGTCTTTTGATGGATGATTCCATATCGATGAGTGAGTTCGCTGACTTCTTGATTAATAAATTCCAGTCCATTCCTCACCCCAGTATTGGTGTTCTCTAAACGACAAAAACCTACTTTCGAGAAAATGACGTTTGAATTCGAATACCAGAAAAACCTTCAATAAATAAACCATTAAGGTTCCCCCACACCAACGCGAATTTTCGGTGACGACGACGAAAACAACAATAACAACAAGTGGTTGTCAATGAAAACAACACGTTGTTATTTTATTATTGTTTTCGTCGTCGCCACCGAAAATTCGCGTTGGAGTGGGGGAACCTTTAAACAAATTTTATAAAATAGAGGCTATTGGGTTCTACTTACACTTAAATTTTTGTTTCGATCGGTTCATTGGTTTTCTTTAAATCACTAAATTAAAAAAAAAATTGCATATGTGGCATAACTTTATTTCTCAAATAATGCTAATTTGTATGTGGCACACTATTTGTCCAAATTATGAGGCATTTAAATATGGAACACGATTGTCTTTTTTGGATGCGTATAGAGCATATTTTCATACAAAAGTAAAAAAGTGCATTTTTTAAAATTACTGTTATTTTATTTTGCTTATTGTTTTTTCTGTTGAACTTAATTTTTCATAGACAAAACAAGCTAAGGTAACTTTTAAAATAAAAAAAGTATTCGAAAATTTTCTTGTTCGTTCATGACTGATATCTTAAAATCCGACATTTCAGGATTTTGAAATTCTATAAAAAAAAATAGTTTACCTACCTACAAAAGGCAAAAAAAGAGTAAATATAAAATAAAAATTTTATGTATTAAATCATTATAATATGAACATACAAGAATTACCTAATTTCAAAAAAAAAATTAATTAACCTGTTTTCCAAATTTTTTTTTTGAAAATTTTTGTATGCAATAATTTAAACTTAATAGGACCATCTGCATGAACATTTTGATCGAAATCGGTTAACGAGAAAGTCGAAAATAAAAAGGTTTTATGACTGGTACCGTTAAAAGTATAGTTTTTGATTCAATTTTAACGAATTGTATGTGTGTATCACTTATGTACTGAAATCATACTTAATATTTGAAAATTTGACTTGCATTTTGGTTTGTATGTATCATTTAAATACTGAAAATATATAATGCATCAGTATTTAAAAAGAATTGTATGTATAGATCATTTCAAAACTGAACCATGGGCTTACAAAAAAGGCATATTTTGTGTTCAATTGTACGTATAGGTCATTTAAAGCATTTAAGATATTTGAAAAAAGTTCATATAAAATTATGACCTTCTAATACAAAGGCTTATGTGGCAGACCAATACTGACTATTCTTTCACAAAAGTGCGTTTAGATCATTTAAAGCACTGATATCTTTAGTATTAATAGAGATAGGACAGATTTAACTACACCAACAGAAAGATCTCCTTTTTGCCACTAAGGAAACATTCCTAACTTAAGTATGGTGAAAATGCATATGTATCACTCCAATACTCTACTGATGTCGCTATGACTGACTGACGCTGCTCTTGCATTTTCTTCTGTAGAATATTCAGCTGTGCCACTAACAATGCCCCATAAATTCTTCGTTAGGAGTGTAATGAGCACTTGAAATTTCCATATTGACCAATTTTCGGTTCCCTTCAGCTTAGTTACTCCTGCAATTTCGGTTTCCATTTTTCTCTTTTGCTCGTGGCTGGAAAGAAAACTTATATTTGCCTTATCTAATTGTTCACCTGATTTATTTAAGGAATAGCGTTCCTGGGCCCATAACCTGTTAAAAGATCTTAAAGGTTTGAAATAAAATCAGCAGCAACAGTTTATAGTAACTAATAAAATAAGTAATGTTTATTGAACAAAAGCTTAAATAGGAATGATAGGAAATTCGAGAATGAAAAATTATTTGATAACAAAACAAAATTAAAAGTTAGCTATATTATTATTAGCAAGTAGGTAGTATTATTACTTTTTAAATCTCAACAACAATAATCATATTCACTAAAATACAGCTCGCATATTCGTCAATATTTTATATTTACGTTTTAATTTCCACAAGTTTTATATTTCGAATAGCGGAGTATAAAAATTAATAGCTGTGGTTTATTTTCCCCTAGATCCGAACCAGATTGGATTTACCAAATTTGTTTTGGATTTGGATATCCAAATCCATTTTGAATACACACCCTTAATTTGTGAATGTTGTCAGTAGTGTAAAGAAAAAAACAACGGCTGTATACTAGAGTGGGTCAAAAAATTATTTTTTAAAATTTTAAGTTCTAATAGCAATAAAAAGTGGCCGTTTGGTGTCCATAGCAGATGTGCAAAATATTTTTGAAATCGGTTGAGTTTATCTGCCTCTCATTTATCTTTAAAGTATTGACATTTTCAATTTTGTTTACCTTAATTGAATCTCTTTTTTTTTTTCTTTTTCAAATGCTTAAATGAAGAGGATTTGACTTTTTTCTGCATTTCAATATTTGAACTCTATGAAAAAAAAATATCAAAGTAGGCCGTTACCCACATTAAGAAAACACTCAGCTCATTTCCTTCATCTTTTGTCAGTATAGTCGCAAAATTCAAGCGTTTACAATTATCCAGCTTGGTGCATTATCTAGTTTTTTATGTTCAAATGAGGTGGCTTTGACTTTCTGTTATTCTTATTTCGTTATCTGAACTTTATTTAAAAAAATTAAAGTAGGCCGTTACCCAAATTAATAAAAAACAGTAACAGATCAATCATTAAAAAAATTCTTTATCTTCAGTGTAGTCGCGAAATTTATTGTATAGTTTTGATTGTGGTTGCTTTAAATATTTATTTAAATGATATCTGTCGTAATGGAACGTACCAGAAAGGCTTTCAAATGTCCGATATTTGGCGATACTTGTGATTTTAAGACCAATGTACTCCCCACTTACGAAGAGGTAATGAAGTGTTATGAATGGAACAGGCACAATTTGAAAGTTAATAAAAAGGAACCAACGTTAAAAGAAATAAGTGATTATCATGGTAAGTGTAAACAACTTCTTACATTCCAAAAAAGAAGCTAGAGGAATTTTTTTCTGCTAGCAAAGTTTTATTTGACATTTCATCGTGTAAATGCTCTGATTTTTCCAAATGCAACTGTCCAAAAGAGAGAAAGGTACCAGCAAATGAAAGAAATTTTCTTAATGATCAAAGAACGACAAGGAAGACTATAATTGGGAACACAGATGTACTCGCTACAAAAAATAATCGAAAAAGCCTGAAAAGAAAAATAGATAGAGAAACATCAGAAACTTAGAAGGGAGCGAAAAAAGGCCAGAGAGAGTGTTAAAAAAAAAAGAATTTGTTTCTGAGATCAGTGATCGAAAAGACAAAACGTTAGTAAACCGGAAAAGAAATGTAAAGTATTACCGCGAACAAGTGGTCGAAGACCATATTTCACTAATAAGCGAACCAGAATCAAAATACTTAGGTTATATTGCTCCAACATCAGGTACTGCTAAATTTGTTGAACAAGATTTGTATATCTATTTCAAATTGATTTGATATTGGAGATTTTTAACGTGTTTTTTCATGAAATAAATAAAAGATATTATTTTAAATAACTTAAAAACACTTATTTTATTTATTTATTTACTTAAATGCATTTCGGAAGCTATGCTTCCATCGTCAGTAAGTTTTATATAAATAAAAGTATATGGTTGTGCGATATCGATGTTGGTGACGACACTATGTCCGGGAAAAACTGCGTTTGAATTTTGGCAATAGATTTTTCCAAATCATTTAACCGGTACAACACATTCTGCGACCCGTTAATGCTACTAAATTCATCGTCACTCACGCAGCGCTCCAATCGTTCTATAAGCACCGATTTTGCACCAATTTTATATTTGATCCTCCGGGATCACTTTTAAAAAAAAGATTTAAAATAAAACACACGTTTAAAACTTAAACAATTACTTTATTTATTAAACTGAGCATCGGATTCCTTACCAATGGTGGGGGGAAATCTTCAGCTATAAGTATGAGTGTCGAGATGGAACTGAACTTTATTTATATAAAACTTACTGACGATGGAAGCATAGCTTCCGAAATGCATTTAAGTAAATAAATAAATAAAATAAGTGTTTTTAAGTTATTTAAAATAATATCTTTTATTTATAACTATTTCCTGACAGAAAACATATCATTGGAAAATTTAGTAGATCTTGGATGTGATGGCACTAATGTCTATGTTGGAAAATTTGGAGGGATCATGCGTCTATTTGAAAAAGGAATGAATAGACAATTACAATGGATAGTTTGTATGATGCATATGAATGAGCTGCCATTCCGTCATTTATTTGCCCATATTGATGGCGTAACTTCGGGACCAAGAACATTTTCAGGAGTGATTGGAAAGGATTTGGAAAATTGTGAGCAAAAGTCTATCGTTAAATTTAAGAGCATTCCAGGAGAGTCGCTTCCGATAATAGACACGAAAAATCTTAGCTCTGACCAGCTATATTTATTTAGGATCGTTTCAGCGGTTTTGATCGGCAGTTGTCCCGAGGACCTAGCTGATAAATCACCCGGAAAAATGTCCCATACTAGATGGCTCACTAAAGCTAATCGCATTCTTCTTCTCTACATCGGTCAAGCAACCCCAACGGAAAGTTTAAAAATGTTAGCAACTTACGTCGTAAAAGTGTATGCTCCAACTTGGTTCAGCAAAGATGGACCCAAGCATTTGTGGGGTTTAATCTCGAAAACTCGCTATCTTTTAGTGGAATATCAGACTATTATTGATCCTGTAATCAAACGAAATAGCTTCTTTGCGCATTCAGAAAATTTATTGCTAGCAATGTTAATTGATCCAAGGAAACATATCAGAGAGTTGGGCCTGCGCCGTATTTTAAAAGCTCGCACTGAAAAACCTAATCGGCTAAGAGTTTTTGAAGTCCCAAATATAAAATTGGATTCAAAAGTGTACTATGACCTTATCGATTGGCAAAAGGATATTTTTGAACCACCCATACTAAAACATATTTCAAACGATGAACTTCATTACTATATTGCTCAGGAAGACAACAACCAAATTGAATTTTTGCGGCTACCATGTCACACCCAGGCCGTTGAGAGGGCAGTTAAGACCGTCACAGAAGCTTCAGCAACCTTATGTACAAAAGAAGCACGTGAAGGATTTATAAAATCTAAGATTTTTTCTCGCAAATTGATGCCAACATTTGACAGCAAAAAAGATTTTTGTATAAATTGATGTCCATTTAAAATCATTTATTTAAAAAGTTCCTTTCAATAAATCCAATGCGATAAAAAAATTATTTTAGTTGTATTTAAGTAGAAAAAAAAGAATTCAGGATATACCTTACTTTGAAAATTTATTACTTGATGCTTTTTCTTATTAAGAATTGGAGGCAGAAGATGTTGTCTGATTGCAGTAAGATTTTGTGTGTTTATTTACAACATCGTTTCGCAACTTTTTATCACTATTAGAATCGATAACTAGGAACAATTTTTTGTTTCATACAAATGTGACCCACCCTACTATATACTAATAATAAAAGCAAAACAAAAAAGAGTTGGGTATATAACAAGTTGTCACTGAGATCCAGGGTTGTTTTATTTTCATTCTGATCTGGATTGTATCTGGGGGAAAATAAAACGCAGTTAATATTTTCAATTTTTTGAGAAACTCTTTTTTTTTTTGAGGAACTCTTTAAATCAACTAGAGGAGTAAATGAACATAATATCGAATCCGGAACAAAAATTAAACCTAGACACTGTTACACTTTTTACGAAAAAAGATATTGAACAAGCCATTGACGATCTAAATATGGACAAATGTACAGGAAATGACGGCATTGTAGCAGAGATCCTCAAATATGGAAAACAGTCTCTTTCCACGGTCTTAACTATGATATTCAATAACATTAGGGGTATTTGCGATCCGATGCAAACTGGTCTTGCATCATTGCAAAAGTGCAAGGTTTTTTTTTTACAATGGGGTTAGGGTATAGCAATTTTACACTTTTGCATTTTTGCAATGATACAAGACTAGTTGCATCGGATCGGGAATACCCCTATTCTTACGGTCTTACCACACAGAAAATTACAAAACAATGGAAACAGACATCAATAACACTCATTCATAAAAAAGGAAATAAAGATGACATAAATAACTACAGACCAATAAGCAACATTTCTATGATATATAAACTATTTTCAACAATAATGTACAAACATATTAAGGACACTTTGAACAGAAATCAACCAAGGGAACAAGCCGGATTCCGAGAAAAACAACAACAGACCACCTACTTTTCAACAACAGACCACCTACAAACAATGAATCAACTAATTGAAAAATTTAACGAATTTAAAAAACCTTTGTACATTTTATATATTGACTTTAGTAAAGCATTTGACTCAGTAGAACATGACACTTCACCCTATATGGACATCACTGGCGAACCAGGGGGCAAGAGATCCATCCCATCTTTATAACAACTCTAAAAAACATATATACAGACAGCACTGCGAAAATATAAACTGAACGAATAGGAAGAGAAATAAAAATAAAAAAGAGTAAGACAAGGGGATCCAATGTCACCACCGTTAGTCTCTACTATACTGGAGGAGATATTGAAAAAACTGAAATGGGACAATCGATACGGAATAAATATTTTTGGGGCGGTTATTTAAGTAACCTGAGATTTGCTGATGACATAGCTCTCATTTCATCAACTTCCGGACAGATACAGACTATGCCAGGGTCGAACTGGGCCTAAAGGGCCCGGGTGGGAAAAAAAATGTTGGGGCCCGCCGGAATCTTGAACTTTTTATAGAAAGCAGTGTATGAAAAAAATGTTTAATGTTTGTTAATGAACAAATTATAATTAACTTATTTACGTTTATGCTGGGGTTGTTGCCTTCTTCAAGGAAGCTTTATTACACAAATAAAAAAAATTATTTGATGTATTAACTACTTCTAAAATATTTTGAATACAATAACAACAACCTGAGGTACTACCATCAAGCTATTTATTTCAAAGGCTGAAGCTATACGTATTTCACGAGTTGCCACGCTCGATCATTACGCTACTTTTTATGGTGCAGAGTTTTCATAAACTATTTATCGTACACTATTATTATTTGATCACAGTATTAAAACTCAAACTGAATTTAGCTTGATTCACATCGTATTTATTATAAGCCTCAACAACAACAAAAAAAAACACAATTAGAAATAAAGAATTGAAATTCAAAGCAATATGACTTAGGCAGTATGTACATTGGATTAAAATTGCGATTAAATTAAGAATTTCAAAATATAACCATACGGTTCTTAGCATATATAAACTAAAACAACTTAAACAACAAAGAATGAATTTCTGGTTTTGAATAAAAATATATATTATGACATTTTAGGTATTGCGGTTAAACGGTTGCGGTTGGACCACCCATCGTTTGGTAATCGAAAAAATTTTGCTAAAAATTGCGTCAATGTATTTTTTGTTCAGTCACCGACTATCACTCGAGCCGACAACATCTTCTTATCTAGTTATCGCCTCATACTCGTTGGTGCCTTTTCCACTATTTTTATATAGTTTTCCCACTCACTCCCACGCGCCTTTTTTCTCCATTGTGCAAAAAAAAGAAGTTCTTAACTTATAGTGTAAAAGAAAGTAAGCATGGCCCCAGGGCCACGTGGTGCATTAGAGGGTAATCAATTCAGCATTCTGTCAGAAGAATTGCTGTTTGAACCCAAAAATAAAAGACGAAAGAGACTTGAATCATTACCCGTACCTCCTTCCTCAAAACACAGCTCCAATCCGAAATTCATCGTCATTTCACCCTCCGAACCCGCAAAATCCCTCACTAGCTTTAGCGTGTTTCTGCTTAAAAAAGCAATAGACAGCATAAGCACTGGATGTGAAAGTATCAGTCAGTTACGAGATGGCAACCTCCTTATCCTCGCAAAATCTGAAAAGATTGCAAACATATTCTTATCGAAAAGAAAGCTATCAAATCTATGCGATATCTTCGTGAAACTACACGAACAACTCAACATGTGTAAGGGAACTGCCTATGCCCCCTGTCTGATTAACGTCCCAGAGAAAGAAATCGTCGAAGAAATGAGTGTTAAAGAAGTTTACAAATTTAACAAAAATGTAGACGGTAAACAATCTCCATCTGGCCTTATCCTATTTACATTTGACCTCTTCCGACCTCCAACCTCAATAAACGTTGGCTGGTACAACATCAAAGTCGATGAATAATATCCCAATCCCATGCGATGTCGCACTTGCCAAAGGCTTGGACACACTGCCAAACGCTGCAAGAGCAATCCCTCATGTGAAGGCTGCAACCTTCCACCCCATTCACCTGAAAAATGCTCACGTGTATCATGTGCCAACTGCAACGAAAACCACCCATCATCATATAAAAAATGCCCAAAGTTCACACAAGAAAAGGAAGTACTTAAAATTAAAACTGTTAGGAAATGTACAATGGCGGAGGCCAGACAATTTCTTATGGAACAATACCCAGCCCAAACAGCTAACCTAACTTACTCACAAGTTGCTAAAAATAACTCTGAGTCTAAACTCTCAACTCAACTTGATAAAAACCCATCAAACAATACCATCGATTCTTCTAAAAACAATACAACCTCTTATATAATTCAAAACACAAATCCAGAATTAACCATAACAAAAACCATACCTACCGCTTCTCAAATAAACATACCTCTCCCCCATACACAAAGTTATTCAGTAAATTCCAATGATGAAATCAACCAACAATCTACTTCAGCATCAAAAACACACAACCTAGATAAAATCCCCACACACAACTGAAATCCACAATCTCCTCCCAGCATTCCAAAACGCACACGACCAAATAACACATACCAACAACATAATACACAATCCACGACTTCTCCTCCTATTTCCCCCATTGCTAAAATTACGCAACAACAAATTAAACAAAGCAACTATTATGTAAAAGAACTCGAACAAATGGATGATGACTCCACATAATAATACAAATCTTTCCAATATAAACGACTCCGGCGTTCGGGGGCTGGATCAACTGAGCTCGTCATCGAGCTCGCTTGACCCAGGCCTCAGACGTCGGAGTCGTTACGACCAACCCCAAAATTCTCACCAAGCGGACTTCACACAGTATGCTCATGTACATACTGTGCAGAAGCCCTCCACATCCCAAGATAAAGCCTAACTTAAGGGCTCGCTTGACCCAGGCCTCAGACGTCGGAGTCGTTACGACCAACCCCAAAATTCTCACCAAGCGGACTTCACACAGTATGCTCATGTACATACTGTGCAGAAGCCCTCCACATCCCAAGATAAAGCCCAACTTAAGGTTCTCCAGTGGAACCTCAAAGGTTACGTAAACAACTACGCTGAGCTTAATATCTTAATTAAAGAAAAAGACCCAACCGTAATATGCCTGCAGGAAACACACTCTCCTTTCGAATCCACACCCTTCCCTCCTAAGATATTTAAGTCTTATTTTAAAAATTTACCTTCCAACACAAATGCGAAGCAGGGTGTCGCAATCCTCGTTAAAAACAATATCCCCCATAGAGAAATCCCCATCATCTCAAACATATCCTGTTCTGCCATAGAAATTTTGATACCAATTAAAGTGTGTATACTATCTTTTTATATTCCACCACAACAACCCTTTTCAAAAAATGAGCTTGTAACTATTTTAAATCAATTAAACCACCCAGTGATTTTAGCAGGAGATGTGAATTCTTGGAATACTCTCTGGGGTTCACCCTGTACAAATTGCAGAGGAAAAACTATTGAAGACTTTGTTACAGATTCTGATCTTTCTATATTAAATGATGGTTCCCCAACCTACCTCTCTACTCATAACACATTTACTCATGTCGACATCACTCTCTCCTCTCCCGAACTGCTACCCAAATTACACTGGCACACCCTCGATGACCTTCACAATAGCGACCACTTCCCAATAATAACTTCCATAAACCTAAATCAACATACCAACATTTTTTTCCCACTTCCTAAATTTAAAGTTGACTCAGCTAACTGGCCAGCATTCAAAACAGAAACAACAAAATCACTTGATGGCATACGTCCAGCAGCCAACACAAACAAAGAAGCGGCACTCATCCAAAAAGCAATAAGGTCTGCTGCGAATCTAACCATTCCTCAGACGCACCCAAGACATAACAAAAGGGTAACCCCGTGGTGGAATCCTGAATTAGCCGAACTTCGCAAAACCAAAATGGCAGCTTGGAAGACATTCAAAAAATACACAAATCAAGATAACTTAATAGCCTTCAAGAAATCCAATGCCAAATTCAGAAGACAGCAAAATCGCAAAAACTAAAAGTTTTGATGATTTTACATCTAAAATCAACCCCAGTACCTCGCCTGGAAAAATTTGGAATAGCATTCGTTCCCTAACGGGCAATCCCACTTCAATCACCATCAACCACCTTATCACACCAGCTGGTCCAATCTCAGATCCAATAGAAATCAGTAATTACATTGCCCAATGCTGGTCCAATTATTCTAACGACTTAAATTTTACGAAGGAATTTCAAACTTTGAAATACGAGACCATTTCAAACTCTATTATTATAAGCGCAGGCAATACCCACGCTCAACTTATCGAGCGTGACATCTCCGTAGTTGAACTTGAAGCTTGTCTTAGCAAGTTAAAAGGAAAAACCCCCAGTAGAGACAGAATATCGTATCCAATGATCAAAAATCTCCCAGTAGAGACGAAGCAAAGACTTCTCAACCTTTATAACAGGATCCTTAGTACTGGTGTCATCCCCAAAAGCTGGAAAACAGCCTCAATACTACCTATTCCTAAACCTAAAAAGGATAAACTAACACCAGATAGCTATCGACCAATTTCTCTGCTCCCATGTACGGCTAAAGCGCTCGAAAAAATTATTGCAAAAAGAATACTTTGGTACGCAGAATCGAAACAACTTTTCAGCTTAAACCAAGCAGCATTCAAGGCAAATCGAGGGTACACATATGCCCTTCTTTTTGTGGATGACTATATCTCTAGAGCACTAAGCTCCAAAAACCATGCTTCAATACTTACTCTAGACTTCGAAAAAGCCTTCGACAGAATAGGAATCCATGTTATCATGAATAAACTCAAACAATGGGGTCTAGGGCCCAAAATATTCAATTATGTTAAATCATTTCTCACTAATAGGAAATTTTGTATAAAATCTAACAATTCCTATTCTGCCACACACCCATTACACAACGGAATCCCCCAAGGATCTCCATTATCTGTCGTTTTGTTTTCCATTGCATTTCAACATATATGCGACATCTTATGCAACCAAAAACGTTTAAATTTCTGCCTTTACGCAGACGACGTTTATTTACTCTCCAAAAGCCAGAATGTTATGGATATTAAAACAGTTTTAACCAAAGCTCTAAATGATATATTAGAATGGACAGTCTCTTCAGGAGCCAAACTCGCATTGCCAAAATGCAAAGTTCTACATGTTTGCCGCAAACATTCCTGCACACCTCATTCAATTAATATCAACGATGTTGAAATTGAAAATGTTCAAAATTTTAGGACTTATTTTCAATAATAAATATAATTGGCGTAATCATTGTTTAGAACTTAAGAAATCTCTAGCTGCAAGGTCTAATATTATTAAGTATTTATCTAGTAGGAAAAGTAGCGTACATATAAACACACTTTGCAATGTAACGAAAATGATTATTTTAAGTAAAATTGATTACGGCATCTTTATATACGGCAACTCTCCGAAATCAACACTTCAAATTATAAAATCAACATATCATCAGGCAACAAGATGCAGCGTAGGGGCCTTTCCCACATCCCCCATTAAGAATATATTGGCAGAAGCTGGCCTCCCTACAGTTGAAGAGAGAAGAGATAAAGTAATATCTAAACTTTACGCCAAACTCGCCTTTTCTCAAAATTCTGTAATCGACAAAGCAGTCAATCTTTCTCTGGCACGAAAACGGTCAACAGGATCCCATCTGCTATATACACCATTCTCCAGACAAGTAAACGTTTCGAACTTCCAACACTCCAAAACATCAAATCTTCAGACCTACAACCCCCATGGCTCATAGACTCAGACTCTTTCGTACTGGATCTATCATCTTATTGGAAAACACAAACAGAAAACGAAATATACCGCAAACTGTTCATGGATATTTCAACGAAATACAAGGTCAACGACTGGAATTTCATGTTTACGGACTCCCGGTCACTCTGGTATACGAGGAAATGAAGTAGCAGACGAAGCTGCCAATTTCGCTAATAAAGCACCAGTTTATCTCTATAATATATATACCAAAACTGATCTTATTAAAACTATAAACAACAAAGTCTTTACTTCCCACCAAACTGAATAGAGCCATTATCAACATCATTATGCGAAAACCAACCCCACAAAGTCACAGCCTATGTATCCTACAAATACCCCTAAAAAGGAAATAAAAAACTTCATACTTCTGCTACACACCACATCCTTAAAAAAAGAAAGCCCCCCAACCTGCCCTACCTGCCACACCACTATGAATCTCCAACACCTCCTTCACCACTGCAACCCTCTTAAGCCAATCATCAACCACATATTAGAAGGAAAAGATATAATTGAAATTTTACAAATCCCAAATAAATCCAACTTGGAGAAAATCAATGAATTTTTATCAAAAACTGGAACTATCCTATAAATTATTGTCTTCAAACACTGAATTTTTAACTATAATTAAGTATCATAGAGCGGTAGGCCTTAGCAGCTAGAAGCTCATTAATATATTATTAGCTTGTAATTTATTGCATGTTTTAATAAATAAATAATAATAATATTTTTTGTTTTGAACACAATTTGCACACCGCACTGTAGCATTAGGGTAAATTTTATGCAAAATACCCCGCGTAGCTTTAATTTTATGTTTAGAAAAATTCCAAATAAAATTTTAAAATGTGTATGTACTTAAATATTTTTGAAAATATTTTTAAAAATTTGTTTATCAAATTAAATAGTATCTGAGGGAAATAATATTTATTGATAGATTATGTTCTTTTATTTATAGAAAAAACCTAAAACCAATATATTGTGATGGTTTAAAAATGCATTTTTAATTTTGTCAAAATACTTTTGTCGCATATATTTTTGAAATTTAATTTTTAATTTCAAAACCATTACCATCGGATGAAATTAATCGATATAATGTTTGTTTGAAAGCTAAGTTTAATGCATTTTGTTTTATTATTTTTCAAAGTTTTTCTCCCGATTAGTATACAATAGAGTGTCCGTCTTTTCCAGACATTTTAATACATTAAAAGTTTATGGCCTTAAAAATGTACTGGCCAAAAAAAATTAAGCCATGGGTGTAAAGCTATACTTTTCCATACAAATTTGTATAGGAATCTTGTACTTGATACATTTACTGCAGATATTCTTAATCCTAGTGTACAATACAATATAATATACATTTAAGTTAATTTTAGATACATTTTTTTATACTGCACAACTAAACTACTTCAAACAATATTTTGTTAAAAATATATAATAAATATAGTCAACCTTATTGTGAGATTCACCCGAAAAATATTTCATCTTAAAATTTTTTGTTCCCCCGGAATTTTAAAAGCTATTGGGAGTTTCGCCCCAACGAAATTTTGTTCGCCTCCTAAAAATAAGTGAAGATTTAGGTTGTCAATAACATTACATTCCGCCCGAAATGATTATTCACAATAAGGGGAATTTTTTTAACACCAAATATAGGGTGAAACTCACAATGGGCGAAAAGTGAAATATCAAATTTTCTGGGTGGAATGTTGTTCGGGCGAAACTCACAATAAGGCTGAGTAATTACTTTCATACGAAAGTTTTAGTTTTATAAATAAAAACATACAAATTTGAAAATTTTTGTTTAAAAACGGAAAATCATCGAAGGTTTTTTTTTTAACTTTAGTTTTTAGCAATTCAATTAAAAAAAATTATATGTTAAATTATTAAACATTAAACTTCACAAGCAAGGAAAGAAAGGGACGGCCCCTTTAGATACTATTTTTAATGCATATATCTTTATTCAGACATTTGAGGGCCCCGTCTGGACTGCACGGGCCACCGACTAGCCTACATGCACGCCACTAAGCCAGAACGCACCCGATAAATTCCACGGGCCCCCCGTCTAGCCCTCCCAGGTCCCACAAAGCCATCGCGGGCCCCATAGATTCCACACGGCCCCTTTAGATACTATATTTTATGCATATATCTTTATTCTTTATTCAGGCCCCGTCTAGCTTTCATGGACTCTAAATTTAACATGGACGGGCCCCATCTAGCCTGCGCGGTCCCTCCACGTCTAGCCTTCACGGGCCTCATCAAGCCTGCACGCGGACCTCCTTCTAGGCTCCAGGGGCCCCTTGAAACACAATTTTTGTGCATCTACCAATATTTATTAATTTACTTACGCTACGAAGGCCCCTCGCGTCTGAACTGCATGAGCCCATCTACCGCCGGCCCCATAGCCTCCACGGGCTCCTCTTGTAGCCTCCAGGGGGCCCCTTCTAGACTTAACGGGCCTCTTGAGATAAATTTGTTGTGCATTCATCAATATTCATTAATTTATTCATGCCGTAAGGGCCCCCGTCTTGACTGCACAGGCCTCCGTCTAGCATTCACGGACCCCATATCAACAATGAACGGGCCCCATCTAGCCTGCGCGGAGCAACCATCTAGCCTTAACGGGCCCCATCTAACAGCCCGGACCCTTAGAAGGCTGCACGGGCCCCCACCAACTAACATTTCAGCTTCGATTAGATTTAACTGAAAATGCTTTCTAACTTCTGTAAGAAATCTGTAAAACCTCGTTAAACATAAAAAGGAGAACATTATAGAGGCTCAAAGAACCTTTTTTAAACTTCTAAAGTGACTTCGGTACATCTTCGTACAGTTACCATGAGCAGTTCTTTTAAAAGTTTGAGATTCTATAACAAGTGATTGTTAGATCTTTACGAGATCTTATCGAACGCTATGCGCTATCGAACTCTATGGCTTTTATATACCTATTAGAAGCAGTTAACAAAGCTCTTACCGAAGAAGTAAAAAATAAAATAAAAATTATGTATTTTATTTCCAATTTTTTTCGAAGTGTTTTTTCCTGTATTTAATCTTTTTTTTACCTGAAAGTATAATCACATGACATTATTTATTAATTAATGTATTGGAAATAATTTTAAAACACAAACATTTTTCTTACCTCTTGGGGATCTAACCAGAACCTCCTGTGTAAAAGTCCATCACCTTAGCCACTGCGCTATCTTAGATATATTTTGGAAGATGCAAGAACTTGATCATACTTTTCCTTTTGAGTACTTCAAAAAGCTTCATTAAATAAGCCCAATAAATTAAAAAAAAATCAATCAATCTGAAAAGTATTAAATTATGGCAATTTTTTTCGAAGTGTTTTTTCCTGTATTTAATCTTTTTTTTACCTGAAAGTATAATCACATGACATTATTTATTAATTAATGTATTGGAAATAATTTTAAAACACAAACATTTTTCTTACCTCTTGGGGATCTAACCAGAACCTCCTGTGTAAAAGTCCATCACCTTAGCCACTGCGCTATCTTAGATATATTTTGGAAGATGCAAGAACTTGATCATACTTTTCCTTTTGAGTACTTCAAAAAGCTTCATTAAATAAGCCCAATAAATTAAAAAAAAATCAATCAATCTGAAAAGTATTAAATTATGGGCAAGAAAAAAAAATCATTTTTAGATTGAACTGAATTTACCAATCGAAAACCCATCATTTTCTAATGTGGAATTCCTTTCAACAAAAGATTTCATAGGCTGATAGGGTATCTAAGATCATTTTGCATCGGATATGTTTTCGAACGAACAAAACCGGATTGGATATAGGTTTGTCTGGTATTTTATATTTTATATTTATTTTGTATTTTATGTATTATTTTTTTCGGTAAAAATGAAAATCTGTGAAAAAAACCACAAACTATAAATCCCGCGTGTCCTTTAATCCATTGCCACAGAAAGTGAGAGACTAGGCAGCTGAAAACACCGTAAACACGTATTTCAGATGTCAGCTGTTTTTTTTCACAAAAATCCAAAAAATGTAGGATACCTTTAAGATTTATTTTGGAAAACAGCTGGTTTGTTTATCAGCTGGTTTTTTCTATAGAATAACAAAAACACCAACCACTCCGGATTGCTTTGAAATTTTACTCGAACGCGACCATTGTTTGTGGAAAAAAAACAGACCGACTAGCAAGGTTTGATATTCCAAGTTCTGCAACTTCGCATCTAGAAAAAGAAATATAAAAACGGGCATATCGAGGAAAAAGTGAGGCTTTTTTCATAACACATAGTCATAACACATAGTCTGAGTTATGTATTCACAAAGGGAAGGCATGCAGCTAGACAGCTAAATTCTGAAGCGATTTTAGCTTTTTTTTTGAGGAATGTGTTTTGAGATTCTAAATCGTCAAAATAGTAAAAAAAAAAGCTTATAGTTAATTAAATAAACCAGTGAGATAAAAGTAAGTAAAGTGAATATACACAAAAAAACTGCATGCGGTGCTGCGTTAAATCCAGTAAAAACACTTATTAATTAGCAGTGTAATTTTTGTTTATTTCTCAGGTAAGCTGTGTCTCATATTTTCCACATAAAGTAAATAAAATTACTTTGCGATACGGGCGCTCAATGCATTTGAGTGCCTTGCCAGCACCAACGAAAACTAATTCGACCCTAGACGAGATTTTCAATTTTGGCAAATACATATGTAGATACCAGACATATCCTGTTTCAATCAATTTGCCTTTTTTACAGCAAAATGATATGAAATATCAATTTTCAAGTATTCTACGATAATGTATTTATGTAAAAAACATCACTTTACATTAATTTATGTGGAATTTGAGAAAGAATCAGCCCGAAAAAACTGTAAACTCCATAATATTATAGGTGTTTCTACACAATTTAACACAGCACCACATGTTGTTTTATATTTTTTTTTAATAAAGTATTGTAAAGCGATCCTGCCGCTTAAGTGTTTTCACTATTCTCACTTTTATAAAAACCTCTATAAAAACCGCTATGGAGCTTTTATAAAGTGTCAGCTACTTTATCCCTCTACTATATCATTTATAGAGCCTTATCAGAGTGTCAGCTCTTAAACTTTTTTTTATTTCCAAACGGCTTAACAGAAGTTGTTATCGAATTCATGACATCTATAAGAAATTTTTGCCACAGAAGGCCGTATAGAGCCCTTATATAAGGTAAAGCCTGCGGAATATCAATATTTCTAAGCTAAGGCCGTCTAGCTTTTACGGGCCTCATCTAGCCAACACGGGCCCCATAGAATTAACAGGAACCTTTAGATACTATTTTGAATGCATATATCTCTATTCAAGCTGTGAGGGCTCTAGTCCATAATATTTACGGGCCCCTTTAAATACTATTTGTATGCATGTATTCAGGGTGTAAAGGCCCCCGTCAAGACTGCATAGGCCCACATCTTACATAGACGGGCCCCGTACAACTTGCGTGGGCCCCCGTCTAGCCTCCATGGGCCCCGGCAGATCTTTTTCTGTAGCATTTATCAACAATTATTTCGTTATATATGCTAGAAGGGCCCCGTCTAGACTGAGAGGGCTCTTTCTTACATATAAAGGCATATTTAATATAATATAATAGTATATTTTGTCCGTGCATCAATTTTGATTTCTTTAGAACCTATGAACAGTTTGGTATTTAAATTTTATCAAAATTTATTGATTTTTATATTTCAATTCTCTCCATATATGGTTTTTTTTGCTGCCCTGGGGCCCGGGTGGAAAATGCCACCCTGACTATATGGCCAGTCTGACCCTAGACTATGCTTATAGAACTGACAAATGAATGCAAGAAATTTGGGCTTCACATTAACAAGTCAAAAACGAGGATAATGACTAACCATACTAAAACTGACATTATATTGGATAAAGAAAACATAGAATATATTTATCTGGGTCAGACCAAATCATTCATTGACCAAGAGAAAAAAGATGTTAATAGACGTATTACCAACAGTTGAAAACAATTTTGGAGTATGAAACAAATATTACAATCAAATTTAAGAGATGACACCCGAAAATATATAATTGACTCTGCTATTTTGCCTGTTATGACGTATGAATTAAAAACTATCACTTTGAGCTTAAATTTACTAGAAAAATGCCAAAACAAGATGGAAAGGAAATTACTTAACTTCATAATTAGCCAGAGAGTCAGAAATACGGAAATAAGGCGAAGAACTGGTTTAACGGACGTAGTTGAACGAACAAAAAACTTAAATGGAATTGGATATTTCTAGAATGCAGGACCAAATATGGACTAAAATTATCACAAATTGGACACCACCAGAAAGCAGAAGATCAGTTGTACGACCAAAGAAAAGATGGGCAGATGACTTTCTCAAAGACAGACGAAACTGGTACAACAATGCAAAAGACAGGGAGCTATGGGCGGTATTGGGGGAGGCTTATGCCAGGTCATAAAATTTTTACACTAATTTCTTCAGACTTTGCAATTTAATTTAATAAAATACGAAGAAAATAACCATTTTGATTAAAGTAAAATCAGACTATTTTATATTAATATAATAAATTTATTTACTTAAAAACACATTGTAAAGAAAAAAAAAATGTAATTAAAATTTTAATATTACTTCTTTGATGGCGAATAAAAGTTTATAATAATAATAATATTTTCCACAATCATCACATATTTAGCAAACGAAATATGCCACAATAATGAAATCAAAATCGACCGCCACTCGCGATGACGTCACACGACACTCATATACAACATACCTTGTATTAGGTTCGTTAGCTTACGCACCAGAAACTACCCAAAACTATTATTTTCTACCAAGCTAAGTGCAGACTATTGTCAGATCTTACAATATTGTCAGATATGTCAGTGAAAAAACTGTTCCAAATGTCTTACAATCGTCTGAACACACAATTTTTTCTGACAATATTGTCAGACACGTCATTGTCAGACGACAATCTGAAGGTATCTTACAATCGTCTGAACACACAATTTTTATCATTGTCAGTCGATTAGGACATTATCAGACTCATTGGTCATTGTCAGATGTTTTAATTGAAAACATCTTACAATTGCTGACAATTTCTTAATTGTTCGAAATGTCAAATGAGTTGGTTAAAGAGAGATAAAAAAAATAGCTGACAATCAAATTGGGAAGAAATCTACCAACCGTGTGAACGGACAATTTTTCATTGTAAGAAATATGTAAATTGTCAGCTAATTGTTAGCTATTGTCAGACCATTGACAATTCTGACAATATTGTAAGATCTGACAATCGTCTGTACTTAGCTTTATTAGTCCGAAGTTGTTCGCGTACACAAATTTTGGGTTTTGGGTTTCTGGTAGCAGAGAGCGCTCCTGAGAGGGAAAATAATTTCTCCTTCTTGCCAGTTCTGTTTTCTGTCAGAAGCCAGTCTGAAAGGCAAAGGACAATAAAAAAATACAAAATGGCTGTTGTTTACTTTTTGTTTTATCTTGGTCATAGTAAAAGAAATAGAGGAACGGCATATCGAGGAAAAAGTGAAGTGTGAGTAACACATACACAGATGCATTCTACAGGGAAGGACGCTGATTACATGAAGACTTTTTTCGGTTGTTTCGTCTTTCGTCTTTTTGGCAGACACGTATCGTCTTGATTACATGGACGCTGATTACATGAAGACTTTTTTCGGTTGTTTCGTCTTTCGACTTTTTGACAGCTTGGGTGAGGGGTGTAGAAATGTAGAGGGAATGAAGTAACGAAAGAAGGAATGAAAATGTGAAGATTTTTTCTGTTTGAGCATTGACGTTTATGGTTTGACAACCGAATAGAGATGAGCGGTGAGCAGATGTCAGCAAAAATCGTAGTTTTAGTCGATTACAAAAAAATAAAAAAATGCAAATAAAATGGTTTTTGTAAATCGAATGCAAATAATGAAACTCCAAAAACGCGTCCATTGTTGTCTATGTGTTGTTTCTACATAATTCTCTTTGATATTAAACGTGTGAAATTATATTATTTTCGATTGACTAATGACTGGATGGATTCAAAGGAAATTTGACAAAGAAATCGATTATTTCATGGAAAAGGAATATAAATATAATAATAAAAAAGTGGTTTTGCCTAACGGTCCATTGATTTCTACGTTCTGTACTCCCGGATCGATAAAATTGGTCGAGAAACCTTAAAAAATGGAACAAAACTCATATGATTTGTTTTAATTTCAATCGATGCGGGAGTACAGAACGTAGGCACAGACGTAGAAATCAATGGACCGTAAGGCAAAGCCACTTTATTATTATTATATTTATATTTCTTTTCCATGAAATAATCGATTTCTCTGAGGAAAAAATTTCATTCTATTTACAAAAACCATTTTATTTGCATTTTTTTTAATTTTTTGTAATCGACTTATTTTATTTTAAAATCGATACCTGAATATCGATCATTTTTCTAAAAACTACGATTTTTGCTGACATCTGCTCACCGCTCATCTCTATTCGGTTGTCAAACGACAAACGTCAATGTTCAACCAGAAAAAATCTTCAAATTTTCATTCCTGCTTTCGTTACTTCATTCCCCCTACATTTCTACACCCCTCACCCAAGCTGTCGAAAAGACGAAAGACGAAACAACCGAAAAAAGTCTTCATGTAATCAGCCTCAAGGCATGCAGTTAGACAGATAGATCATGGGGTGCCCAAAGAAATTTTTAGCTGTTAAGCCTAGTACGCTGCTGATGCGAAACGAAAAATCCCATACAAAAATGACACAACGAAATCATAAACGGAAAATTTCGTTCAGCTTTTCGTTTTGCAGTACGCTGTTCGAAGAGCGAAATTTATAATTGTAGCAGATTATTTGGAGAAGTCTCCGCTCCTTTTTCGCACTGAATTAATTATACAGACTATTTATTGTGTGCGAAAAAATGACATTTGAGTTCTATTTGTGTTTTTTTTTGTTTATCATTTTCTTTCATCATGGGTTTCTCTGATTTTTTGCGTTTATGTTTGATTTTGATTTTGGAATTAGTGAAACTCTCCAAGGATATTTTTCGTTGTGTTTTCGCAAGCGTTTCGTTGTCTGTTTGGAGATCACAGGAAATTTTCGTTTCGCATCAGCAGCGTACTAGGCTTTAAGCCTAGTCCGCAGTTCGGGAAAAATTTTATGTCTCAAACAAATTTTTTCCCAGGACAAATTTTGTCTCGGATTTTTCTTAAACAGTACGCAGCTCAAACGCAAAATCCAAACTTTTTTTTCAAACTGTACATACCAAAGTCTCCACAAAATTTTTCCCAGACAAATACTGTTCGAATCATTATTTTGTTAGACAAATGTTGACGTTTCATGAATATCACGGTCTACACCTTCAAAATTTGTCTTGAGAAAAAGAATGTAGAGATAAAATTTAGTTTGTCTCGATCTCTATAATACACTGGAAAGTGAATAGCCTATAGTGTATAACAGTTTTTGTGAGGCAAGTTTTTTAAAGGGTACCGGCCACGACCTCATATCTCGTTCTATACAAACGAAGAAAGAGATTGAAGATATTTTCCGAAATTGAGCATTCGTTTGATATCAGTTGATGTCAACAAGCATTGCGGTTGTAAATATTGAAAAAAAATAAAAGCAAATGCAAGTCCAGTAGCGTCCATTCCGCTGGCGCCGCTGTTATACTGTTATATGAGGGTACCGGCCACGACTATATTTTTGCCTCAAAAATTTTGTATGAATACATTATCCAGTGTATATAGAGATCAGTGGTACTAGCCTTAAGCTGTGTCTCATATTCCACATAAAGTAAGTAAAATTACTCTGCACTACGGGCGCTCAATGTATTTGAGCGCCTTGCCATCACCAACAAAAGCTAATTCAAACCTGGGCGAGAGTTTCAATTTTGACAGATAGGGACCTGACATACCACGTTTCAAAGTAAATTTGCATTTTCAACAAATTAGGCTTTTTTATAGCAAAATGCTATGAAATATCAATTTTAAAGTATTCTATGATAATGTATTTACATAAAAAACATCACTTCATATTAATTTATGTGGAATTTGAGACACAATGAGTCAGTGAAATGGAAAGATTTTTAACTCCATATTATAGGTGTTTTTACACAATTTAACACAGCACCGCATGTTGTTTTATATTTTTTATAATAAAGTACTGAAAGCTTTTACTATTCTCACTTTTATTTCAATTTTTTATTTAGTTATCTTTTTTCACTATTTTAACGATTGAAAATCTCGAAAAACTTTCGACAAAATGACAGATAGGCACCTTTTATTTTTAATTTGGTGCTTCACTCACATACACTGTATATGTGATATATTTCTCTTCCTTATCTTCTTATTGTAAGATCTTGGTAGAAGTTTTTTTTTTTATTTGTTCATTTACAAAAATGGAATATTTTAATAAAAAAAGTGAACTCTTTGATAAAAAAAATTAATAAATAAAATATTTAAGGGAGGTTTGCTGATACTACACATAACGATTTAAGTTGAACTTAATTTCTTAAGTATCACTTTATGACATGGAAAAAGTACCTCTTAAGAATTTAAGTTCAACTTAAATCGTTATGTGTAGTATCAGCAAACGGGCCTAAGTAATTTAAGAAACGTATGTAGTTTGTGGATTGTACTTCAATTCAAGGGCCTAATAACCAAATTTTGTAAATAGTTAAACGAAAATCTCCAGATTACAGAACATTCGCATACTAATAACGAATTTAGTCTCCAGGTTATTCACTAGCAAGACGTTAAAATTTAATACATGGAAATCCATCTTTAAGCTGTACACTAAACTTATGAATTCAAGGAATTCCTAAATGCATCCCGGAGATCGGAAGCGCGTGTTGTGAAAAGAAGAACTCATCGAACATCAAGTTCAAGATTCTTTGTTTTTAGTTTTTTGTTTCTTACTTTTTTTTGGAAGTAATAACTTTAAAGGTAGAACCGCACTCGGCGGAACTGCACTTGAGCAACACCGCGCGCATTTTCGCACGAAACTGAACGAAACTTCATGTCGCGACACAGTTGATCAGATTATCAACTTTGTCGCATAGTGTTGCGCCGTGTAGTGTCATACAATTTCATACAAATAGAGGTTCCCCCAGACCAACGCAAATTTTCGTTGGCGACGACGAAAACAATAATAACAACGTGTTGTTTTCATTGACAACCACGTATTGTTATTGTTGTTTTCGTCGTCGCCACCGAAAATTCGTGTTGGTGTGGGGGAACCTTAAGCCGTGAAGTTCAGCTCCGCTGAAGTGCAGTTCCGCCGAGTGCGGTCTTACCTTAAAATGAAGTGTCTGATTATTTTAAGTAGAGTTTTTTTTTTGAACATATCCTTTGTTGTTACTTAATACGTATTTATGACTTACAAATAAATGAAAAATATATAATTTATGAGAAGTGCTTTCCTATAAATTGCGTTCTATATACCCAGTCCCGCGTGCATTTGTTGATGGAATCGCTTCTTAATTTTGCTTCTTTAATTTTGCGAGTTTCCTGGAATAAATTTATATCTTTCGTTACTTGAACTCATTTTTCTAAATATTTGTTTTTGTTGACGCGAAATTAATGAAATTGAACATCCAAGAAAGTTTGACATTTATTTGACAATATCTTGATGGAAATTGTAGTAGATTCAAAGAAAGTGTGAGGATTTGTTAACTAGAAGGTTAAATATGTTACTAGTAGGATTCCGTTCTTTATTTTAACCTTGCACTTTACTAATAGTCGACATTAGTGTTTGGTTATTAGTAAGGCCCATTTGTTTTTTTTTAAGTCTGTCTACTATTGTTATGATTTCTTGATAGAATTTGGGATTAATAAAAAAAAATTGCATGATGTTCCTATTTAGTGTGTTGTTGCAATATTCATTAACGCGATTATTAGGAAGATTACGATAACGAATAACTAGAAGACCGCGACTTTGAATTATGCGAATCCAACAATAATAATTTCATAAAATCACAAACAAATTAAGAAATTAAATTGTGCAACCGGCACACGCGGAAGATAAGATCGATACGAGGAACTGTCAAATCGATTGTTGAAGAATGTGAGATAAAGAGGAGAGACAATATTGCAACAACACTGCCTGCAACTACGATGCAGCCAACCGGCTAGTCAGCTGGGGGTGGGTTCTACGAAGTAATAAGACGAATAAAAAAAAAAGTAAACCAAATGAATCAAAACGAATTTGGTTTATTAAAAAAAGAATTAAGTAAGTATGCACAGGGGCATACTTACGCTGTAGGATGGGCGCCAGGTAACTGTTTAGGGTCGTTTGCCATGACCGGGTAAGCTGAAAATTCTTCTTCAAAAATGAAGGAAAACACAATGATTTATATTCCCAAAGGGAAGTTAATCAAATTTTATTTAAAATATCTGGGAAATACAATTATGAGTTTAAAATGGTCGTGACCAATTTTAAAACAAAGGCAAATATTAAAACAATGAAACAAATAAAGATCAAGACGGCAAGATTGGACCGCTATTACCAGGTCCCGAAATAAACGGACAAGAAAACTACTTTAGAAAAATGGGGTCGCGCGTATTGCCAGATTGAAAACCACACCCTTTACATCCTATTGAAATAAAGAGTTGAAGTTGAAAAGTTCAAATTAAATACTAAATTACTAAACTAAATGGCAACACTTAAATCTATTACAAACTATCTTAATATTCTATGTACATAAACGCAAAATAAAATCACTCTTGAATTATACGTTTAACTAACTAGTCAGTTTTTTACTCTGCTACCACTTTATTTCTAACAAAGGTTATGGGCCTACGTTTTCCCATGTGTTCTTAATTCCAATTTTTTTTATAAAAGTAAAATGTCGAATTCTATCTATCAAGTAGAGAAATTAGGCGAACACAACTACGATTCATGGAAAATACTAGTTAGAAGTGTGTTAATTCACAATGATTTATGGAGCTATGTCTCCGGTGGCCCGGCAAGGAAAGTTACGCTGTTCAAGCAACTTCTTCAAAAATGGAAGGTAACAATGTTCAGCATCATATTAATTCTTTCTTCGATTTGGCAGAAAAAATCAAGGAGCTTAATATCGAGATGCAGTATGAGCTTTTGGCGATTATTTTATTGTCCAGTTAACACAGTGCATATGAAAACTTCATCATTGCAATTGAGTCACGTGACATCGCATTGAGGAAGGACATCGCCGTGGAGAAACTGAACCAAACGATCATTTTTCAGAGCGAGCATTATTCATGCAAAACAGAAAAAATAAAAATACTCAGAAAAATTCTGCTCATCAGCAACATGCTCATGGAGCAGGTTCGTCAGGCAGGGAATCCTTCAAAGGGAGGTGTTATCGCTGCAAACGTCAAGGCCATGTGGCTTCGAATTTGCCACGTAAAGCAAAAGCATAATTCAAGTACAGTCACATCAGCGTTTGCATTATTAAATTCATTCTGTGTCAAAGAATTCAATGAGAACATATGGATTCTAGACAGTGGATCAACGAGTCACTTATGCTGTGATAGAAAAAAGTTTTCTTCCTACAGCGATTATGTGGAAAGAATTGAACTGGCCGGTGGCAAGTATATCAGTTCAGCGGGGATAGGCGATATAGATCTAATTGCGAATAACAAGATCACTTTAAAGAATGTTTTATTTGTACCCGATTTACAAATGAATTTTATTTCAGTTAGTAAAGCAACTAGTGCTGGAAATAAAGTAGTCTTATCAAACAAACATGCCGAAATTATAGATAGTTCATCTGTTGAGCTACTGTATGCGACCAACCACTGTGTTTATGTTTTTAAAGAAAAGCAATTTAATGCTCTTGCTGCTATTGCTGGCGGTGTAAGTAGTGCTGGAGGGGGTAATGTTTCTGTTGATGCTGGACATGCTGGTGAATCTGTAACTGCTGGTAGTGGTGAACGTGCTGTTGGAGTTGAAGCTGGTAAATAGGACAAAGTGTTTGCACTGTGGCATCAAAGATATGGCCATTTGAATGGTCAGTGCTTGTACAACTTGTTTAATAAAAACATGATTCGAGGTGCGGGCTCTCAAAATATCAACAAAGCTGCCATCAAGTGCGAGATTTGTTTCAAGGGAAAAATCTCGTCTATACCATTTGGATTGTCAGAGAATCGCAGTAAGTCTGTACTTTCAATTATCCACACCGATATTTGTGGCCCGATAAGGAATGTGTCTAATGGAGGCGCAAAATATTTTTTGACATTCATAGATGATCATTCACGTATGATATTTGTTTATTTCTTGCGTCAGAAAAGTGAGGCACCAAGTTATTTTAAAAAGTTTAAGGTAATGGCAGAAAAACAAACGGGTAATAAAATTAAAATATTAAGAAGTGATAACGGCAGTGAATATGTAAATAAAGATTTTAAAAACTATTTACAACTTAATGGTATAAAACATCAATTAACTTCTCCTTACACTCCACAGCAGAACGGGTGCGCTGAGAGAGCAAACAGGACGCTGGTAGAGATGGCGCGCTGCATGTTAATTTCGTCTGGACTGAAGCAAGGTTTTTGGGCTGAAGCGATAAACACGTCTGTCTACCTAAGGAACCGGTCACCAACAAAATTATTGGAGCATCAAACACCATTTGAAGCCTGGTTTGGATATAAACCAAATGTGTGTCACCTTAGGATCTTTGGATGCAAGGCGTTTATGCTGATTAAGAAGCCAGGTAATTCCAAGTTTAGTCCTAAAGGTATAGTGTTTAATGATGGGTTACTCTGACGAGGCCAAAGCCTACAGACTATATGAATGTAAAACGGGTAAAATTCATACGAGTCGCGATGTAAGATTCATTGAGAATCCATCTAAAATGTGTCTTACAGACTCCGATTTCATAGTAATCGAATCATTAAAAGAAGACAACGATGACGAAGTTGAATTCAAAGATGCCATCTCACAAGAAGAAGATAATGTTTACATATGTAAAATTGAAAAACCTGATGTTGAGGCTGCTGCAAAAGATGTTGTTGTTGATGCTGGTGCTGCTCCTGGTGCTGTTGTTGGTGCTGAAAATGGGGCTGCTGATAATTTCGCAGATGAAGCTAACGAGGAGGAAGCTGATTACGAAGACAATGAATATGTTGACTCGGAAGATGACAATGCTGCTGGAGGCGAGGACCACTTCGAGGATTGCGTTTATGAAGAATTAGAGGTGAATCCTAACGAAGGGACCAATGAAAAAGATTACCAGGTTAGTGGTAGTGTGTTAAGAAGTGGTAAAATTAGAAACAAAAATAATCTGAACAGAAAAAGATCAAACTCGTTAAGTTTCATGGTTAATATTGGCAACAATTGCGACAAGGTACCGAATTCCGAGGTACGGATTCCAATATGTGGCAAAATTCTATGGAAGCAGAATATCGTTCGCTGCTGGAAAATAGAACTTGGGACCTAGTAGATTTGGCAGCTGGGCGTAAAGTCATAAGATCCAAATGGGTTTTCAATATTAAAAAAGACAAACACGGTAAAATTGAACGATACAAGGCGAGGCTTGTAGCTAAAGGCTGCAGTCAAAAGTATGGCCTGGATTTTACTGAAACCTTTTCCCCAGTCACAAGGTATTCTACAATTAGGTTAGTGGTTGCGTTAGCAGTGGAATTAGAATTGCTTTTACATCAATTAGACATAACCTCTGCATACCTTAATAGTGAACGGGATGAAATTGTATATATGGAGCAACCCGAGAATTTCGTAAATAAAACACACCCAAAGAAAGTGTGCAAGCTGATGAAAGCCTTATACGGACTTAAGCAATCTGGAAGGAAGTGGAACCAAAAACTAAATAGAGTCCTGCTTAAAATTGGTTTCGTGCGATCATCCTACGACAATTGCGTTTACAATCACAATCAAAATGGATTTACCAATATTTTGGTGGTATATGTCGATGACATTATTCTTGCGTTCAAGGAAGAGGATGATTTAACCAATATCAAGTTGAAACTGGCTGCTGAGTTCAAACTGAAGGACAAAGGACCTATTAGTTATTTTTTGGGGATGGAGTTTGCGAGAGAAGGCGATAGAGGCTGTATAAAATTGGGGCAGCAGAAAATTATTGCAGACGTTTTAGCTGATTTTCAAATGATGGAATGCAAACCTGTAAGCACACCTTTGGATCCAGGATCGAGATTGGAAAAATGCACACAGTGTCCAAACTGTTAACAGGTTGATACAAAAAGGTTCCAGTCACTTGTAGGGTCGTTAAACTTTATAAGTCTGACAACACGGCCTGATATATCACATTCGGTGATTAAATTATCGTAATTCAATATGAACCCACACAAAGAGCATTTAACTGCAGCAAAACATTTGCTGAGATATCTTAATAAAACTATAACATTGAAACTTATTTTCAGAAAGTCTGCTGCTGAATTGGTTGGTTATGCTGATGCTGACTGGGGTGGAGATGCTAATGATAGACGATCTTTTACGGGCTTCGTGTTTATGCTTGCTGGATGTGCCGTATCATGGGAGTCCAGAAAACAACCTGCCGTTGCCCTCAGCAGCACTGAAGCAGAGTATGTGGCCCTTTCCTCTGCATCTAAGGAACTTCTGTACCTGCGTAACCTTATTGGTGACATCGGATTTGGTTATGTTGCTTCAAACCCTGTTGTGCTATATGGGGACAACTTAAGCGCCCAACAGCTGGTAAAAAACCCAGTTTACCATGCGAGAAGCAAACATATAGATATCAAAGTACATTTTGTAAGAGATATATATGAGAAAGGTTTTTTAAATTTAAAATATATATGATTGCCGATATATTAACAAAAAACTTAAATAGAATTAAACATTTATATGTTGTTAACTTACTAGGTTTTAAATAAGGAAATTTAATTTGAGGAGGTGTATTGAAATAAAGAGTTGAAGTTAAAAAGTTCAAATTAAATAGTAAATTACTAAACTAAATGGCAACACTTAAAGCTATTACAAACTATCTTAATATTCTATGTACATAAACGCAAAATAAAATCACTCTTGAATTATACGTTGAACTAATTAGTCAGTTTTTTACTCTGCTACCACTTTATTTCTAACACTTCCGAATTTAAGTTTCAATCTGGATTTATCGAGTGAATAATATGGGCGTAACTGTCCTTACCATCAGCCCACATTACCGCAATCAATTTACTGAGAGCGAGAACATTACATTTTTTTTGACTATTTTAGTCGTACGGAATGCATACATGGTGTACAGTGAGGTGTAAAAATAATTATGTAATTAATTAATTATTTAGACTAGGCATTGTATATAGAACCTATAGTACTATCATGAAGCTGAATTTTAAGTAACGAGATTAAGCCTAGTACGCAGATCGCGCTAAATTTTAGCTGCCACTTTTCTCTCCAAACATCAGCTAAAACCCTAGCTAAATTTTGACATGGGAGAGTTGTGGAGAATATGTGATTGAAATAAGTGGTCTGTTTGGTAACGTGAAATTTCTTGCGAATTCTCACAAATTTTCAGAATTTTCTGTCAAAACCAATATCCCAAATTTGGGATATTTGTTGAAACAAAAAGTTATCAAACAGGCATAATGGCATTGTGTAGAATATGTCAAAAACACCTGTTCCCCGAAAAAAAATTTAAATTTAAGAAATTTTGTTTGAAAAATTTCAAGTATTATTACATTTTAGAAACAAAATGGATACAAGGGAAATTGAAGATTTGGTGATTTGTGCAGCAGCACAAGTTGTGACAATTGAAGCGATGGACCAGACACCATATAGAAGGGTGTTCCTTTACAAGAGTAGCCAGTTTTTTTTTGTCTTCCATGCTGAACGTAATTTTATTTTTACCACGCATTCTTTTTTTCGGTTGTGGTAATTCTTCTAAAAATTCTTCCAAATCGGAATCCATTTTACATGAAGGCAGCAACAATCTAGCTGTAAAAACAAAGCAAAGTTCACACAAAATTAAAAAATACCAGAACCAGTCAAAATTTAGCTCGAGAATAATGTCCCAGACAATTATTTCGTGAGCTAAATTTTGACAGATTAGTGATGTACAGTAAGAAACAAACATTTGATTTTTTAGCTGGAGCTGCGTACCTCTCAGCTAAAATGCTTTGCTTAATTTTAGCTTGGCTAAATTTTGGAGAGGATTTCGTATGGAAACTAAAATTTAGCGCGATCTTCGTACTAGGCTAGCTCGTCATTTCCCATGGAGGAGCTGATATCACCTTTATTGCATATAAACATTAATATTTTTGTATCCAATTTTTTACTTAAATATTATAATGTTTATATACAATGTCGCTATAATTTTGACATTAGCAATTTCGAGATCTCTGCCTGTATACAACTTAAAATTGGTATGTATGTATATCTCTATTCTCAAAGGCAAAAGTATTTGTTGTTTTTGTCTTTCGTAGGAATAGTATGAAGATGTATAAATTGAATTTTTTATTTGTTGGTGGCGAGTGGAATAGACTTGCGGTGGTTGTTTTTTTTTTTAATTTTTTTGCTTATCATTGGTAATAGTGTGTATCTGTATTTTAACAAAAACACTTTTTAAAAAATGATCATCAGAGACGAAGCTCTGATAATGAATACTTTATTGTTTGGGATATACTTAAGATCTAACTGGAGCGTCGCAGACGACCAGTATTTATAGGTTTGTATGTGACTTCTTGTCAACGTATATTTCTTTGTTTCTTATGATTTTTTGCCAGCTTGCATTTCCTTTGTTTCTTATGATCTTTTGCCAGCTTGCATTTCTTTTGTTTATTAGGATATTTTGCCAGCGTGGTTTATGATAGCATATATGAGTGTTTAAAATATTCGTTTATCTTCTTTTATAGTTATAACTCCTCCCTCTTTAGAATCTTTTATCGGTTTGAAAGTGGCCGATGGAAGATTTACATTTGTAATAGATTTTTTACTTTTTAATTTTATTTTTAAATATATAATTACAAAAGTTATAATAGTTATTACAATTGCAAAGGTTACAATGTTAAAGGTTATATGTTTTTTATGTATTCTAGATTCTAATGTTTCAATGTTTTCAATTGATTTAAAGTTCAGATCTTTATAATATAATTTTGAGAAGTTATAATTTAATAATGGTATTATTTTATAATTACTCTGGTACAATTTTTTGTTATAAACTTTATTTTTTATTTCTATTTTACAATTTTCTAGTTTTAGTATATAATTTCCTTCTAGAACATAATCTAGGTTGTTACAATTTTGTTTTACTTTTTCTTTTTGTAAATTTCTTATTATTAGATATTTTTCTTTTTCTAAGATTGAATTTTCTTTTGTAAATGTTTCTGTTTCACATTCTAAATTTATACTGTTTTTTAAAAGATTTTCAATACAATTATCTTTAATCTGATGTAGATGTTTTATTTCTTTAGTCATAGTATATAAGGTTTTATTGAATTCTAATAATTCGTTATTAGGTATTTTAATTATTCTTTCTTTTACTGGGAAAGTTTGTAGGTATAATTTATTGAGTAATTTATCGTTAAATTTAGGGATACTTAGGATAATTAGTAAATTTTCATTATAGGTTGCCAAAGTTATTTTTAGTTCTTTAAGTTTTTCAAAATTTATTTCGTAGTCGAATATCTCTTGGGCAGTCAGTATGTCTTGTGTTAGTACACCAGTTCTACTAGTCATGATGATATCATTATTTTTTTCTATTATTTCCTGTAATTCTACTAAATTTTTGTTGAATTCAATTTCCATGCGTAAAGCGTTAATGTCATTTTGGACTACTTTCCATCTATTTAATGTCTTGTAACTTTGTTTGAATATGTCATCATAATTTTTGCTTCTGTTGATCATTTTTATCGGGTAAAATTTTGTATTGGTCTTTTAGTTGATCTATTAGTATTTGACATTCTGTCAGGTTTATTAAATGTAATATTATTTCGTAGTTGTTGATTAGTTTTACTTGTTCTTCCTGTAGAAGTAGGAATTCTCTATCTATTTTTGTTATTTCGATATTAGATTTCACTAGGGTTATTAAAGAGAGAATCGCTATTATTATTTTCATTATGGGATTTTGTATGTTTCTTTCTTTTTCGGAACTGATCCTTGTGCAAAGTTTGCTTCCTAAGATGTGGTTTGATTAATATTTTCTTTTCTCTTACTTTTATTACCTTTACTTTTTTGTGTATCGTTTTTAGTTTATTAAAATTTTCTGGGTTATTTATTTTTGTAAAGTTTGGGTTTATTTCTGTGTCTATTCTGTTTTTATTTAATTTTTTTAAAACTTTAATTTTTGTCTTTTCGATTCTCCTGAATATTATTTTGTTATCTATTTTGCCTAGGTGTACATCGATTGGTTTTTCCTTGGTTGTTAAATGGACAGTTTTATTATAAATATTTATAGCTTTTGCGACTAAGTCATTTTCAGTTTTCTCTAGTAATCTAATGTGTTCATTTAGGGTGCTGTGGAGGCGTTCCACATCCGAATTTCCGGTGTGTCTATAAGGGGTGGTAAAATGTGTTAGTATATTCTTTTCTTTTAGATAATTTTCTATAGAGTAAGTTTTGAATGTGGGGTCATTGTCTAGAGTTAATTTTTTGGGTTCAGACATATATGAGAATAGTTTTTCCATACCATTTAAAATATCTTTCTGGTTTTTTGTTTTAAGTTTTTCTACTGAGGCATACTTGCTGAATTTGTCGATACAACTTAAATATTTGCTATTGTTGGATAAGATCCATATGTCCATATGGTAGTGAATGTGTGTAAGGGTGTTTCTGTTTTTTCATATGGTAATTTAATAGGGTTTCTCTCTATTTTCAGGTTGCAGGTATCGCAATTATTTATGATTTTTGTTATTTGTGTTTTAGGGTTTGGGTAATAATACTTTCTTTTTAGATCTAAGTATAATTTTTCTATTCCTACGTGATTTAATTCATTATGTTTTTTGTGTATGATTTCTTCTAGTTTAGTTATATCATAAACATCTTCCAAGAATGTATGAGTTCTGATTAAAATTTGGTTGTTATGGTGTGTTTTCCAATAAGTTTGGAATTCTAAAAATAGTTTATCGTTGTTGCAATATAAAACGTTTTTATGGTCTATATCAGTTTCTGATATGATTTTTTCGAAGTCTGATTCTTTGAAATTTTTCCTAATTATTTTTATTCTTCTTTTGTTAAAAGGGAAGGTTATGATTTCATCATTTTGTTTTCCTATTTCCATGATAATTTGTCAAATAAATATATTTAAACTTTGTTCAGTGATTGGAATTAGGTTTGAACTATCTGATTCATTTGAATGTTGTGTGGAAACGAGTTCCATGTTGTTTAATACATTTTCGTAATTCGTGTCAATTTTGGTGATGTCATGTGAATTTGTTTCATCTATTCTTATTCTTGATAGCGCGTCGGCTACCTTATTTTCTTTTCCTGCGATATGTTCGATTTGAAAATCGTATTCTTCTAATTTTATTTTCCATCTCTGGAGTTTAGTGTTAGGCTCTTTGAGATTGTGCAACCATACTAATGGTCGATGATCCGTTTGTATTTTGAAATGTCTACCGTATAGGTAATGGCGGAATTATTTGATTGCCCAAACAATTGCTAAAAGTTCTTTCTCTATAACTGAATAATTACATTCATGTTTATTTAGGGTTCTGGACGCGAAGCATAGTGGTCCGTGTGATTGGTTTAGGACTGCTCCAATTGCGAAATTGGATGCATCTGTGGTTAGTATAAATTCCTTATTAAAATCAGGGTGTCTGTTTAATAAGTCGTCTGACATAGCTAGTTTTAATTTCTCAAATGATTCTTTATATTCTGTGTTATCTATATTTATTTGTTTATCTTTTCTCAAACAGAGAGTTAGTGGTTTTATGATTTTGGCTAATCATGGATGAACTTTCTATAGTATCCGGTTAGGCCTAAGAAAGATTGGATTTCTTTAATAGTTTTTGGTATAGGAAAGTTTTTTATCGTACTTATTTTATTGGGATTGGGTTTTATTCCGTCTGGGGTAATTATGTGCCCTAAGAATTCGCTTTCTTTTTTCATAAAATCGCATTTATTTAGGGATATTTTTAAATTTACAGACTGTAATTTGGTGAAGATTTTATTTAGTGAGTTTATATGTTCTTCTAATGAAGTTGAAAAAATTATTATGTCGTCGAGATAGACATAACAAATTTTTCCTACATGTTCTTTTAGTAGCTCATCCATCATTCGTTGGATTGTGGCGGGGGCATTTTTGAGACCAAATGGCATTCTTAACCATTCGTAGTGTCCTGACAATGTTGAGAAGGCTGTTTTCTCTCTATCTTCGGGATTTACCTCGATTTGTTGGAATCCTTTTGTTAAATCTAGCGTAGAAAAGTAGTTAGCTTTTCCTAATTTGTCTAATATGTCGTCAATTAGTGGGATAGGGAATTTATACTCCTTTGTTGCGTTGTTTAATTTTCGATAGTCAATGACTATCCTCCACTCTTTGTTTCCTACCTTATCTTCTTTCTTTAGCCTAGTACCCTGCTGATGCGAAACGAAAAATCCCATACAAAAATGACAAAACGAAATCAGAAACGGAAAATTTCGTTTTGCTTTTCGTTTTGCAGTACGCTGTTCGAAGAGCGAAATTTATAATTGTAGTAGATTATTTGGAGAAGTCTCCGCTCCTTTTTCGCACTGAATTAATTATACGGACTATTTATTGTGTGCGGAAAAATGACATTCGGGTTTATTTGTGTTTTTTTTTTTGTTTATCATTTTATTGCATCATGGGTTTCTCTGATTTTTTGCATCTATGTTTGATTTTGTTTTTGGAATTAGTGAAACTCTCCAAGGATATTTTCCGTTGTGTTTTCGCAAGCGTTTCGTTGTCTGTTTGGAGATCACAGAAAAATTTCGTTTCGCATCAGCAGCGTACTAGGCTTTTGGTACGATCCAGATTGGGGCATTGTAAGATGAAGTACTTGGTTTGATAATTTTTTGATCTAATAGATCTTTGATCTGTTTGTCCACTTCTTTTTTATGTGTCTCGGGGTATCTATATATTCGTGTGAAGATTGGTTCTTCATTTATTGTGGGGATTTTATGTTTTACATGACTGGTAAAACTTAAATCGTCTCCTTTTTGGTAAAATACCTTTTGGTGTTGTTTCAATAAATTAAATAAACTTTTATGTTCCTCATCGTTTAGATGTGAGACTCTTTGACTTTCCAGATTTTCGAAAGTAAATATGTCTTGTGGAATTAAATTGTTTAAATGGTTTATTTTTATTTGATATTCGTGTTCATCTTCCACAGAAAAGAACAATGGAATAATTTGTTCGTTTAGTTTTAGTATTTTGTTTTTAAAATCAATACTGGCATTATTTGGAAAGAATATATTGTTTCCAATTAATCCATCAAAGTTGACATTAAAGTTGTGGATTTGAAAAATGCAATCTACGCGAGATTTAAGTGCAAATTTTTCTTTTGGTATAATTTCTATGAATATAGAAGTACTTACTGTTTTGATTTCTAACGGGTGTTCTCTTGTTTTGATATAGCTTACTGGAGCTTTTTCTTTGTTTATTAAGCTATTAGTGGCTCCTGTGTCGATTAATAGTCTTAACGTTTCATTATTCTTTTCTAACCTAACAAAGGCGAGTTTGTTGTCTCGTTGAGTAGACTGGTTTCCGAGGCTACAATCGGAAAAACCGTGTTGTTTTGATCACTCTCGTTAAAGTTAGTTTGGGTCTTCTTTAATTGACTGGAAGTTGGGTCAACTTCCATAGGTTTATATTGTCTACTAGGGGGTTTGTAATTTGGGTTATAATTGTTACCTTTATAATTTGGACTAGGGTTGTTAGTGTTTTGGTAATTAAATGGGGGTTTTACATAAGTTGGATTTCTAGGTGTGAAATTATTATTTTGATTTAGATATTTTTTATAATTATTTTGGGGGTTTTGTGTAGATGGAATTTTTGGTGCTTCTAGTAATTTCTTTGAGGTTTCTTCAGATTTTTCACTTACAAAGCCAGCTTGAGTTAATTCATGCAAGGCAACTTGTAAATAAGGCGGTTTCAATGCGAATAATATTGTTCGCATATGAACTGGTAAACGTTCTTTAAAAATGTTTAATGCTGTTTGTGTGTTATGAGTAATTTCCTCATTCTTTCCCTCTTGTATAGTTTTTTGGTTTAATTCACAAAGATTCTTTTGTATTTCGTTGTAAAAGCTTATAACATTTCCTTTATAAGGAGTTTGTCTCAAATCATCATACAGTTGGAATGAGGATTTAAATCCTCCGAAATTTACAACTAGTAATTCTTTTATGTCTTTCCAGGTGGGTAAGTGAGCATGTATTTCCATGCAACGTTTGGCTTTACCTATAAGTTTTGACTTTAGTATGTTTATACACATTGTCTGTGACTGATTGTCATATTTGTTTAGTATGGGGGTTATCCCGTCAACGTTTGTAATAAAAGTATATAGGTCTTCTCTACGTCCATCGAAAGTGTTTAACTTTTCGATGTACTTGAGTGGGTCTAATGTGAGTGTAAGTGACATGTTGGCTTTACAATTTGAGTCTTGTTTTAATATAATATTTTCAATATTTGGTAATTTAATTTGTGACAATTGATCGTCTAAATTAATACTAAGATTCTTACTTTCTCCGCTGTATTGTGGAGCTCCTTCGTTTGATGATCTATCTTCTTCGTCTAAGTTCTTTGGATATGGATTATTCTTAGTTAGTTGTGTTATAATTAATTTCCCTCTATGGGTTGCGTAACAATACTCTTTGCGTGAGGGTGAGTTACTAAATTAATTATTGATTTTTTTTTTTTTTTTTTTAGAATTTTGGAATAGTGTTCTAATAACTTTATTATTAACTTTATTATTCACTGAAGTAATCTTTATATGCACTAAAGAATTTATTCTTCACTGTTATTGATGTTTTTTAGAATTTTGGAATAGTGTTCTAATAACTTTATTATTCACTGAAGTAATCTTTATATGAACTAAAGAATTTATTCTTCACTGAATTTATTTTGCAATATCGTTAGGTAGTCCAATTAAGTTATTAATTCTAAAGATTTCTTTTTCGCAGAATTTTAGATATTAATTTCACTTTTTATATGGGTATAAGTTATTAAAATAATTTTCTTTCTTTTTGTAAAAAATTGAATTTTAATTTTCAATTTATAATACACTTGAACGATAGGTGAACGATGGGTTCTTATTTTCAAAGGATACACATATTATATTTTGTGTATCCTACCGACTGCGCCAATTAAAAATGTAATTTAACAAAAACACTTTTTAAAAAATGATCATCAGAGACGAAACTCTGATAATGAATACTTTATTGTTTGGAATATACTTAAAATCTAACTGGAGCGTCGCAGACGACCAGTATTTATAGGTTTGTATGTGACTTCTTGTCAACGTATATTTCTTTGTTTCTTATGATTTTTTGCAAGCTTGCATTTCCTTTGTTTCTTATGATCTTTTGCCAGCTTGCATTTCTTTTGTTTATTAGGATATTTTGCCAGCGTGGTTTATGATAGCATATATGAGTGTTTAAAATATTCGTTTATCTTCTTTTATAGTTATAACTCCTCCCTCTTTAGAATCTTTTATCGGTTTGAAAGTGGCCGATGGAAGATTTACATTTGTAATAGATTTTTTACTTTTTAATTTTATTTTTAAATATATAATTACAAAAGTTATAATAGTTATTACAATTGCAAAGGTTACAATGTTAAAGGTTATATGTTTTTTATGTATTCTAGATTATAATGTTTCAATGTTTTAAAATTCAGATCTTTATAATATAATTTTGAGAAGTTATAATTTAATAATGGTATTATTTTATAATTACTCTGGTACAATTTTTTGTTATAAACTTTATTTTTTATTTCTATTTTACAATTTTCTAGTTTTAGTATATAATTTCCTTCTAGAACATAATCTAGGTTGTTACAATTTTGTTTTACTTTTTCTTTTTGTAAATTTCTTATTATTAGATATTTTTCTTTTTCTAAGATTGAATTTTCTTTTGTAAATGTTTCTGTTTCACATTCTAAATTTATACTGTTTTTTAAAAGATTTTCAATACAATTATCTTTAATCTGATGTAGATGTTTTATTTCTTTAGTCATAGTATATAAGGTTTTATTGAATTCTAATAATTCGTTATTAGGTATTTTAATTATTCTTTCTTTTACTGGGAAAGTTTGTAGGTATAATTTATTGAGTAATTTATCGTTAAATTTAGGGATACTTAGGATAATTAGTAAATTTTCATTATAGGTTGCCAAAGTTATTTTTAGTTCTTTAAGTTTTTCAAAATTTATTTCGTAGTCGAATATCTCTTGGGCAGTCAGTATGTCTTGTGTTAGTACACCAGTTCTACTAGTCATGATGATATCATTATTTTTTTCTATTATTTCCTGTAATTCTACTAAATTTTTGTTGAATTCAATTTCCATGCGTAAAGCGTTAATGTCATTTTGGACTACTTTCCATCTATTTAATGTCTTGTAACTTTGTTTGAATATGTCATCATAATTTTTGCTTCTGTTGATCATTTTTATCGGGTAAAATTTTGTATTGGTCTTTTAGTTGATCTATTAGTATTTGACATTCTGTCAGGTTTATTAAATGTAATATTATTTCGTAGTTGTTGATTAGTTTTACTTGTTCTTCCTGTAGAAGTAGGAATTCTCTATCTATTTTTGTTATTTCGATATTAGATTTCACTAGGGTTATTAAAGAGAGAATCGCTATTATTATTTTCATTATGGGATTTTGTATGTTTCTTTCTTTTTCGGAACTGATCCTTGTGCAAAGTTTGCTTCCTAAGATGTGGTTTGATTAATATTTTCTTTTCTCTTACTTTTATTACCTTTACTTTTTTGTGTATCGTTTTTAGTTTATTAAAATTTTCTGGGTTATTTATTTTTGTAAAGTTTGGGTTTATTTCTGTGTCTATTCTGTTTTTATTTAATTTTTTTAAAACTTTAATTTTTGTCTTTTCGATTCTCCTGAATATTATTTTGTTATCTATTTTGCCTAGGTGTACATCGATTGGTTTTTCCTTGGTTGTTAAATGGACAGTTTTATTATAAATATTTATAGCTTTTGCGACTAAGTCATTTTCAGTTTTCTCTAGTAATCTAATGTGTTCATTTAGGGTGCTGTGGAGGCGTTCCACATCCGAATTTCCGGTGTGTCTATAAGGGGTGGTAAAATGTGTTAGTATATTCTTTTCTTTTAGATAATTTTCTATAGAGTAAGTTTTGAATGTGGGGTCATTGTCTAGAGTTAATTTTTTGGGTTCAGACATATATGAGAATAGTTTTTCCATACCATTTAAAATATCTTTCTGGTTTTTTGTTTTAAGTTTTTCTACTGAGGCATACTTGCTGAATTTGTCGATACAACTTAAATATTTGCTATTGTTGGATAAGATCCATATGTCCATATGGTAGTGAATGTGTGTAAGGGTGTTTCTGTTTTTTCATATGGTAATTTAATAGGGTTTCTCTCTATTTTCAGGTTGCAGGTATCGCAATTATTTATGATTTTTGTTATTTGTGTTTTAGGGTTTGGGTAATAATACTTTCTTTTTAGATCTAAGTATAATTTTTCTATTCCTACGTGATTTAATTCATTATGTTTTTTGTGTATGATTTCTTCTAGTTTAGTTATATCATAAACATCTTCCAAGAATGTATGAGTTCTGATTAAAATTTGGTTGTTATGGTGTGTTTTCCAATAAGTTTGGAATTCTAAAAATAGTTTATCGTTGTTGCAATATAAAACGTTTTTATGGTCTATATCAGTTTCTGATATGATTTTTTCGAAGTCTGATTCTTTGAAATTTTTCCTAATTATTTTTATTCTTCTTTTGTTAAAAGGGAAGGTTATGATTTCATCATTTTGTTTTCCTATTTCCATGATAATTTGTCAAATAAATATATTTAAACTTTGTTCAGTGATTGGAATTAGGTTTGAACTATCTGATTCATTTGAATGTTGTGTGGAAACGAGTTCCATGTTGTTTAATACATTTTCGTAATTCGTGTCAATTTTGGTGATGTCATGTGAATTTGTTTCATCTATTCTTATTCTTGATAGCGCGTCGGCTACCTTATTTTCTTTTCCTGCGATATGTTCGATTTGAAAATCGTATTCTTCTAATTTTATTTTCCATCTCTGGAGTTTAGTGTTAGACTCTTTGAGATTGTGCAACCATACTAATGGTCGATGATCCGTTTGTATTTTGAAATGTCTACCGTATAGGTAATGGCGGAATTATTTGATTGCCCAAACAATTGCTAAAAGTTCTTTCTCTATAACTGAATAATTACATTCATGTTTATTTAGGGTTCTGGACGCGAAGCATAGTGGTCCGTGTGATTGGTTTAGGACTGCTCCAATTGCGAAATTGGATGCATCTGTGGTTAGTATAAATTCCTTATTAAAATCAGGGTGTCTGTTTAATAAGTCGTCTGACATAGCTAGTTTTAATTTCTCAAATGATTCTTTATATTCTGTGTTATCTATATTTATTTGTTTATCTTTTCTCAAACAGAGAGTTAGTGGTTTTATGATTTTGGCTAATCATGGATGAACTTTCTATAGTATCCGGTTAGGCCTAAGAAAGATTGGATTTCTTTAATAGTTTTTGGTATAGGAAAGTTTTTTATCGTACTTATTTTATTGGGATTGGGTTTTATTCCGTCTGGGGTAATTATGTGCCCTAAGAATTCGCTTTCTTTTTTCATAAAATCGCATTTATTTAGGGATATTTTTAAATTTACAGACTGTAATTTGGTGAAGATTTTATTTAGTGAGTTTATATGTTCTTCTAATGAAGTTGAAAAAATTATTATGTCGTCGAGATAGACATAACAAATTTTTCCTACATGTTCTTTTAGTAGCTCATCCATCATTCGTTGGATTGTGGCGGGGGCATTTTTGAGACCAAATGGCATTCTTAACCATTCGTAGTGTCCTGACAATGTTGAGAAGGCTGTTTTCTCTCTATCTTCGGGATTTACCTCGATTTGTTGGAATCCTTTTGTTAAATCTAGCGTAGAAAAGTAGTTAGCTTTTCCTAATTTGTCTAATATGTCGTCAATTAGTGGGATAGGGAATTTATACTCCTTTGTTGCGTTGTTTAATTTTCGATAGTCAATGACTATCCTCCACTCTTTGTTTCCTACCTTATCTTCTTTCTTTAGCCTAGTACCCTGCTGATGCGAAACGAAAAATCCCATACAAAAATGACAAAACGAAATCAGAAACGGAAAATTTCGTTTTGCTTTTCGTTTTGCAGTACGCTGTTCGAAGAGCGAAATTTATAATTGTAGTAGATTATTTGGAGAAGTCTCCGCTCCTTTTTCGCACTGAATTAATTATACGGACTATTTATTGTGTGCGGAAAAATGACATTCGGGTTTATTTGTGTTTTTTTTTTTGTTTATCATTTTATTGCATCATGGGTTTCTCTGATTTTTTGCATCTATGTTTGATTTTGTTTTTGGAATTAGTGAAACTCTCCAAGGATATTTTCCGTTGTGTTTTCGCAAGCGTTTCGTTGTCTGTTTGGAGATCACAGAAAAATTTCGTTTCGCATCAGCAGCGTACTAGGCTTTTGGTACGATCCAGATTGGGGCATTGTAAGATGAAGTACTTGGTTTGATAATTTTTTGATCTAATAGATCTTTGATCTGTTTGTCCACTTCTTTTTTATGTGTCTCGGGGTATCTATATATTCGTGTGAAGATTGGTTCTTCATTTATTGTGGGGATTTTATGTTTTACATGACTGGTAAAACTTAAATCGTCTCCTTTTTGGTAAAATACCTTTTGGTGTTGTTTCAATAAATTAAATAAACTTTTATGTTCCTCATCGTTTAGATGTGAGACTCTTTGACTTTCCAGATTTTCGAAAGTAAATATGTCTTGTGGAATTAAATTGTTTAAATGGTTTATTTTTATTTGATATTCGTGTTCATCTTCCACAGAAAAGAACAATGGAATAATTTGTTCGTTTAGTTTTAGTATTTTGTTTTTAAAATCAATACTGGCATTATTTGGAAAGAATATATTGTTTCCAATTAATCCATCAAAGTTGACATTAAAGTTGTGGATTTGAAAAATGCAATCTACGCGAGATTTAAGTGCAAATTTTTCTTTTGGTATAATTTCTATGAATATAGAAGTACTTACTGTTTTGATTTCTAACGGGTGTTCTCTTGTTTTGATATAGCTTACTGGAGCTTTTTCTTTGTTTATTAAGCTATTAGTGGCTCCTGTGTCGATTAATAGTCTTAACGTTTCATTATTCTTTTCTAACCTAACAAAGGCGAGTTTGTTGTCTCGTTGAGTAGACTGGTTTCCGAGGCTACAATCGGAAAAACCGTGTTGTTTTGATCACTCTCGTTAAAGTTAGTTTGGGTCTTCTTTAATTGACTGGAAGTTGGGTCAACTTCCATAGGTTTATATTGTCTACTAGGGGGTTTGTAATTTGGGTTATAATTGTTACCTTTATAATTTGGACTAGGGTTGTTAGTGTTTTGGTAATTAAATGGGGGTTTTACATAAGTTGGATTTCTAGGTGTGAAATTATTATTTTGATTTAGATATTTTTTATAATTATTTTGGGGGTTTTGTGTAGATGGAATTTTTGGTGCTTCTAGTAATTTCTTTGAGGTTTCTTCAGATTTTTCACTTACAAAGCCAGCTTGAGTTAATTCATGCAAGGCAACTTGTAAATAAGGCGGTTTCAATGCGAATAATATTGTTCGCATATGAACTGGTAAACGTTCTTTAAAAATGTTTAATGCTGTTTGTGTGTTATGAGTAATTTCCTCATTCTTTCCCTCTTGTATAGTTTTTTGGTTTAATTCACAAAGATTCTTTTGTATTTCGTTGTAAAAGCTTATAACATTTCCTTTATAAGGAGTTTGTCTCAAATCATCATACAGTTGGAATGAGGATTTAAATCCTCCGAAATTTACAACTAGTAATTCTTTTATGTCTTTCCAGGTGGGTAAGTGAGCATGTATTTCCATGCAACGTTTGGCTTTACCTATAAGTTTTGACTTTAGTATGTTTATACACATTGTCTGTGACTGATTGTCATATTTGTTTAGTATGGGGGTTATCCCGTCAACGTTTGTAATAAAAGTATATAGGTCTTCTCTACGTCCATCGAAAGTGTTTAACTTTTCGATGTACTTGAGTGGGTCTAATGTGAGTGTAAGTGACATGTTGGCTTTACAATTTGAGTCTTGTTTTAATATAATATTTTCAATATTTGGTAATTTAATTTGTGACAATTGATCGTCTAAATTAATACTAAGATTCTTACTTTCTCCGCTGTATTGTGGAGCTCCTTCGTTTGATGATCTATCTTCTTCGTCTAAGTTCTTTGGATATGGATTATTCTTAGTTAGTTGTGTTATAATTAATTTCCCTCTATGGGTTGCGTAACAATACTCTTTGCGTGAGGGTGAGTTACTAAATTAATTATTGATTTTTTTTTTTTTTTTTTTAGAATTTTGGAATAGTGTTCTAATAACTTTATTATCAACTTTATTATTCACTGAAGTAATCTTTATATGCACTAAAGAATTTATTCTTCACTGTTATTGATGTTTTTTAGAATTTTGGAATAGTGTTCTAATAACTTTATTATTCACTGAAGTAATCTTTATATGAACTAAAGAATTTATTCTTCACTGAATTTATTTTGCAATATCGTTAGGTAGTCCAATTAAGTTATTAATTCTAAAGATTTCTTTTTCGCAGAATTTTAGATATTAATTTCACTTTTTATATGGGTATAAGTTATTAAAATAATTTTCTTTCTTTTTGTAAAAAATTGAATTTTAATTTTCAATTTATAATACACTTGAACGATAGGTGAACGATGGGTTCTTATTTTCAAAGGATACACATATTATATTTTGTGTATCCTACCGACTGCGCCAATTAAAAATGTAATTTAACAAAAACACTTTTTAAAAAATGATCATCAGAGACGAAACTCTGATAATGAATACTTTATTGTTTGGAATATACTTAAAATCTAACTGGAGCGTCGCAGACGACCAGTATTTATAGGTTTGTATGTGACTTCTTGTCAACGTATATTTCTTTGTTTCTTATGATTTTTTGCAAGCTTGCATTTCCTTTGTTTCTTATGATCTTTTGCCAGCTTGCATTTCTTTTGTTTATTAGGATATTTTGCCAGCGTGGTTTATGATAGCATATATGAGTGTTTAAAATATTCGTTTATCTTCTTTTATAGTTATAACTCCTCCCTCTTTAGAATCTTTTATCGGTTTGAAAGTGGCCGATGGAAGATTTACATTTGTAATAGATTTTTTACTTTTTAATTTTATTTTTAAATATATAATTACAAAAGTTATAATAGTTATTACAATTGCAAAGGTTACAATGTTAAAGGTTATATGTTTTTTATGTATTCTAGATTATAATGTTTCAATGTTTTAAAATTCAGATCTTTATAATATAATTTTGAGAAGTTATAATTTAATAATGGTATTATTTTATAATTACTCTGGTACAATTTTTTGTTATAAACTTTATTTTTTATTTCTATTTTACAATTTTCTAGTTTTAGTATATAATTTCCTTCTAGAACATAATCTAGGTTGTTACAATTTTGTTTTACTTTTTCTTTTTGTAAATTTCTTATTATTAGATATTTTTCTTTTTCTAAGATTGAATTTTCTTTTGTAAATGTTTCTGTTTCACATTCTAAATTTACACTGTTTTTTAAAAGATTTTCAATACAATTATCTTTAATCTGATGTAGATGTTTTATTTCTTTAGTCATAGTATAAGTTAACAACAGCAACATTCCCAAATTAATAATATCAAATATCCCGCAACTTCCCACGATTCGTCCCATTGCATCAGCAACTTTCCGGGTTCATGAGTTCTCACAGTGGACACCGGATACATACGCGAATTCAACGAGCAAAACTGTGGGAAATGCAATCTTGCTTTTTACATTTTCTTTCTAATAAAATATTTCATATTAAATGTTAGTTCTAAGTTATCTATCAACCTGTTAAGACGTTTGTTTAAATAAATAAAAATATTTTTTTTTAATAAATTTTGAAGTGTATTTTTATAATTGGCGCCCGAGCAGGGACAGTACTGTGCAAAAAGTGTTTTAAGCATTAAAAGTAAAATTAATATTTGAATACGCGACCGTAAGAAAGTGCGCGATAATTAAAGAAATTATAGTGTGCCTAATTTTCTAAAAGGCAATATTATTTTTATAAAAGCAAGAAATAACATTAAAATAAAAAGAAAAGAGAAAATAAGGAAAAATTGACAGTAAATTACAGACAATAGACTGAAGGAGTGTAAAAAATAAACAAAGTGAAAAAGGCAGAAACCAAGGAAAGGAAATAAAAGGAAGAGTACCCGAGTCACCGTGGGAACCAAGAATCCCCACCGGAAAAAAATGAAAAATACTCGACCGGCACAGTACTGTAACATGAAGATTATTTGTTTGTAAGCATATTATTGAGCATTTATTTTAAAATTAAACACATACTATTGAGCATTTATTTTAATATTAAACACATATTATTGAGCATTTATTTTAAAACTAAACAAACATTTTCAAATCAAAAGATAAATTTTTACTAGAATAAGAGAAAGGAAATCCAGATAGGAAAAATTATTTTAACACTACAATTTATAAAGATATTTAAATCCCTTTTCAAAATTTAAAGATAACTTAGAACTCACCAACCCTTTCAATCCAATATTTACCACCTTTCCCTTCCCTAAAATTTCTATACTATAAAATTTCATCTGTTCCAACAAATTACCAACCTTAAGAAATCAAAATGAGTAAGACAGAGGGAAATAGTCTGCAAGCCCCTTTGAATCCAGCACCTTCCCTACCTCCACGAACACAGGATTTAACCGACTACATAAACCAAGTGGTCGCTAATGCCTTCTCCCAAATGGGAACTCCATCAGGAGAATTCGACAACGTAGACCAACCAATTGATGTTGGTGAAGCTAGGAACCTAGAAGGGTTAGAAAAAATACCAGACGTAGTAAAAAGTCTACGACAATTCTCTGGGGAACCAGGTGAATTTAGCTCTTGGAAGAAGAGCGTAGACAGAATCCTAAAAATTTACGAACCTGTGCGTGGTTCGCCCAAATATTTTGGCATCCTGAGCGTTGTCCGGAATAAAATAGTAGGGCAAGCGGACATAGTCCTAGAGTCCTACAATACCCCGCTTAGCTGGGTTAAAATTTCAAGATGTCTAATGCTGCACTATGCAGATAAAAGGGACCTTGGTACCCTCGAGTACCAAATGATGGTTTTGGTTCAAGGAAACCAAACGATTCCCGAATTTTATCAGCAAGTGTACCAACATCTTTCCCTTATTTTAAACAAACTAGCCTCTATGGAGTTAAGTGCTGAGTCACTTACTACCATGACTAGTGCGTACAGAGATAAGGCATTAGACACGTTTATACGTGGTCTAAAGGGAGATCTTCCGCGGCTTCTCAGTATAAGGGAACCAATCGATCTCCCTCAGGCATTGCATCTCTGCCGTAAACTAGACAATGTTAATTTTAGGACTAACTATGCCATGAATAATCAAACTAAGAGATTGAGCTTCCAACCTCCTCCTCCACTACCACCACGTCGGCAAATCCCCTCACATAATGCACCGGCTTTGGGAAATAGGTTTATTCCCGAACTCTATCATAACCCTCAACCCCGACCTTACTTCCAAACACATCAACCAGTGAACCGATCCTTTGTTCCTTTCCAAAAAAATTCCTATCCATTTCAAAATAATCAAAACAATTATTCATTCAACCAAAATCCCTATTATCCCAGAAATCTCCCACCGAAACCACAACCAAGACCTCAACCCATGTCAGTCGACATGTCAGTCAGGTCGCAAAAATTAAATTACCAGAATCGACCTAGATATCAAAACCCCAGCGCAAACAAGCGCCCAAACTCTCAACAAATTCATTCTCCAGGTAAATACCAAAGGCTTTACCACACTACCTCAAAGGATGTCCCCGGCAATGAAGAATCCAGAGAATTACAACCTCACGAAGAATTTGAGGACCTCCCACATCCAGAGGATTACGGCTATGATGATAGTTTAGATGACTACGCCGATTTACAAGAGGATGAACAAGTAGAACAAGCTCAGCCTGAGGAGGTTCATTTTTTAGATTAAACTGCTCTTCGCTGCCGTACTTTGAGTTCACTGCGAAGAGCGGAAAAACATTTAAATTTTTACTTGATACTGGATCAAATAAAAATTATATCCAACCTTGTTACATTCGAAATCCCATATCTAACGAGACAATCTTTTTCGCGAACTCCATTAGTGGTAACACGAAAATAACCCACCACGCATACTTAGAAATTTTCGGGCCAAACATCCAGAAAATTAAGTTCTTTATTCTTCCCGGCCTAAAAACCTTTGACGGCATTCTCGGGAACGACAGCCTAAAGGAATTGAACGCTGTCATCCATACGAAAGATAACTTTTTCCTAATTAATAACGACCTCAAGATACCTCTCAAACAACAAATTTCCCAAGCAGTTTATTCTCTATTAACTGCTAAAACTTCTCATTTATCTTCAGATCAAGTTCATCGACTTACTCAGATTTTAAAAAAATGCCCAAATCTTTTTGCCGACCCCGACGTAAAACTTACCTATACATCTAGAGTAAAAGGGGAGATTAGAACTGTGACTAACGAACCAGTTTATTCAAGGGCATATCCATACCCAATGGCTCTTAAAGGAGAAGTCGAGTCTCAACTCAATGAACTCCTGAAGAATGGAATTATTAGACCATCGCGGTCCGCGTATAACTCACCGGTATGGATAGTCTCCAAAAAACCGGATTCTGAAGGAAAAAAAAAATACAGAATGGTAATTGATTACAGGAAATTGAATCTTGTAACTACAGCTGAAAAATATCCTATTCCTGAAATCAATGAAGTTTTGTCGAATTTAGGCAACAACAAATGGTTTACGACAATCGACCTTAAGAGCGGATTTCATCAAATTCCTTTAAGGGAATGCGATATTGAAAAAACAGCTTTTTCCGTAAACAACGGAAAATTCGAATTCCTTCGACTCCCTTTTGGCCTGAAAAATGCGCCATCCATATTTCAACGAACACTTGACGACATATTACGGGAGCACATAGGTGTCCGATGTTACGTTTACATCGACGACATCATTATTTTCAGCAAATCCGAAGAAGACCACTATAGAGATGTCGAACTTGTCTTCAAAACATTGGAAGCTGCGAATATGAAGGTTGAACTAGAGAAATCAAATTTTTTCCAAACCCAGGTTGAATTTTTAGGTTTCGTTGTCTCAGAAGATGGTATCAAAACAAATCCTGAAAAAGTACAGACAATAGCAAATTTTCCTCCACCCAAAACATTAAAAGATCTCCGATCCTTTCTTGGCATGTCGGGATATTATCGCAGGTTCGTCAAAGATTATGCGAAAATCGCTAAACCCCTGACATCCCTTCTGAGAGGGGAAGATGGACGAGTGTCCAAAACTCAATCAAAAAATAAAATTATCCATTTAGACCAGCAAGCCATAGAGTCCTTTAAAAAAATAAAGAACATCCTCATTTCCAATAAAATTATGCTTGCCTACCCAGACTTTTCGAAAGAGTTTCACCTCAACACCGATGCATCGGACTATGCCATCGGTGCAGTTCTCTCGCAGGATGATAGACCAATTACGTACCTTTCCAGATCATTGAACGAGACCGAGGAATCTTATGCCACCAATGAGAAGGAAATGCTTGCTATCATATGGGCACTTAGCTCCCTTCGAAATTTCCTATATGGGTTAAAGAAGGTGAAAATTTTCACTGACCACCAACCCCTCACCTTTGCGCTCAGCAACAAAAATTCAAATACTAAAATGAAAAGATGGAAAGCGAAGCTCGAGGAATACAACTATGAGCTCCAGTATAAACCTGGGAGAGCGAACGTTGTAGCGGATAGTTTATCTAGACCGCCGCGTATCGAAATAAATTCAATGACAGCAAGTCTTCATAGTGATGATAGTTCATCCCACAACCTAATTCCATCAGTCGAAGCCCCCATTAATGCGTTCAGAAACCAATTGATATTAACTATTGGCCAAGCGACAAGTTACCAATTTAAGCAACCCTTCCCTAATTATAACCGACATATCTTTACAGAATCCAGGTACACCAAAGAAATGATAATAGGAATTTTTAAGCGATATCTAAATCCTAATATAATAAACGGTCTAAAAGCAGATGAGTCAACTATGGCTATCATTCAAGAGCTCTACCCACTCCATTTTACAAACTATAGAATACGTTACACTCAATTAGAAGTTATAGACGTTCCCAATGAAACAGAACAGGTGGAAATAATTCTCAAAACACACAGAAGGGCTCATAGGAATGCATGCGAGAACAAGCTTCAAATCTTGCAAAAATATTACTTTCCAAGGATGAATGCAAGAATCCAAAATTTCCTCAAGCGCTGTACAATCTGCAAAGAAAACAAGTATGAGCGACACCCCAATAAGATTTATATAAATGAAACGCCTTTACCCTCCTATCCAGGTCATATTATCCACATAGATATTTTCTCCACACAAAACTTTCTGGTCCTCACTGCAATAGATAAATTTTCAAAACTAGCTCACGCAAAAATTATAAACTCCCGGTCGGTAGAAGACATACGACAACCCCTATGGGATACACTGTTCCACTTCGGTGTCCCTGAGCACGTTGTTATTGATAACGAGAAATCCCTAAATTCGGTGTCTCTTAGAGCTATGATGGAAGAACTTAACATTACAATTTACCAAACTCCACCATACAAGAGTGAGGTTAATGGCCAGGTAGAAAGATTTCATTCTACTTTATCAGAGATTATGCGATGTGTGAGTTCCGAATTTCAGATTACTGAATTCAACGAGCTGCTTGGAAGATCGGTCTACGAATACAATTCCACCATCCATTCGACCACAGGAAAAAAACCAATAGAATTATTTTTTGGTCGCGATCAGAGAATTTCTCTCGAATTATACGAAGAGGCAAGAAAGAGTAATATTGAAAGGATAAAAGAGAAACAGTTGAAAGACATACAGATTCATAACAAATCACGAAAGCCCCCTAAGACATACCAGGTAGGAGAAGAAATTTTCGTAAGACATAATAAAAGAATAGGCTCCAAATTAACTGTACGGTATAAAATCGAGAATGTAAAGGAAGATAGGAACACCACTGTACTTACTGAATCAGGAAAAATAATCCATAAGAGCAACATTAGGAACTAATTTTTTCGTATAACATTTCAGGTTTTTCTTTGCAATAGCTAGCGCCGAGGTGCAAATATTGGACTACTCAAACTCCCAAATTGTTGCCATAAATAATGGGTTAGCGAAAATTCAGAATGGAAATTTTAAAATCATTCATACAGTCGATCTGGACAAATACGAAGAATTTAAAAACCAAGCCAACACTACCCTCCTCTCAACAAACATCAAGTCCCATATCCTTTTCCCTCTCCTTCAATTTGAACTTAATCAGATAAAAGACATACTAGCTTACATTAAACCCAACAGAAATAAAAGATCTTTAAATTTTGTAGGTTCAGCATGGAAGTGGCTCGCAGGCAGCCCTGACCATGAAGATCTTGTTTTAATTGAGAATAAAATAAATAACTTAGTTGAAAATAATGAAAATCAAATTGTAATAAATGAATTGTATAATAATAGAATAAACAATATAACAATGGTCACTAATAAAATTTTAAAAGAAATAAGAGAAAATAAATATCTGGATAACGAATTATTTGTTACACTCAAATATAAGATTAAAATTATTAAAGAAGAACTAATAAATATTAAATACGCCATTCATTGGGCGAAAGAACAAATCTTAAAATCAATTATTTTGTCAAATGAAGAAATAAATATTGCCATAAGAGCACTGAATAAAGAAAAATTCCCCTTTAATACGGTGGAAGAAGCATTAGAATTTGCAAATGTTAAAATCTTTACAAACAATTCAATACTAGTTTATATTGTTAACATTCCACTCACGGAATCACGAATTTGCGAAAAACTTTCTCTAAAACCAATAAAGAGAAGCAATAAAGTAATTAAGTTACCAAATGAAAATTGTCAAATATTAATATGTGAAAACAAATTTTATAATATCGAAAAACCATGTAAAACTTTGAACAGATTGTCTGTTTGTTATTCAGAAAATATTAAAGAAATAATTAATTTAGATTGCATTCCCAACTTGCTCACAAGCCGCAACTCGTCTTGCCCTGTTACAAACTCCCAACATATTCCCAGCATTGAGATGATCGAGACAGGCGTGATTTTCCTTAACCAATTTCAAGACAACATTACAATTGATGGAATCGAACATCCTCTGAACGGAAGTTTCCTTATAAAATTTCACAACGCAACAATCGAAATCAAGGACCAAATCTTTCGTTCTGGAGAAATATCCTCAGTCCAAATCTTACCTGCCATTATTCAACCCCAGCCGTATGAAAAAGAGATCAACGAAGTGCTTTCTCTAGAAATGATGCATGAACTTCATATTAAGAACAGGGAGCATATTAAGAAGCTCGAAGTAACCAACCTCATTCACCAATCCATCTCTCACGGTACCGTAATGATCATCATAGGCATCATAGTGGTAATGATTTTTGTGAAAAGGAAGCAAACACAAGTAAAAATTAAACACGAGAAGACCCATAAAGAAGTAGCATCCGAAGTCTTGGGAACCCCTAGCATCTTCAAGCCAATTTTCATACCAACCTTTAATCAGATGAGAAATCCCAGCATCCCCAAGCTTTATGACGCTCCTTTCTTTTAATTGCTGGATGAGGGCATCCAGATTTAAGCAGGGAGGAGTTAACAACAGCAACATTCCCAAATTAATAATATCAAATATCCCGCAACTTCCCACGATTCGTCCCATTGCATCAGCAACTTTCCGGGTTCATGAGTTCTCACAGTGGACACCGGATACATACGCGAATTCAACGAGCAAAACTGTGGGAAATGCAATCTTGCTTTTTACATTTTCTTTCTAATAAAATATTTCATATTAAATGTTAGTTCTAAGTTATCTATCAACCTGTTAAGACGTTTGTTTAAATAAATAAAAATATTTTTTTTTAATAAATTTTGAAGTGTATTTTTATAATTTATATAAGGTTTTATTGAATTCTAATAATTCGTTATTAGGTATTTTAATTATTCTTTCTTTTACTGGGAAAGTTTGTAGGTATAATTTATTGAATAATTTATCGTTAAATTTAGGGATACTTAGGATAATTAGTAAATTTTCATTATAGGTTGCCAAAGTTATTTTTAGTTCTTTAAGTTTTTCAAAATTTATTTCGTAGTCGAATATCTCTTGGACAGTCAGTATGTCTTGTGTTAGTACACCAGTTCTACTAGTCATGATGATATCATTATTTTTTTCTATTATTTCCTGTAATTCTACTAAATTTTTGTTGAATTCAATTTCCATGCGTAAAGCGTTAATGTCATTTTGGACTACTTTCCATCTATTTAATGTCTTGTAACTTTGTTTGAATATGTCATCATAATTTTTGCTTCTGTTGATCATTTTTACCGGGTAAAATTTTGTATTGGTCTTTTAGTTGATCTATTAGTATTTGACATTCTGTCAGGTTTATTAAATGTAATATTATTTCGTAGTTGTTGATTAGTTTTACTTGTTCTTCCTGTAGAAGTAGGAATTCTCTATCTATTTTTGTTATTTCGATATTAGATTTCACTAGGGTTATTAAAGAGAGAATCGCTATTATTATTTTCATTATGGGATTTTGTATGTTTCTTTCTTTTTCGGAACTGATCCTTGTGCAAAGTTTGCTTCCTAAGATGTGGTTTGATTAATATTTTCTTTTCTCTTACTTTTATTACCTTTACTTTTTTGTGTATCGTTTTTAGTTTATTAAAATTTTCTGGGTTATTTATTTTTGTAAAGTTTGGGTTTATTTCTGTGTCTATTCTGTTTTTATTTAATTTTTTTAAAACTTTAATTTTTGTCTTTTCGATTCTACTGAATATTATTTTGTTATCTATTTTGCCTAGGTGTACATCGATTGGTTTTTCCTTGGTTGTTAAATGGACAGTTTTATAATAAATATTTATAGCTTTTGCGACTAAGTCATTTTCAGTTTTCTCTAGTAATCTAATGTGTTCATTTAGGGTGCTGTGGAGGCGTTCCACATCCGAATTTCCGGTGTGTCTATAAGGGGTGGTAAAATGTGTTAGTATATTCTTTTCTTTTAGATAATTTTCTATAGAGTAAGTTTTGAATGTGGGGTCATTGTCTAGAGTTAATTTTTTGGGTTCAGACATATATGAGAATAGTTTTTCCATACCATTTAAAATATCTTTCTGGTTTTTTGTTTTAAGTTTTTCTACTGAGGCATACTTGCTGAATTTGTCGATACAACTTAAATATTTGCTATTGTTGGATAAGATCCATATGTCCATATGGTAGTGAATGTGTGTAAGGGTGTTTCTGTTTTTTCATATGGTAATTTAATAGGGTTTCTCTCTATTTTCAGGTTGCAGGTATCGCAATTATTTATGATTTTTGTTATTTGTGTTTTAAGGTTTGGGTAATAATACTTTCTTTTTAGATCTAAGTATAATTTTTCTATTCCTACGTGATTTAATTCATTATGTTTTTTGTGTATGATTTCTTCTAGTTTAGTTATATCATAAACATCTTCCAAGAATGTATGAGTTCTGATTAAAATTTGGTTGTTATGGTGTGTTTTCCAATAAGTTTGAAATTCTAAAAATAGTTTATCGTTGTTGCAATATAAAACGTTTTTATGGTCTATATCAGTTTCTGATATGATTTTTTCGAAGTCTGATTCTTTGTAATTTTTCCTAAATATTTTTATTCTTCTTTTGTTAAAAGGGAAGGTTATGATTTCATCATTTTGTTTTCCTATTTCCATGATAATTTGTCAAATAAATATATTTAAACTTTGTTCAGTGATTGGAATTAGGTTTGAACTATCTGATTCATTTGAATGTTGTGTGGAAACGAGTTCCATGTTGTTTAATACATTTTCGTAATTCGTGTCAATTTTGGTGATGTCATGTGAATTTGTTTCATCTATTCTTATTCTTGATAGCGCGTCGGCTACCTTATTTTCTTTTCCTGCGATATGTTCGATTTGAAAATCGTATTCTTCTAATTTTATTTTCCATCTCTGGAGTTTAGTGTTAGGCTCTTTGAGATTGTGCAACCATACTAATGGTCGATGATCCGTTTGTATTTTGAAATGTCTACCGTATAGGTAATGGCGGAATTATTTGATTGCCCAAACAATTGCTAAAAGTTCTTTCTCTATAACTGAATAATTACATTCATGTTTATTTAGGGTTCTGGACGCGAAGCATAGTGGTCCGTGTGATTGGTTTAGGACTGCTCCAATTGCGAAATTGGATGCATCTGTGGTTAGTATAAATTCCTTATTAAAATCAGGGTGTCTGTTTAATAAGTCGTCTGACATAGCTAGTTTTAATTTCTCAAATGATTCTTTATATTCTGTGTTATCTATATTTATTTGTTTATCTTTTCTCAAACAGAGAGTTAGTGGTTTTATGATTTTGGCTAATCATGGATGAACTTTCTATAGTATCCGGTTAGGCCTAAGAAAGATTGGATTTCTTTAATAGTTTTTGGTATAGGAAAGTTTTTTATCGTACTTATTTTATTGGGATTGGGTTTTTTTCCGTCTGGGGTAATTATGTGCCCTAAGAATTCGCTTTCTTTTTTCATAAAATCGCATTTATTTAGGGATATTTTTAAATTTACAGACTGTAATTTGGTGAAGATTTTATTTAGTGAGTTTATATGTTCTTCTAATGAAGTTGAAAAAATTATTATGTCGTCGAGATAGACATAACAAATTTTTCCTACATGTTCTTTTAGTAGCTCATCCATCATTCGTTGGATTGTGGCGGGGGCATTTTTGAGACCAAATGGCATTCTTAACCATTCGTAGTGTCCTGACAATGTTGAGAAGGCTGTTTTCTCTCTATCTTCGGGATTTACCTCGATTTGTTGGAATCCTTTTGTTAAATCTAGCGTAGAAAAGTAGTTAGCTTTTCCTAATTTGTCTAATATGTCGTCAATTAGTGGGATAGGGAATTTATACTCCTTTGTTGCGTTGTTTAATTTTCGATAGTCAATGACTATCCTCCACTCTTTGTTTCCTACCTTATCTTCTTTCTTTGGTACGATCCAGATTGGGGCATTGTAAGATGAAGTACTTGGTTTGATAATTTTTTGATCTAATAGATCTTTGATCTGTTTGTCCACTTCTTTTTTATGTGTCTCGGGGTATCTATATATTCGTGTGAAGATTGGTTCTTCATTTATTGTGGGGATTTTATGTTTTACATGACTGGTAAAACTTAAATCGTCTCCTTTTTGGTAAAATACCTTTTGGTGTTGTTTCGATAAATTAAATAAACTTTTATGTTCCTCATCGTTTAGATGTGAGACTCTTTGACTTTCCAGATTTTCGAAAGTAAATATGTCTTGTGGAATTAAATTGTTTAAATGGTTTATTTTTATTTGATATTCGTGTTCATCTTCCACAGAAAAGAACAATGGAATAATTTGTTCGTTTAGTTTTAGTATTTTGTTTTTAAAATCAATACTGGCATTATTTGGAAAGAATATATTGTTTCCAATTAATCCATCAAAGTTGACATTAAAGTTGTGGATTTGAAAAATGCAATCTACGCGAGATTTAAGTGCAAATTTTTCTTTTGGTATAATTAATTCTTTTTCTATGAATATAGAAGTACTTACTGTTTTGATTTCTAACGGGTGTTCTCTTGTTTTGATATAGCTTACTGGAGCTTTTTCTTTGTTTATTAAGCTATTAGTGGCTCCTGTGTCGATTAATAGTCTTAACGTTTCATTATTCTTTTCTAACCTAACAAAGGGGAGTTTGTTGTCTCGTTGAGTAGACTGGTTTCCGAGGCTACAATCGTTTATATTGTCTACTAGGGGGTTTGTAATTTGGGTTATAATTGTTACCTTTATAATTTGGATTAGGGTTGTTAGTGTTTTGGTAATTAAATGGGGGTTTTACATAAGTTGGATTTCTAGGTGTGAAATTATTATTTTGATTTAGATATTTTTTATAATTATTTTGGGGGTTTTGTGTAGATGGAATTTTTGGTGCTTCTAGTAATTTCTTTGAGGTTTCTTCAGATTTTTCACTTACAAAGCCAGCTTGAGTTAATTCATGCAAGGCAACTTGTAAATAAGGCGGTTTCAATGCGAATAATATTGTTCGCATATGAACTGGTAAACGTTCTTTAAAAATGTTTAATGCTGTTTGTGTGTTATGAGTAATTTCCTCATTCTTTCCCTCTTGTATAGTTTTTTGGTTTAATTCACAAAGATTCTTTTGTATTTCGTTGTAAAAGCTTATAACATTTCCTTTATAAGGAGTTTGTCTCAAATCATCATACAGTTGGAATGAGGATTTAAATCCTCCGAAATTTACAACTAGTAATTCTTTTATGTCTTTCCAGGTGGATAAGTGAGCATGTATTTCCATGCAACGTTTGGCTTTACCTATAAGTTTTGACTTTAGTATGTTTATACACATTGTCTGTGACTGATTGTCATATTTGTTTAGTATGGGGGTTATCCCGTCAACGTTTGTAATAAAAGTATATAGGTCTTCTCTACGTCCATCGAAAGTGTTTAACTTTTCGATGTACTTGAGTGGGTCTAATGTGAGTGTAAGTGACATGTTGGCTTTACAATTTGAGTCTTGTTTTAATATAATATTTTCAATATTTGGTAATTTAATTTGTGACAATTGATCGTCTAAATTAATACTAAGATTCTTACTTTCTCCGCTGTATTGTGGATCTCCTTCGTTTGATGATCTATCTTCTTCGTCTAAGTTCTTTGGATATGGATTATTCTTAGTTAGTTGTGTTATAATTAATTTCCCTCTATGGGTTGCGTAACAATACTCTTTGCGTGAGGGTGAGTTACTAAATTAATTATTGATTTTTTTTTTTTTTTTTTTAGAATTTTGGAATAGTGTTCTAATAACTTTATTATTAACTTTATTATTCACTGAAGTAATCTTTATATGCACTAAAGAATTTATTCTTCACTGTTATTGATGTTTTTTAGAATTTTGGAATAGTGTTCTAATAACTTTATTATTCACTGAAGTAATCTTTATATGAACTAAAGAATTTATTCTTCACTGAATTTATTTTGCAATATCGTTAGGTAGTCCAATTAAGTTATTAATTCTAAAGATGTCTTTTTCGCAGAATTTTAGATATTAATTTCACTTTTTATATGGGTATAAGTTATTAAAATAATTTTCTTTCTTTTTGTAAAAAATTGAATTTTAATTTTCACTTTATAATACACTTGAACGATAGGTGAACGATGGGTTCTTATTTTCAAAGGATACACATATTATATTTTGTGTATCCTACCGACTGCGCCAATTAAAAATGTAATTTAACAAAAACACTTTTTAAAAAATGATCATCAGAGACGAAGCTCTGATAATGAATACTTTATTGTTTGGAATATACTTAAGATCTAACTGGAGCGTCGCAGACGACCAGTATTTATAGGTTTGTATGTAACTTTTTGTCAACGTATATTTCTTTGTTTCTTATGATTTTTTGCCAGCTTGCATTTCCTTTGTTTCTTATGATCTTTTGCCAGCTTGCATTTCTTTTGTTTATTAGGATATTTTGCCAGCGTGGTTTATGATAGCATATATGAGTGTTTAAAATATTCGTTTATCTTCTTTTATAGTTATAACTTATACGATCTACCATATTAATGAAAAAAAAATCTCATTATCAGTTTTACTGATTTTTCAAAGTTATTTTTTTTAAATTCATTTTAAACATAAAGCCCAGTATACAGTTCCTCCTCGAAAAAAAAAATGTACTTCTTATGGGAGTGATTTTATCGCAAAAAAAAATTTTTGACGTTTAAAATTTTACTATCGAACTGTGAACCGAGCCTAATGAAAAAAATTTATATTCACCACGGAAACTTTTTTCGCGCAAAACAATGTTGGTGACATTGTTTTGTGGAAAAAAAGAGGACAACGAATACAAATTTTTTATTTCAACTCAGATTTTTTTCTTCCGAAAAAAAAAAATTCTTAGCACTTATGTTTTTTTTTTGTTCAAAAGAACTGTATACTCGGCTTAAATCAAATTTTTTTTTTTTTTTATTTTTGTACGCAATATTATGAGAACTTTTTTGAAGCTTTTGTTAAAAAAAATCATTAAAATCCATTAAAACCAGATTGCTGTAAGTCTTTTAGTTTTCGAGAAAATTGAAAATTACCAAAATTATTATTATATTTTTTTCAAATTTTATTTTTAAAATTTTGAGTTTAAAAATCATTTATTCAAAAACTAAAATAACTTTATTTAAAAACACATATTAAGAATGAATATCTGGCTTTAAGATAAGCTATAACATAATATTTTAAGTGTTGCCGTTGTGTTTTTAGTATTTTTATATTCATTTTCTATTTTAGAAATTTTTTTAAATTTGCCCCTCCCACCTAAATGGGTGGACAAATATAGTGGAACGATATCTCAAAATCATGTCCATATAAGGTACCAACAATAAATAAAAAATTGCTGCTTTTGTTACAAAATGTACAATTTTGCTTACATAAATACAGTGCTAGCACCCAGCATTACGGCGTATAAATAGTGAGGTATATATTTAGGGTCAAAATCAAGCATTTTTTATTATGGGTGAATGAAAAATGGTAGAATGAAAAAAAAAATATTAAAAAACAACGGCAACACCAAGCATAATGTTCTATAGCGGTTTTGAAAGTCAGAAATCTGTTTTTCAATCGCCAATTTAAATAAAAATATTTACGTAAACAGTTTTTGAAAAATTCGCATGCAAATTCAAAATTAAGTATGTAAGACACAAACAAACATATTAAGAAATTATACAAATTTGCTGCAGTCGTACAGTAGTACCTAGGTAATGTGAATTTTTTATAATGCATTACGTTTTCATATACATATCTGAAAATGTTAAATGTGGAACTTTGAGCAACGTATACGTATATTTTGTATATTTAGAAAACAGCTGTTGACATTGGATATATAGGATAAATTCAAATTTTCTCTAAATCCAGATTCTTTAAATGCATTCTTTGCATACACCCAACCTCGCACCTACCCCAAATCATATAGTGTGACCAAGCAGGGGTGTTAAAGCGGGGCAGCATGCCCCACCATACATACCTCACTGTTTATAAGCCGTAATGCTGGGTGCTAGAACTGATGTATTTATGTAAGCTAGCAAAAAAACAAAAATATCATAAAAAAGAAGTTTCAGTAATTTTCAATTTTCTCAAAAACTAGAAGACATAAAACCATTTGGTTTTTTTTGATCGATTTAGAATTGATATAAACATTGACCACGAAAAGCCAATTTAGCACTTCATTTCACAATAGAGCTTTCCACCAAGATATCTATATATTATATACATATATATAAGTATATAGAGATATATATATACTTAGAAAGTGGTCTGTATCTTTCGCTAAACATCAAATGACACTTTGAGGGAAAACAACTGATTGAACAGTATGGCGATACATTGTTTATATTCCGAAATAAATATTTCTGTAGAATTTAAAGTGGAAAAACAGCTAACTTTTTCAAGCAAAAATAATTTTAATTTTAGTAAATATGTGCTTAATGTGCTAAAAGAAATTATCTAGTAACTATTGTGTTTTAAAAGAATAAAAGTGAAAATGCATTTTGTTGAAATAAAATTTGTAATTCCGAGTTCCAAGATTCTTTAAACATCTATTTGTTGTTTATATTATTTTGCCTTTGGGATATTTTCCTGCTCCTAGTTAATTTGTTCAGGTTAAAATATTGTTTTTCCATTTTAATGTTTTCAAAATGGAGTTGTCTGGTTATGCTAAGACATTAGATGCGTTAAGTAAATCTCGCTATATGACGAAAATTGAGAAGGTTGGTAAAGACCCTTATTTGATGGTTCATTCAAAAAGATTACCAACAAATTTCTATTTTTAACTACCTTTAAAAAATGAAATCAGCTTACACTGGAAATGAACGTAATAATAGTCAGAGCATTAGCAAAGCTCAAGATCTTTTTGAGGCAGGGTAGCTTCGTGATATTGGTAGCACTCGCTTGCCACAGGTTTATGTAGTGCTGGGAAAAGTATGTATTAATATAATTGTATCCCATAAACTCTTGGTTATATTATTTTCAACTAAATCGTTTGTTTAGGTACTTCATTCCCAACTCGTCAATGAAAAAACAATTCAAACTTGGGTGTTAGTAAATCTGGATGGAGAAATAGAGTGCGCTCACTGCCAATGTAAAGCGGGTCTGTATGAAACATGTTCACATGTAAGTATTGTGCTTTTTGCCCTGGAAGGTGTATATAGAGGATGCAATGCTAATCCCGTGAGTAATTTAAACAAAATTATTAATCTGAAAATAACACTACACATAAACACATACAATTTCACACATTCAAATCAAATATTTTAGTTTTTCTATTAGCATTTTGTATTTATAAATGTGAATCCATGAAAATGTTTTAGGTTTCGGTTACTGATGTAGCCTTTTATTGGCATAGAGCTCCAATCAAAACCCAGATGCCTATAAATGCGAATCCATGAATGTTTTAGGTTTCGGTTACTGATGTAGCCTGTTATTGTCATAGAGCTCCAATCAAAATCCAGATGCATTCGAAAATTCAATCAACCTATTGATTTCAAGAAAAATCCATCATCAAGTTCAAGTTCTGGTATAGTTTTCAAGATTGACGATAAGAAGAAAATTGAGATTCTTACCGCACTTAAGAAAGATGTTTTCCCTGCAGCAATTACGCTAGTAAAAGATTTTGTGTGTGAAACTAGCAATTCTCAGTTTCTCGAAGATTCTTACTTCAAAAAATTATTTAGAGAAGAATATACCACCTATTAAAAAAAAAAATTGGAAATCGTGGGAAGAAGTTTGAATTTTTCGATGCCATCAAATATTGCAAACAAAATAGAATCTCTTACGAGACTACAGTCATTGTCACCCAAAAACATATGGCAAAAACTTCGCATTGGGCGAAACACTGCTTCCATTTTCAAGGAAATAGCACCCACAAAAATAGACAATCCTTCAATGAGTTTGTTAAAAAAAATATGCAAGCCAACAACATTTTCAACTGCTGCAACTGTTTACGTCCAAAAAAATGAAAAACAAGTCGTAAAGTATGTTGAAACTTTTTGGGGCAGTGAACATTTGAATTGCAAAATGAGAACTTACGGAATTTTTATTAACGAAGACCTTTGTTTTTACGGTGCTACACCAGATGCAATTTTTCAATGTGAGTGTTGTGGACTAGCGCCGCGCCGGTGGAAGTTAAATGTCCGTTTAGTTTAAAAAATGGTGAAGATGCTGATGCGACACTTAGAGGTAAGAACTGTTGCATCCTTAAACTCAACGACAACGAATACAAAATGAATGAAAGACATTCCTATTATTTTCAAATCCAACTTCAAATATTTATTTCAAAGTCAAGTTTCGGCTATTTTTGTATCTACTCACCGTTTCGCAAAATTGTTGTCAAAGTACATCTCAATCAAATTTTCATTGAAGAAAATATTAAAAAATGTAATATTTACTTTTAAGGCTCTCCCAAACCAACGCGAAACATTCGGCGCGACAACGAAACTTTCGGCTGTCAAAATTAAATTACATGGCGGTAAATGAGAGTACCCACACTGGCGCGATGAAGTCAATGGGTGCGTTCAATCGATTACGTTTTACATCTGAATTTTCAGATTTCTGAATTTTTGGAGCTTCTGATTGGCCAGCAGTCATAAAAAGTTAGATGACTTTTAGTGACTTTTAGTTACGTTTCATCTGAATTTTCAGACAAGAAATTCTCATCTGAAAATTCAGATGAAAGTTGTTTGTGGTGGGGGAAGTGCCAAAAGCACACATAAAAGCTGAACTTTATAATTTTCGTCTTGTTGGTGGTTGATTTTTTTAGTTTTTGTCATGAAAATTTAATACTTATTTAAATGAACGAACTTTTTGTTTATTGTTTAGTGAATTTTTAAATCAACAATTTTTTTAATTGATGTTTGGAAAGTTTTTCTATGTTTTTGTAAGTCATAAATATCAAGACAAGGACGCTTCAATGTAAATCCTTTAGGTAAATGCAGGAATTTGACACAATGACTTTCGACTGAAATTTCAGATTTTTTTTGCGTTCAACGACATAAATTCAGAAATCTGAAAATTCAGATGTTAAGCTATTTTTATTGAACCCGCCCAATGCGACGTCGACCTAAGTACAGCGAATTTTTAAAAATTCGCTCTTTGCTGTCAGTTTTTTTTTATGTTGTGTTTTAGAAAAAGACTCATTGGCATTGTAATTTTGCAGCGGTGAGCCGAAGTTTTTTAATATTTTGTGAAGTTTGAAAGCTTAAAATATAAAATAATTACAAATTTAAAAACATTGTACTTGACTGAATATATGGCGTTTTCTGAAAAATTGATCGAGTTGGTGAAAACATATCCAATTTTGTACAACTTGGGTCACGAGGAATATAAAAACATAAGAAAAAAAGACAAAGTGTGGCAGGAAATTGGAGCCAAATTGAATGAAAGTGGTAGGTCAATTATATATCTTTATTGTAATATATTTTATTTATTGAAAAATTGTACAAATTTGTCTCTCACGTCAAACGCCAAATTTGTTGCCCTCCTGGAATCAGTTTCCGTTTGGTTGAATGGATCTTCTGGGGTCGGGTCTTCTTCTGACTCAGCAAAGTTCGAGTCGCTTTTTCTTAAAATTAAAAAATTGTGCAGAATGCATGTTGTTTTGACTGCCAGAGTAGTTGTCTCAACTTTCGCTGCCATTGGTCGAAAATAAATTCTCCACTTTTGAGCCAATATACCGAAAGCATTTTCGACTACCCTTCGTGCCTTGCAGAGCCTGGTGTTATAAATTTCCTTACTGAGGTTGTTCTTTGATTGACGGTAAGGAAAAGGTCGCATGAGATATGGCTTGAGGGCAAACGCTTCATCGCCAATCAAAACATGGGGACAGGGCTGATTGTTGCCTGGCAAAGGTTTGTCTTCTGGAACTTTCATCTGCCTTGTTTCAAATCTTTGCCCCATGTTTGAAGCCTCGAAAATGCCTCCGTCACTATTTTTTCCATATCCTCCGATGTCAACACATATGAATCTATAGTCTGGTCCAACTATAGCCATAAGAACAATGGAAAACTTGTGCAAATAGCAAAAGTGATTGGATCCTGTTTTGTTGGGGCATTTAATAACTAGTTACATGCTTTCCATTAATACTTCCAACGCAATTTGGGAACTGCCAATTCTCCTCAAATCCTTTTGCCGATTGTTCCCATATTTTTGCTGTCGGTTCCGGCATAAAAGTGTCTCCATGTTCTTGCAAATGGCTTGGCAAACTTCTACTACAATTTGACTAACAGTTTCAAAACCAACTCTGAAACTGTGTCCAATTGTAATATAAGTATCACCTGTTGCAAGATATCTAAAAATGAGAAAAGGATAATGTACATACATATTTTTTTTTTAGGTGATGAAGCTAAAAAAAATGGAAGAACTTGAGGGATACCTTCACGAGATATCTGCGAACAAAAAAAACAAAAACTGGCCAGGCTGCCAAAAATGGAAAAAAATGGCAATGGGCCGCTCAAATGGATATGTTCACTCCTTTTTTGCAATTCGCAAAAACCTCATCAAATATCACCGAAATACCTAATGACGAAGATATTACACAATATCATCCCGAAACTGTTTTTGATTTCGAAGATATTACACAATATCATCCCGAAACTGTTTTGGACTTCGATGATGTTGAAAATGTCAACTTCGTAAACACGCTGCAACCAACTTCATCCTCACAGAGTCCACCGATTTTACAAACAGTAACTCCATCAAAAAACAGAAAGCGCCACGAATCAAGTTCAAAATCATCTGTTGTTAGTTTGATTGAATATTTTGAAAATAAAAAACAGAATAGATACGGAAGAAGTCGATTTACTTTTTAAATCATATGCAACTAGTGTAAAAAAGTTTTCAAGGAAGAGGCAAGCCATCACCAAAATGAAAATTTCAAAAATTGTGATGGAACAAGAACTGCTCAATCTTGAAGAAGAATCACACCAGTCATCATCATCAAGACGTATGAGTGACGAAAACCTATCCGAATCGAATAGCCAGAGTAATTCACGATATGAGGAGTTTAATGTCGAGTATTCTCCATACAACTTCGAAATTTATTCTGAAGAAACGACAGGTGAATACTCAGAACCTGCAGATATCGAAAATCGATGTTGAGGATGGCATTAGTTTTTAGCAAGAAAAACCTTTGTTTGTATCATAAGTTAGACTCAAGTCGAAAGTTAGAATACAGAATGTATATTGTAATGAGTTTAAGTTTTACTAACGTATAACTATTACTATATATACTAACGTATAACTATAGTAAGTTATAAAAATACAAACCTTGAGTTTTCTTCATCGTCTAGGGCAAGAAATAGAAGAGCTTCTTCTTTATCAGATGAGTACATTATTTATTTTTCAGCCAGCCAATAAAACCAATCAATTAATATTGTTAACGCAAATGACAATTTTATTTTCTAAAATAAATAATATTTTATAAATTCTAAGAACAATATATAATAGTTTTAATACAAAAACTAACTTTTCCTTTTTTAATTTAAATTTAACCAAACAACTATAATAACTCTTTGACGAAAAGAAGAATAACGATTGAAAGCAATATTTTTGAATTTCGTTACTTAATATATGGAATAACAAAAGGTAAATAGATTAATAACACAAAGTACAAAATGTTAAGTTGAAATAATAATTTTAAAATTAATTTTGATAATGGTACTTCAACTTCGTGTGATCACTGTATGATGCTGTTCCTTTTATATTCGCCTGAGTACTCAACGGGCGTCAATTGAAAATTGGTGCACAATAACATCTTTATCTTTTGTAGTGCGATAGCAAGTAGTTATTCTTTGTATCCAAAAGGATTAACAGTTATGGTGATACTACTTCATCCTATCTGAAATTACGTTAATGAATAAAATACAATTTTTTTTATCGAATATTACTTTTAAATTTAAATAAATACGAAAGACTAAACCAAAGCGAAACAGTAAGAACAACGACGAAACTTTTAGCTTTAAAAATTTATTTACGAGACATGAAACTCATTTTTTAAATTACAAAACAACCCCTTTTTCTCTATCATCGTAATATCATGTTTGTTGTGTAAAGATAAATATAAATATATTCCATTGGAAATACATACTTAAATACCGGAAAGGTTACACTTTTGTTATTAAACATATTATATAATGTAAACCAATCCATATTATCTAATAAAATCGGAGTGTACCTGGCGCCTGACGTGTCTGCTACAACTGCCATACTATATGATTTTATGCTTGCACCGCTCTTAATCTTTATATCACCGCTGCTGACCCTTAAGATCTTTGGAGTTGTTTTAATCGTCCTTAAAATAAACGAAAATTAAAGTATTTTCTCAGCATATTGATTGCAAAATAAACAATTAATAAAATATAATCAAGGAGATTTTTCATATTGGATTGGATATGAATATATCCATATAACGGGTGATTTTTTAAGAGGTTTAGAACTTTTTTTAAAAAAAAAACACAAAAAAATCGAAAAAATGAATGAAATATTTATTTGAATCGATAGTTTGAACCTTGCAATTTAATGTTTAAAGATAATTTCATGCAAATGTTGACCGCGGCTGCGTCTCAGGTAGCCCATCCGCTGAGTCCAATTTTGGCATACTCTTTCACACATATCGGCCGGTATCTCACGAATGAATGCATGGATGTTGGCTTCCAGTGCGTCAATCGAAGCGGGCTTGTCCCTATAGACATTAGCTTTGACATACCCCCACAAAAAATAGTCTAATGGTGTCAAATCGCACGATCTAGGCGGCCAATTGACCGGCCCGAAACGTGAAATTAACTGTTCACCAAACTCGCCTCGCAATTGCGCCATTGTTTCGCGTGCTGTGTGGCATGTGGCACCGTCTTGTTGAAACCACATATCATGCAAGTCAAGAACTTCCATTTCGGGCAAAAAAAAAGTGCTGTAACAAAGGCCTAACTGCTGGGAACGGCGCCGAATCGACATTTCGCGGTCTTCTGTCACACTAGCTGATACGGCCGCAATATTTTCTTCACTACGCACAGTACGTAAACGTGTTGGTGGTTTAATGTCCAACAAAGTAAATTTGGTGCGAAATTTGGTCACAATCTTCCGAATAGACTGCTCAGAAGGTCGAGAATGCCGACCATAAAATGGAAGCAGCGCGCGATGAACATTTCGAACCGAGCACGAATTTTGATAGTAAAATTCAATAATTTGCAAGCGTTGTTCATTTGTAAGACGATCCATGGTTAAATTGCAAACCAAACTGAAGCTGTTTGACAGTGACACAAGGTACTAAACACACGTCAGCTATCAAAACCAGTGTTGCCAAAACCAAACCAGCTAAAAAATCACCCTTTATATGGTGTCGACAGAATGTAAAAAATTTAATACCAATGTATTTATAGTACACGGCAACAAAATTAACAAAACAAACCTCTTAAACAAAAGAATTTCGTGTTGAGATTTCATCAACATAACACTAAAATATTATTTCAAGAACTTACCAATGTGCCAGGCATTCGAGGCCATTATACCGTCTTGAGTACGATGCATCCAATTACATTCGCATCCGAATGATGATGAATATTAAATCAACAAAAATTGCTAAAAAAGGTGATGAAAATTTTAGTATTGATGATTTTCGTGTTGGAGAGCTTGGATATCGATATATTTTTTGAAAGCGACTTCATGTCCTCCAGTACAAAGCAATCAAATAGCTTGGTTGACGCGACGAATGGGCAAGACGTGGCAGCTTGACGACGAACACTACCGATACGGGTAGTCTGTACGTGGTCCGGCACCGGTGATAGCACTCACAAGAGTCTCAAGTGGGTTCTCGCCAATAAAGCAAATGGATCATATCAAATGAATGCTGCAATGCACACGGACATAAGTTGCTTGCCATTGTTGCTTCCCTTTATCTTCAGAGAGTTTATCAAACGTTCGGCAATTAGGCATTGTGCCTTCTGCAAACGTTTGGCAGATTCATAGCGATCAGCGGAATGATGCAAATAACGAGCGTACTTTTCCTTAACTGCAATGTAATCCAGCAGGGAAATGTACCTTGAGGTTTGCTTCGCCTTGGACGGGTATTAGAATTTATCAAATTAAAACTTAATTGAATTTATTTATAAAGTTAACGCGCCAGTTTCACTAAAAACATTTAATCGGACGCGTATTTAATTAATTACTATTGAAAAAAATATTCAAATCATTCAAAAATATAAAATAAATTAAAAATGTTTCTAAAATTTCAATTTTTATTTATTTTTTTAGTTTTGTTTGCACACAACACCACAGATTTTTTTTCCAGATTCAATACTGCCATAGTTTTAACAGTGACAGCTGACGTTGCGAAAACTGTCGCTTTGGTGTGGGTAGACTCGCGAATTTTATTGTCGCTTTGACAAAAAAGTTTTTGACAGCCGAAAGTTTCGTTGTCGCGCCGAATGTTTCGCGTTGGTTTGGGAGAGCCTTTATAGAATATTGATTCCTCAATTATTGGGTTCTCACTTTATAAAGATACTAGTATATTTACCCGAACAGTTGGCTACGCTAACTGTCACATGATGTATGTGCAAGACAATGTCTCAATCTACCTTTTACTGCAGTCACACGATGTATGTGCAAGACAATGTCTCAATCTACCTTTATCTCAAAAACTACCTTTAACTGTCACACAATGTATGTGCAAGACAATGTCTCAATCTACCTTTATCTCGAATCTACCTTTATCTCGAATCTACCTTTATCTCTAATCTAACTTTATCTCAAATCTACCTTTATCTCGAATCTACCTTTATCTCAAATTTACCTTTTTAAGACTTTAATAATCATTAAAATCGAACTATTATAACTCAAGTTTTGTTTTTTTGTATAAATCAAAAAAATCTTTAAATGGGGGTACTGTGGCGTATGTGGAACATTTTTTTTTATAAATTAAATTATATTTCAAAATAGGTATATGAATCGTTGTTATTTTTTTGCATAATTTTGTTTTTTTTTGTATAAAAATAAAATAAATTTAATAAATTGTGTCACTGTGTCGTATGTGCAATATTATTTTTTTTTTTTTACCAAAAAATTTAGATTTATTATATGAGTCATTGTGACTTATGTAAATTTGCTTCTTTTTAAAGTGAAATTAAGTCATAGATGAATCACTCCATATCGTTTATATCGTTTAAACTTTTATCTTTTTAAGATCTAAATATCTTTTTCCAAATTTCATAATATCTATGTTTGCTTATCGATTATTCAAATTTTTAATTCTTACTAAATTCCTTTCTTGAGATAAAAAGACAGAATGCAATTTTGTTAATTATTTTTTAAATTTTTTTCGGAATATGCATTTTATTTTATAAAATTTTAAAATTAAATTTTTAACATTCAAACATTTTTATATTATTTAAGACAATTAAATTAAAAATTAATTATTATTGTATAGTTTTATGTTCATGTTCTTCTTCTTTTTCTTCTTTATTTCTTTCTTCTTTTTCTTGATTTGTATGTCTGTAATTGGAAAATTCAATTAATTATTTTAAAAAGAATGTATTTTTTTAATAATCATACCATTATTGATATGAATGAATGTGTTGTTAAAATTTTCCTGATATTTCCACAGCATATTTGTAAAAGTTTTGTCTTCCGTATAGATGATTATTATTGTCTTCTATATTATAAGAACAATAGAATTAATAATATGCAAAGTATTTAAAATTTAATTAAAATTACCGTTATTAAAAAAAAAAACATGTGAGGTTTATCCAAATCGACAGCGTGTTAGTTCTCACACTGGAAACCAAAGAAATGACATCTTGATGATTTATATCTGAAAAAAAACTCCATCTAGCTTAAATATTTCCCTAAATAAAATCGAAATTTTACATACAAAAAATTTTAAAAGTATAAAATCTTTGAAATCGAATCATAAGAAAAAATTAATATTATCAAACAATAAAATATATCTTAAATAGAAATAAAAATATATTAATGAAAATATAAAACCTTTTTATGAAAAAATACTATTCTCATACAGTCAAAATAATATATATAATTATATAAAAAGAAAGAATTTGTAAAAGTTAAAGAAAATATAAAACAAAATGTTTATATAATATTAATTTATAAAATATAAGTTAATTAGCAGTTGTAAATGTTTGCTTTTCACAATGTTGTTATTTAAAAATAATTATTAATAAAAAATCATATTTTAAATATAAAATTGATTTATTGATTGTTCATTTAGTAATTATTATATTCTAAAAATGTGTTCTGTAAATATTTTCAAATTTATGTTTTTTTGCAAAATCAACTTCAAATATTTTAGACATAATTTAAATTTGTATTAATTAATTTTTTTCAATAATTTTATATTCGAATTCTATATATACTAATATTTTATTTTATTTTTTATTTATACAGTATAATGTGCACATCACTTTTATTAAGCGCTTAAGCATCTCAACTTTATATCCGTAGATATAAAGCTGGAGCCTGCGCTTAATTTTAACAAAATTTCGATCTATGGCCATAATAATATTATAGCCATGACAAAATTTAATTAAATAAAAAAAGTGATGTGCACATTATTATTTATCATTTAATTGGATTCAATGTTAATTTAAAAATTATTTGAATTATTTGAATTTTTATTATTTTTATCTAATATGTAAGTAGGTATATTATAATGTGCATATCACTTTTATTAAGCGCTTAAGCATCTCAGCTTTATATCCGTAGATATAAAGCTGGAGCCTGCGCTTAATTTTAACTAAATTTCGATCTATGGCCATAATAATATTATAGCCATGACAAAAAATAGTTAAACAAAAAAAGTGATATGCACATTATTTGTTTTTTGATTAAATGAAATGTGAATTTAAAAATTATTTCAAATATTTGGATTCAAATTATTTTTATAAAGTGTGTAGGTATATTATAATGTGCACATCACTTTTATTAAGCGCTTAAGCATCTCAACTTTATATCCGTAGATATAAAGCTGGAGCCTGCGCTTAATTTTAACAAAATTTCGATCTATGGCCATAATAATATTATAGCCATGACAAAAAATAGTTAAACAAAAAAAGTGATATGCACATTATTTGTTTTTTGATTAAATGAAATGTGAATTTAAAAATTATTTCAAATATTTGGATTCAAATTATTTTTATAAAGTGTGTAGGTATATTATAATGTGCACATCACTTTTATTAAGCGCTTAAGCATCTCAACTTTATATCCGTAGATATAAATCTGGAGCCTGCGCTTAATTTTAACAAAATTTCGATCTATGGCCATAATAATATTATAGCCATGAAAAAATTTAATTAAATAAAAAAAGTGATGTGCACATTAATATTTATCATTTAATTGGATTCAATGTTAATTTAAAAATTATTTGAATTACTTGAATTTTTATTATTTTTATCTAATATGTAAGTAGGTATATTATAATGTGCATATCACTTTTATTAAGCGCTTAAGCATCTCAGCTTTATATCCGTAGATATAAAGCTGGAGCCTGCGCTTAATTTTAACTAAATTTCGATCTATGGCCATAATAATATTATAGCCATGACAAAAAATAGTTAAACAAAAAAAGTGATATGCACATTATTTGTTTTTTGATTAAATGAAATGTGAATTTAAAAATTATTTCAAATATTTGGATTCAAATTATTTTTATAAAGTGTGTAGGTATATTATAATGTGCACATTGTACGAAAACTCGTATTGTCAGTCAGAGTGATGCACCCTGATGACGAGAGATAGTTCTGGTGCTTGTACCAGAATATCTCCAAGTATTGTTCTTTTTTGATCTTGTGTTGATCTATGAGTTTGCTTGAGGATCTATGAGTTTGCTTTAGTTAGATTCGACCCCTTACCACTGGTGGGGGGAAGTCGTAATAAAAACAATACACTCTTTTTGACGTTGAGAATTCAAGTGTCTTTTATTTTGAATTTAACTTTCTTATATACTAACAATTTTATCAACAAAAAAAAAAAATGTGTAAACAATAAATCCTAAAAGTAAATTCAGTAGTACAAAAAAATGAAGTATACAAATTAATAACTGTGTCATTTAACCCAGCGCAATATGATTGTGTAATAAAGTACAAAATGTGCATAATATGCAATTAATTGTAAAAGGTGAATGAAATGCATAATATGCAATTGATTGTAAAAGGTGAATGAAATTAAAGTGCAGTGTCAGTTAGATGAGTTTAGTGTGCTACTTATCGCTAAAGGTGTTTTGTGTTCTGGTTGCGCTAGGTCAGTTAGGTGTTTTTTTGTGTAAATGTAAACATACTCCCCGCCTTGAACTATTGTTCAAACGTGAAGGACAAAGGCTTCGTCATGATGACTTCTGGGAGCTGGAATTGGGGGGTTTTTAGTGTGATAACTTCGGTGACGGCGTATCGTTCTGTAGATGATGTATCCAATAAGAGCTATAGTGCAACCAAAAGCAAGGTAGCTGATTATGAATTGATGGGTATCTGTGTGTTTAACTTGAATCACTGTTTCTTCAAATTTTTGGTGCTCGATTTCTCTTTGCAATAATTGTAGTTCATTTGAGTTTCCTTGAAACGAGGTTACATGGTGTATGGTGTGAGCTGGCCTTTTGTTCGTGTTGATTATATCTGTTAAGTTGCTTGTTGGGAGATAGGTTGCTCGTGTGAGACTGGTGTAGACATCGTGTCCCTGAATAGTAAGATGGTCTTGTTTTAAGGAACAACCAGCTGGGATTGTTATTATACCCGAGTTATTAAGGTGAATTTGGGTGAGATTTTCTTGACACACGATGTTGACCAAAACTGGGCCTTGCAATGAATACACCCAGTGATTTGATTGGTGTAGCTGTCTCCAATACTGTTCATCGGTAAAGGCTGCGAGCTGGCAGGAAGAATGATCAAAAACTTGGTTCATTAAGTTGAATTCACATCGGCTGATGTTGGATCCCTTTTGGGATATCGGGTGCTTTTGTTGGCACATAACGTCATTCTTAACAATTTGTGTGCATGAATTAAATTCTGATTCGCTCAGTGTATAGTATTGTGTTCTATGTAGGTTTATCATCATGTAGTCGATTGAAGGTATTATTCCGATAAATGATTTGTTCATCACTACAGGAACTGGTATCATCTTGTATAATTGATAGTGTTCTGATGTTATCAGCGGAAGAGATAGTTTGAAGATTATGTGGGAACCGATGATTCGTCCTTCAGCGTTTATTAATTTGTAAAGTGAGGCTATGTTTTTACTTGTTTCTGGGAGTTGGAGTGTTGATGGGAGGTTAGATTTAATATTCGCTACTTCTTGTTGTAGTTGGCTAGGACGTATTAAATTGGCGCTAATTTTTCCATGGTGAACATCTGTTAATAGGTCCAAGAGTAGTGTTTGCGTTTTTCGAAGACTGGTTGCACTTAACAGCATTTGGAAGCAATGGGACAGCATCAATTGGGTTAGTGTCAATTGAAGTTCCTTATTGTTAGTTTCATTGAGTTGATCGACTATCGTATTGAGTTCAGATTCTAACGAATTAAACTGTTTTTCCATTCGTCCTTCATTAAGGCGGATTATATTTGCGGTTGAGTTTACTAAGGACGTTTGGTTTCTTATCAAATGCAGGAAGTGGTCTTCATTGACATGGATTGTCGATATTATTTGCGACATGTGCTTGGCATAGTTTGAATCTAAGACTCCGAAAAGAGAGTTGGCCAGATTTCCAACGATGTTGATGGCGCCTCGTTTTGAACGTGCCTCGGGTTCTTGTAGAAGTTCATCATTGTCATTTATGTCTTGTATTAAGTGCTGAAACTGTTGAAGAAAGGTTAAACATGTATTAGGTTGAGTCGCTTTTGAACAAAGGTCCTTTAGTTTGTTATTGCTTAAGTTGAGCCATTTTAATTCTCTCCAATACGGTCTGAGTTCGTAGTATACTACGATGTCCCATTGGTCCGATATTATATGTGCGGTTCCCAAGTTTTCATAATGTATTCCTGGGGTTGTTTTGAATGGTGAAACGTTGACTTCAGTGCACATTATTGTGGGTAGAATCATGAATATAAATAATAGTACTGTACTAGCCTTGAATGGGTTATACCTCTTTTTTCTTGGAGGTGGGTTTGTAATATTGTCTTCGCTTATCTCACCGTCTTCAAAATCTTGAATTCCTTTTTTTGGAGGTAGTGCTGTAATGTTGTCTTCGGTTATTTCGCCGTCTTCAATAAGCGCCTGCATTGTTTCAGAGGCGGTTGCAAGGAAAGATGATGTTTGTGGTTCTGAGACTTCTGATGATGGATTTGCGATGTCGTCTTCTGTTTGAACTGGTAATGGCGCTAGTCGGTGAATTGGTCTTCGGAGAATACTCGTAGCGGTTTGGATTTCAGCTACTCTTACTACTCCATCTGCGCCAGGATAGGTTTGTATGACCCTTCCTAATGGCCATTTCATGATAGGGCAGTTGTCTTCTTTGATGATGACTAAGGTTCCAGGAAGTAAATTTTCATGTTTTTGCTGCCATTTATGCCTCTGTTGAAGCTCATTGAGGTATTCAACGTGCCATCTTTTCCAAAACTCTTTTTTTATGGTTACCTTGAATTGTTTTGAGGGATTGATCTCAAGGTTGTTTGCAATTGGATCAATTGAATTGGTCAGTGGCTCTCCTATGATGAAGTGGCCTGGAGTGAGGGCCATCAAATCATTGGCATTGTTTGACATTGAAGTGATCGGTCTGGAGTTCAAAACTGCTTCAATTTCAATGATGATTGTTTCAAGTTCCTCATAGGTCAATGAAGTGCCACCAAGACAACGATATAGCAAATGTTTGGCTGACTTCACGGCTGCTTCCCATAATCCTCCAAAGTGAGGTGCTCTTGGGGGAATAAAGTGAAATTCTATTCCCCTTGCCGAAAAAGTATTTTGAATCTTTTCCTTGGCCGCTTGTGTATGTATATGTTCTGTCATTTCTTGTAGTTGATTGTTGGCGCCAACGAAGTTTGTGGCATTGTCACAGTATAGATGCTGACAGCTGCCTCGTCTCCCAATAAATCTCTTCATGGCTGCAATGAACCCGTTTGTTGACAGGTCTGTCACAAGTTCTAAATGGACAGCCTTGGTTGAAAAACAGCAAAATACCGCAATGTAAGTTTTTTGCGGGTGTTTTCCTCTCACCTTGAAATGGGTTTTAATTGGTCCACAAAAGTCGACACCTGCATTGAGGAATGGGCGTGTGGGCTGGACTCTATGAGGTGGGAGGTGTCCCATTATTTGTGTTAGTAGTTTCGGCTTAGCTCTTGTGCATCTGATACACTGCTGCACAACTGATCTTGCTATTGTTTTTCCCTTTATAGGCCAAAATTTCTGTTTAATGGAGGCTAAAAGTGCTTGAGGTCCACAGTGAAGATTCTCCTTGTGGTAAGCTACCATAATCATCTTTGTAAAGGGGTGAGAATAAGGGAGGAGCAGTGGATGTTTGGCTTCATATGACAATGATGCTGCTTCTAGACGTCCACCGACTCTTAATGCTCCTTCTTCGTCGAGGAATGGAGTTAAGCTGGTGATAGGACTTCCCCTTGGCGTTTCTGAAAAGCGTTCAAGATGCTTTATGTCTTCTTCGAACCCTTCTCTTTGCATGTGTCTGATTATGTGAATTAGCGCCTTATAGAGTTCTGTTGGCCTGAGGGGACCAGATTTTTTGATGAGTTCTTTCTTCTTTGAAGCTCGTAAGTTGTGACAATATCGTAAGATGTGTGCTGCCACTCTCTGCAGTCTTCTGAAGTTGTTCTGATGATCAATTAAGTCAATGAAACTGGCTGGCTGTTCTATAGCTGATAGGGCATGATTTTTAACTGTTTTTCTTTCAAGGTCACATTCTTGTTTGTTGGTGTGAGGTGGAGGCCATGATGATTCCGACCCGTGTAAAAAGAGTGGTCCATAGAACCATAAATTACACGATGCTAATTTGTTGGCTGGGATTCCTCGCGAAATGAGATCGGCAGGATTGTCTTTCGAACCGACGTGTCGCCACTGTTGAATTAAGGTAAGGTCTTGAATGGTTGATATTCGGTTGGCGACAAAAGTATGAAACGATGATGAGGGCGAGTTGATCCAAGCGAGTACTATCTCAGAATCTGTCCATAAGAATGTCGGACATGATTCTAATTGTAAATCTATCTTGATGCGACTTACTAATTCGGCTGCCATGGTTGCAGCACATAATTCCAATCTTGGAATTGATAGATTTTTAACTGGGGCTACTCTTGATTTTGCGCAGAGCAATCTGACTGTGACGATTTTGTCTTTATTGACCGCTCTAATGTAAATAGCTGCTCCATAAGCCTTTTCGGATGCGTCTGCAAACGCATGTACTTGAGCTGAACTTGGAATCCTATGCGCAAATATGTGACGGTCAATCTTAACATCTCGTAAGTAATTTAGATTTTCTCTAAATTTAAACCATTCGGTCTGTAATTCATTGGGTAAGGGTGAGTCCCAATCGTAGCCATATGTCCAGAGCTTTTGTAAGAACATCTTTGCTGTAATGACTACTGGTCCCAAAAATCCAAGTGGATCGAATAACTGTGATATGTCAGATAATGCAGTCCGCTTGGTGATTTTTTCAGTTTTGGTGGGTTGAACGTGTATAGTAAATATGTCTGACCTTGGTTGCCATCCTTGACCCAGAGTTTTGATCTGTGTTGTATTATCAATGTCCAAGTCTAGCTGTAGGGCTACGTCTTCAGTGGGAATGTTTTTCAAGAGTTTTTGATCGTTGGCACACCATTTTCGCAAAGTTAAGCCAGCGGTTTTCAATAATGAGTTGAGTTGATCTCGCATCTCTATGGTTTGAGTTAAACTATCGGACCCTGTCATTACATCATCAACATAAAAGTTTGTATTTAGGACCTTTGACCCAAGAGGATATTTATTTATACCTTCTGAAGCCAACTTCTGTAGACACTTTGTGGCCAAATATGGAGCTGATGTTGTACCGTATGTCACTGTGTTGAGTTGATATGCTTCTAATTCTTCTGTTGGATGATTTCGCCATAGGATGAGCTGAAATCTACGGTCCTCTTCATGAACCAGCATTTGGCGATACATTTTTTCAATGTCTGCAGTGAATACATATCGATGAAGGCGAAAACGAAGAAGGGTTGTGAACAATTCGTCTTGAATGGTTGGTCCGGTTGAAAGGATGTCGTTCAGGGAGACATTGCTTGAGGTTTTTGCGGATGCATCAAACACCACTCGTAATTTTGTTGTTGTGCTATCTGGCTTTAGAACACAATGGTGAGGTAGAAAATAGTGGATTCCCTGAATTTGATTCATGTCAATTTTTGTCATATGCCCCAATCGGATGTATTCTTCCATGAACTTGGTATATTGTTCCTTAAGGTTTTCTTGTCTTGCTAGCCTTTTTTCTAGGGCATTAAATCTTTGAAGAGCAAGATTTTTTGAGGCACCCAAGGCACTGCTATCGGCCTTAAATGGAAGTCGTACGATGAATCGTCCTTCTAGATTTCTGATGGTGTTGTCAGCAAAATGATTTTCGCATCTGCGTTCTGCCATTGTGAAAGAGTTCTTTGTTGTTGGAACTTCTTCCACCTTCCAGAAATGTTCGATACTGTCTTTTAATTCGTTGTCAATTGCGATTCCGCAAATTGACGATTTTGTTGAATTGCCTTCGACCTTGCAGTGAGGTTTGCTTCTGCGTTCTGTAACTGTAAAAGAGCTCCTTGTTGTTGGAACTTCTTCCAAATTCCAGAATCTTTCAATACCATCTTGTAATTCACTGTCTATTGAGATTCCGCAGATTGACGATTTGCTTGAAGCTCCTTCCATTTTACCTGCTACTACCCAACCAAAGTGAGTGTTTTGAAGTAGTGGCAAGTCTTTTCCTATGTTCATCTGTCCGACCTTCAGTAGTTGATGGAATACCTCTGCCCCTAGTAGGAGATCAATTTGCCCAGGTTCGTTAAAGTGTGGATCTGCCAATTTTAAGTCATTTGGAAAATTCCAAGAGTCAATGTTTATGTTTCGATTTGGTTGATTTGGCGTTATTTGGCGCAAGACAAATGCTTCTAGATTGATTGCAAAATCTGTAGTGTTGGATTTGAGCGTGATATTGACTCTTTTATTTGATCTTTTTGATCCTTCGCCAATTCCTAAGATACGCATTGTTTCAGCGAATTCTGGAATGTTTAATTTTTTTGATAATCTCTCCGTTATAAAATTTAGTTGAGATCCAGAGTCAAGAAGTGCTCGGGCACTTATGTAGGTGCCCTCACTATTTTTTATGTTGATCACAACTGTGCTGAGAAAAACATAGCTTCTCTGCTTTGGAGCTACTGTTGAAGCGGATTTATTTTGACTCACTGCTGTGCTGGAGGTCATTGGTCCCTCGATTTCGGGTTTATGTGGGAAGTTTCTATTTGTTTGATCGCCCCCCTTTTCCGTGGGCCTATTTACTGAATTGCCCATGTGGAGGAGCGTGTTATATTTGCCTGAACACCTGGTGCAGTTTCTTGAGACACATCGGGTTGCCAGATGTCCTGGGTTGAGACAATTAGTGCAAAGACGGAATTTTTTGACTGTTGTCAATCGATTTTCTGGAGAAAGTCGTAAGAATTTTATACATCCGTATAACTTGTGTTCCGGACCATTGCAAAGTGGACAGGTTGTCTTGGGAGACTTGTTTGATTCCACTGATGTAAACGATCTGGCTGTAGATTTTCGTTGGTCATCTGGATATCGCCCTTTATTTCCGAGAGTCTCTAAGGAATGGAATCGTGTCTCCAAAAAGCTTAAGAATTCGTCTAGACTGGGTAGTGATTTTGGATGTTTTATTGATTGTTCATATAAATTATGAGTTGTTCTGTCTAGTTTTCTAATTAGTAGATGCACGATCAAGGGATCCCAACTGCAGATTTCCAGTCCCAGATTGATTAAACCTTGTAGACACTCCTTTGTTACGTCATGGAGTGCCTTGATGCTGTTAGCTGATTCTATTGTATTGACTGGTTGTTGCAATAACCGATTGAGGAGTGCTGTTGTCAGCATTCTCTTGTTATTATATCTGTCTTGCAGCATTTTCCATGCTGATTCATAGCTGTCTTCAGTGAGCGGAAGATGTCGAATTAATTTCTCTGCTTCTCCGGTCACATTTGTTTTTAAATACCACATCTTTTGGCATTTTGGCATGTTCTGTTTGTCAACCATTTGTGTAAATAGGTCGAAAAATTGCCTCCAAGTCAGGTAATCGCCATCAAATTTAGGTAGGGATACCTTAGGAAGCATGAAACGGGACTGCACCTCTAGACTGGTTTGGGGTTGTTGCGGAATGGTTAATCTTTCAACTTCTTCCGCGCACCTAATGAGAGCCTTTTGTACAGTCTCCTCTATTTGTAAATACTGATTTTCGTCAACCGATGTGACTTGATTTGATTCGATCAACTTCATGTGGGCTGCTTCAATTTGTGCCCAATATTGAGTGATCATTGATTTGTTGACGTCCCAAAAATGTCTGGACCCGTCTGTTTCATCAAAGTTGTTGATTTTGCGTTGCAACATATCTATGAGATATTGCAGACGCCTTTTTTGAGAGCCACTGCTGGACTCCTCACTCATTTGGAATGTTTGGATAAGTGCTGTGCCTCTCTTTGGATCGAGCTTGGCTGCTTGTTGTAAACGATCTATGTTTGAAGTAAAAATCGCCTTGAATTCGTTGTATGCGGTCTTGACCACATCGTAATATGCCTTCTCGAAATATGGATGATTGGCTTGTTGTGGATGTAGTTTCTGGATGTCACTGTCTGTGATATCAAAGGTGTTCCAGTATGCCTCTAGTCTTCGGAGGCGTTCTTGATAATAGTCGAGTGTTTTTCGACTTGCTGAATCTTTTTTGTAATTGTCGATGAGACGCTGGATGTCATCACCGGTTGTTTGCTGGAGAGATGCAAGTTGATCCATAGTAATTAACAGCAGAAACTCTTATTGAACACAAGATCAATCACGTCGGGGTCACCAAAAAATTTACGAAAACTCGTATTGTCAGTCAGAGTGATGCACCCTGATGACGAGAGATAGTTCTGGTGCTTGTACCAGAATATCTCCAAGTATTGTTCTTTTTTGATCTTGTGTTGATCTATGAGTTTGCTTGAGGATCTATGAGTTTGCTTTAGTTAGATTCGACCCCTTACCACTGGTGGGGGGAAGTCGTAATAAAAACAATACACTCTTTTTGACGTTGAGAATTCAAGTGTCTTTTATTTTGAATTTAACTTTGTGTTCTGGTTGCGCTAGGTCAGTTAGGTGTTTTTTTGTGTAAATGTAAACACACATCACTTTTATTAAGCGCTTAAGCATCTCAACTTTATATCTGTAGATATAAAGCTGGAGCCTGCGCTTAATTTTAACAAAATTTCGATCTATGGCCATAATAACATTATAGCCATGACAAAATTTAATTAAATAAAAAAAGTGATGTGCACATTAATATTTATCATTTAATTGGATTCAATGTTAATTTAAAAATTATTTGAATTACTTGAATTTTTATTATTTTTATCTAATATGTAAGTAGGTATATTATAATGTGCATATCACTTTTATTAAGCGCTTAAGCATCTCAGCTTTTGTTACGGTAAGATTTACCGCAACAAAAACCATTCCTAAACTCGGTTCTTAAAACCTCTTTCTGGCTATGTTGTTTGGTCATAGTCTTACTCTCGTTATCTGTTTCCCCTCCATCCCAACCATTCCCATTTTTCGACCCATAATTTTGAGTCCGTTGTCCTCATGGAGCTGGAGAGTTGCTCAGAGAGGATAGCAATATAGGTACCTCTTTATTCGATCGTGTTGAGCCAGCGGATGGGCTGGAGACTCGCACGCCATCTATGTATAGAGCGAGGAAGCTCTTCTCTAAACATAACAACACTCAAGGATAGAAGGAGATATACACTTACACTTACAAGTGGATTTTATACCAGCACAACAAAACACCAACATACATTTTAACTTCATTTTTAAATATGGCTTCGAGCCCATCCTAGAATTTATAGCTTCAAATTTAAAGTAAATAACATCGACCGACTTTAAAAGATTGGAACGCTAAACGCTATTCCCTCAATCCCCCAGATCTGCACAAAGGTCCACCGAATAGTAAATTGCGCGTTAGGTAGTTTGATTTGAGTATTTGCCTTCCTCCTTCAATTCCTTAAAAAAGTATTAGAAATTTGCATTAGAGTATTTGTTCCACCTTCGAAACATTTTCAGAAAGTTAAATTTAGTAGAGTAGCTGAGAGAATGCTCAGAATAATATTTTCAACTTTTTATAGTTTTTTTTGATTTTCTCAAAAGTTTGATATTGTGAATATGTCTAGATACGGCCTTGGATTCGTCAAGTTTTGGGACAGCACCAACAACTTGGGGAATTCAGTGAATGTGTGGGTGAGAGAGAGTTTCGTTGGAACTTAACCTCGGAGTGATACCGTAGCCGAGTTCCACGAAAGCTTGTGATTGAGAGTGAGGATGTGTGTGTGAAAGAGGAGGCCAATAGAGGACAAAGACTACGCATGACCAACCACTTCTTGGTTGACTTGCGAAGCATTGAGAGGTTTTGAAAGTTTTTGAGAAAAAGGAAAGAAAGAAAATAAGAAGTTGAAAATAAAATATTTAATAGTTGAGAAAGTTTAAAAAGTGTTTTTGGAGAAAGTGTTCGAAGCAGGAATTAGTAAAATACTAGAAGAGGAAATTTGTATTCGTCAGTCTGGGCGATTAAATTGAGGAAAGGAAGAAGGAAGGGGAGAAAATTCAAAAAAAGAAGATAAGTAGAGTGCATTAGTGTTTTTATTCGTTTTGTGAAAAATTGCTTTCAAATATTAGTATATTCGGTTGGTCTTTGAAATTACGTTTTATTAATCTGAAAATTGTGAGAATCGCGACCCCATTTTCGTAAAGTAGTTTTCTTATCCGTTTATTTCGGGACCTAGTGATAGCGGTCCAATCTTGCGGTCTTTGTTTCTTTGTTTCATTGTTTTAACATTTGCCTTTGTTTTAAGATTGGTCACGACCATTTTAAATTCCTAATTGTATTTCTTTTTTTATCGAAAAAATTCTGGGTTTTAATCCAGGCGCAAGCCAAGGTTTCCCAGATAATTTTAAATAAAATTTGTTCAACTTCCCTTTGGGAATATAAACCATTGTGTTTCCCTTCATTATTGAAGAAGAATTTTCAGCTTACCCGGTCAAGGCAAACGACCCTAAAAAGTTTCCTGGCGCCCACCCTACAGCGTAAGTACGCCCTTGTGCTTACTTTTTATTTATTAGACAAATAATTCGATACCCCTTTTTATTTGGTTCTAATTGTTTACTTACTTTTTTTTTATTCGTATCATTAATTCGACGAACCCACCCCCAGCTGACTAGCCGGTTGGCTGCATCGTTGTTGCAGTTTGTTGTTGCAATATTTTTTGTCTCTCCTCTTTATCTCACATTCTTCAACGATCGATTTGACAGTTCGTCATATCGATCTTATCTTCCGCGTGTGCCGGTTGCACAATTTAATTTATTAAATCGTTTGTGATTTTATTACATAATTATTGTTGGATTCGCATAATCCCAAGTCGCGGTTTTCTAGTTATTCGTCATCCTAAACATCCTAATACATCATCCTAAAATTCGCGTAGTTAAATAATATTGCAACAAATCGGCGCCCAACGATCTATGGCCATAATAATATTATAGCCATGAAAAAATTTAATTAAATAAAAAAAGTGATGTGCACATTAATATTTATCATTTAATTGGATTCAATGTTAATTTAAAAATTATTTGAATTACTTGAATTTTTATTATTTTTATCTAATATGTAAGTAGGTATATTATAATGTGCATATCACTTTTATTAAGCGCTTAAGCATCTCAGCTTTATATCCGTAGATATAAAGCTGGAGCCTGCGCTTAATTTTATCTAAATTTCGATCTATGGCCATAATAATATTATAGCCATGACAAAAAATAGTTAAACAAAAAAAGTGATATGCACATTATTTGTTTTTTGATTAAATGAAATGTGAATTTAAAAATTATTTCAAATATTTGGATTCAAATTATTTTTATAAACTGTGTAGGTATATTATAATGTGCACATCACTTTTATTAAGCGCTTAAGCATCTCAACCTTATATCCGTAGATATAAGGTTGGAGCCTGCGCTTAATTTTAACTTAATTTTGATCTATGGCAGTAATAAAATTAAAGCCATGACAAAAATTAGTTAAATTAAAAAAGTGATGTGCACATTGTTGATTGTTATAGTAGTTTCTATAAATTTGAAGTTGATTTTTGCTATTTTAATTTGAAATTTATTTATAGAACACATCTTAATTTGAACATTTTGTTTTATCTAAACGCATTCGCATCACTACCTTATATCCGTAGATATAAGGTAGGAGCTTGCGTTTAGACTTAACCAGTTCATGATTATGATTGTATTAAAATACAGTCATATCATGAACATGGTTAAGTAAATAAATATGTGTGCATTATTTTATAATTACTAAAAGAAACCAAAAGCTAATGAATTAAAAATTTATCAAATCGTCATATAGAAATGTTTATGGTAATGTTAACGTTAAACAAATTATTTAAAAAAGTATTTATTTTAATAAGCAATATTCATGGGTTTTTTTCATTTGTTAAATAAATTTAAAAAATTTTAAACAGATGCATATTTAATCATGTTCTTAAAAATATCTAACATTCTTCGAAGTTTTGTTTTTTTTATGTATTGTTTGTTTTTATTTACATAAAATAATTTTTTTTGTGACATTGTCATCTATTTCTATTTTCTATTTTGTCTATTTTGTTATTTTCTAATTTTTTAATTTTTTATTTCTTTTTTTTTTTTAACATACACATTTTTGTAATTTTTATTGTGATCTTGTCATCTTTTATGGTTTATATTTTCATTTGTTTTGTTTTTGGTGTATTTTTTGTTGTTTTACTTTTGTTCTTTAATTTAAAGTTTTTTAATATATTTTTTTGTATGCAGCAACACTTGAATTTTCATCCGCTTCGTTGAAATTCTTTTAATTTTAATTTAAAGTGTTTTATATTTCGGAAAATATGCAACAACACTTTATCTGCTTCGTTAAAATTCTCTCGAGTAGAAAAGTATTTCTTAGTTTTTACTACAGCGAGTTTTTGTTCTTGAGTTTTAAAACAATATTGCCTAATTGTGGCAGCAGAATTTATATTGTTCTTTGATCTTTTAAAGCGAATCTTAATATAATCGCTGTTAATTTATTCAGTTTTTAAATTCAATTGATATATGCATCAATTTTTTTTTTCTTCTTATTTTTCGTGTTTTGTTATGGAATTATTTATAAATACCGATAATTATGTATGTTCGGATATTTTTTGTTAATTCCTGTTTATTTTATCACCTTCTTCTTTGATAATATTTTAAAATAGTAATAAAATTATCAGGCGATTTAACAAAATTTTAAAAAGTCTTATAGCTTGAAAACTTTTATTATTTTGCTTATTTCATATTCATGTGTTTTCTTTTTCGTTAATAATTTTGAAAATATTAGTTTAAAATGTTAGGCGATTTAAATTTAAAAGAGTATGTAATTAATTGAATTTATTGTATTATTAATTCTTGTTGTGACATTTTTTTAATTTTTATTTTTATTTATAAAATACATTTTATAACCATTTTTATTTTTTTATTTTTTTTACATATATAATAATTTTTTTCATACATATTATTTGTTTTTACAATTTTTATTAATTAAATTTTTTTTTTTTTTTATATAAAAACAATCAATAAATAAAGAAAACTGTTATCTAGAATAAAATAAAATAATTTAATATAAAAATCATCATGTTTAACATTTTTGTAATTTATTAATAAAATTTAAAAATTTGCTTTTATTTTCACAATTATATTCACAAAGCTTCGTTAACATTATTTAACATTTCTATATGATGAGATTAAAAAAAAAATTATTTGTAAAATAATAATTTATTTATTTAAAGCATTGTGAAAATTAAAATTAACTTATTAACTTATATTTTATAAAATAATATTATATAAGTTGTTAAATATTTTTTTGAACTTCTAAAAATAGTTTAGTTTTATATAATTTATATAAAATGTTGACCGTTTAGAATAGTATATTTCATAGAAAATTTTATATATCCACGAAATATATAATTTTTTTTATAATAAGATACAAAAAATTGTTTCATATTATTGACCTTTTCAAATATTAGATTTTAAAAGAATTAATATCTTTTAAACAAATTTGTAAAATATAATTTAAATTTTAAGTAAGGAATCTATCAGGAGTTCTTAAAAAAATTGAATAAAAGATATTTGTATTTAAAAATTTAATACTTCCATTTTTTGTTCCTTCTTAATCGTCCGCTTCGATGTTCTCTGGAAGGAGTTTTGCCATATATGTACTTAACTTATTCATATTTATATATATTAATAAAAGATATAGGATTTGAATTTTAATTGTAGTTTAAATTAGCATATAAATATACACACATTTATATATTACTTAAGAATTTTGAGGCGTGTACACGTGAAACTTTAATTAAATATTTTTTTACGAAGAACTTTATATCAATAAAATAATATTCTTTCCTTGCTTTTACTAAAAAAAAAATAAAATAATTAGATCTGTTTAGTATAATATATACATTTTGTTTAGGTAAGTATATTATTTTTTTTTTTTTTTTTACGTGAAAATCTTCAAAAGGCACTTGGTATTTAATAGTAATATTATTATTATTTAATAATATTATTACTACTAAATACCAAGTAGTGTGGGACTCTTACCGCACTAAAAACACTTTCCTAAATCTATATATATATATTTTAATAAAGAGATATAATTAATATTTTATTCTTAATCTTTTTTATTATAAGAAAGAGAAGAAAATAAAGAAAAGAAAAGAAGAGAAAAAAAGAAGGAAAAAAGAAATAGTATGCATGATTTTATTATTTTAACATTATCATAATAATTATGAAAGCAAAATTTAATATTTATTATTAATAAAAAACAATTAATCTATTTTTATCCTTAATACGAAAAATAATTTAAAAAATTAAAATTACTTTACTAATTAAAAAAATTGGCTAAGGGAAGGGGCATGTTTTTTTAGATCCGAGGCACTGAGAAAGCTATGGTTGCATTTTGCGAAAGGGCACAGAAAAGGTCATTTGGTAGGTAAATTGCATGGTGAGATGGTTTTGTCCCAAAAAAAAAAAAACAGCCGTGCAAAATAATGCAAAACTAAAAAAAAAAAAACTAAACCTATATATGTATATTAAAAAATACTCGCAAAATCATGCGAATCATGCAAAATTTTGCAAAACTAAACCTATGTGTATTGAAATCATACAAACCGTGCATAAACATTCCAAAACTAAACCTTAATATGTACATATGTATATTTAAAAAAACGGCAAAATTATGCATATCGTGCATAATCATGCAAACCTAAACAAATCTAAACCTAAGTATGTACATATAAAAAAAAAATTAAAAAACGTGCTAAACTATACATTTCGTGTATAATCATGCAAACCTAAACCTATGTATTAAAAAATATATACAAAATCCCCTAAAAACTTTTTTTTTAAAAAACTAAATTTGTAATATTAGGCTATGAATTTAAATGCATAGAATATGCAAATAATTAAAATTAAATTAGTAACAAATATGCAACATATATATGCATATATATGTTTAATATGCATTTGTTAAAAAAAAATGTTTCTGATGATTATAATATTGCAAAAAAAACAATTTTGCATACCTTATGAAGCTTTCCATGGATACTTTGACGAAACTTTGAGTAAATTATTAAGAAGGAATTTAAAAAAAACGCAAAAATGGCATTCTACAAAATATCGAGAAAAAAAAACATGGGAAAAAAGAAGAAAAATGCAACCATGTTTTGAAATAAAAAAAAGTTAAAGTTAAAGTTAAAACTGAAATTGAAATCTAACAAAAAAAAAAAAATATTAAATTTGTAGTGCCAATGTGGAAAGAAGCAAATGCAGCTTTTAAGTTTATCAATTACATTAGAAGAAAAAACAAAAAAACGGTTTTAGTTTGATAAAACAATAAGAAACGAAGAATGGGTGTACAAATTTTATTAAAAAAAAATATGCAAAAAATTAAAGAAACGAAAAGAACCAGAAAAAACATGCAAATGCACATACATCTGGTTATTAAAAATTTAAACTTATAATACTTCTTTGTACACCACATTTGTTGTTTTACCTTCAGGTGCAAGTAAAATAAGGTTTCTAGGAGAACTAACCCTTGAACAACCAACATAGAATTGGCCATGCGAAAAGCAATCCTCCCTTAGGTCAATGCCTGCTATTTTCAACGATTGGCCTTGCGATTTATTTATCGTCATAGCAAAGCAGACCTTCACTGGAAACTGGAGCCTCTTAAACTCTATCGGAAAATCGGATGGTATCAGTGGTATTCTTGGAATAAATACTGATTCTCCTTGAGCAGAGCCAGTTAGGATTGTCGCTTCTATGATTTGTTTTCTCAAAGATTTTACTTGCAACCTTGTACCATTGCAAAGTTTAGGTGGATTCATGTTCCTCAACAGCATTATTGGTGCCCCTATTTTTAAAGTTATTTTGTGGGCTGGGATACCAGTTGGATTTTGAGAATTCAAAAATTCCACAGGGTAATTAATGCTTTGGCTTTCATTAACAACTGAATCTACTGATTTGTATTCTATAATTTCACCGTCAAATGACTTTAATAATATTTCATTTATTCCGTTTGCTCTGTCATTTTTCGGGCAAAGTATAGAACGTTCGCAAAACCAATTAAACGATTTTTCTTTTATGTTCTTGATATCTGGGTAAATTTTGGCAATGAGTTCATCAATTGATTTAACAACTGTGCCCAGATTTGCATGAATTTGAATCACACCGCTTGTGTTTTCGTAATTCCCATTGCCAATATCGAGTAAAAGTTTTGCGAATTCACCAGCAGATTCATCGCCCCCCAATTTGACTCGCATATTTTCTTTCAGGGCGAGTCTTTTAACTGAGGGCCATAGTGTCGATTTTTGTATGCACGCATTTACTTCATCAGCCCTTGTTCCCCTGGGAATTACTGGTAGGGTTTGCCTGAAGTCACCCGCCAATAAAACTGTTGTTCCTCCCATAACTTCACGACGGTTCTTAAAATCTCTTAATGTATTATCAAGAGCACTAAAACCGTTTTTATGAGCCATTGTGCTCTCATCCCATACTATTAATTTAGAGTCTCTAAGAACTCTCCCTAAATCGCTTTGCTTAGATATATTGCAATTGGGCTCATCTACGGTACCTAAGTTCAGCGGCAATTTAAAAGCTGCATGTGCTGTCTTTCCACCAGTTAAAAGTGTTGCCGCGATCCCGGAAGATGCTGTCGCTAAGGCAATTTTTCGACAACTTCTCACTTTAGCAAGTAGTAGATTTAAAAGGAAAGTTTTTCCTGTACCGCCTGGGGCATCCAAAAAAAATATCTTTCCTTTATCTAACTCAATGTTTGCTAATATTTGATGGTAGATACAAAGTTGATCAGTTGTCAAAAGAATTTCGTTTTCGGTGACAAATTTTAACAAAGTATCTAAATCATAACTCATTTCTTTGAGATATTCTCTATTCATTACGATATTACTATTCCTTTTTGTTGACGGAAGGCCATACTTTCTTAAAACTTGCCCACCGATCCTTAGTGCCATATCCTCAATTAAAATTAAACAATTATTTAAAATATCCTCCATAATAAATCGTGAACTGTTTTCTGCCTCTCTTTCAACATTGCGTATTAAGTCATCGGCTAGGCTATGTTTAAATTTATCCCAGAGGCTAAGGGGATCCGGTAAATGACAAAATACTAACATAATTGAAAACAGTTCACGCATTTTATATGGAGTTATGAAAATTTCAGCTTCCTCCAACGCGACGACCCAATGCTTACCATCATCAAGTAACCCCAAGGCATTACATGCACTTTGGAAAGTTAAATGACAAACTCCATCAATCGTTCGAATGGCATTATAGGAGGTGGGGCCTTTGACTTCGTGTAGTAACATTCGGAGGTAATAGCATTCTACGTTATTCGGATGGACGACGTAAACTCTTCCCAAAGCAGAAGATTTAACAATACCTGGAAAACCAGGCACATGTGTTCCGCGTTTCCTTCTAATAAATTTACCCTCATTCCATCTGTAATAATTTGGAACTTCATTGTATAATAGGTTTAGTGCAAAATTGTCTTTTTTGCAAAGATCAAAAAAAACTAATAATGTAGTTTTTGGGGGATTTTGTAATTTTTCACCTATATTTTTACTGTTAAAAGTTACTCTCTGATCGTCCTCGAGATGAACCGTTAGATGTTGAACGGTTGGAAATCTTTCATGGATATAAAATCCAAAAATTCTCCAAACTGCCTCATTTGAACTGAGATACCGACAAGTTTCAAAAAATGATATTTCGTCCTTTTGGTTTTGCAGAGATATTGCTGTTTGATCGGAACCTTTATTTATATATTTTAATATATATTTAATGGCTTTGATGTCACAGCAATATTCTACATTTATGTGGGCATTGAACATTCATAAAAGAACCGCATTGTATGGGACCACCCAACCGTTGTCTAATTCATGGTTCTTTATTTTTATCGTTTGACCACCGTCTCGTGGAGACCTTCGTCTATATAAAGGGTAACCATTATTCGCGACATGCGTTTGATTCGAAAGTTGTTTCGGGAATCTTTTAGTACAACGGTTTTTTTGCATACAAACGCATTTCGGATTCAATGCTCCACATGGGCCGTGGATCATGTTGGTCTTGACGATGTCATGAAGAAGAGGGTCAGTTGATGGATTTGGTATCTCAGCACAAACAATTTTATCGATTTGATCAGATTGTAATTTTTTCTTAAGCCACACCAGAAGGTGGGCATGTGGCAAACCCCTTTTTTGCCACTCAATTGTAAATATATAACATATAACCTCCCCAAATAAGCGCCCCTTGTCCAAAACCTGCATCAGCATCTTCACTTTCAGATGAAAAACGCGGGCTATGATATCATGGCGATCGTACCATCTTTGTCCAGGAAGCAAAGCTTTTGTAATCTCTTTCCATTTAGGGTTGCATGTAAATGTAATAAAAAGATCTGGACTGCCATAATATCTCACGTATGTCATTGCATCTTGTGTTCGTTCGTGCAAATAACGTGGGCCGCCAGTGAAAGTCGATGGCAGTATAACTCTCTTTCCAATTTGCTCGGAATCAATGTCGTCTGATAATAGAGCATCTTTTAAAAAGGAGTACTGCTCTGCTCTAAGCTTTGTCTGATTAAAACGAAGGAAATTTAATCTTTCGGTTTCTATTTTTGCATACATATCAACCAAAAATTGGCTGAAAAGTGCTCGAAAATGAGAAAGCCGATTGAAATCATCATCCCTAATCATAATTCGATAAGCATAAACATAGACGCTGATACATTTGTCTTGAGAGGTTGATTGGTTATTGGGTTTTTTAAAGGCATCCCAATTGAATAACCATCTTCACCATAGCAAAACATTAAGGGATATTGTAATGCATCATAAGAACGGTGAATCTCATTTATGCGACAAAGTGAGTTGTTCTTGAACTTCAAAACAATATCCCTTTTTTCATTTTGTTGGCCTACCATTACTAATGCTACCTCATGTGTAGTTGGAGCGTTGAAGCGGCCCCTGTGAGAATCAGAGGGAACCCGTTCTGAATGAATCACAATATTATATTGATCATAATCCGTGACGCTATTCAAAACGGTTTTAAGTTCCCTGATGTAGGAGTTAATCTCGTGCAGCATTTTCTGCAGAACCTCCACTAATCCTTTTTTGACTGTAGGATAGTTACTACATCTAACGTCTATTTCATTCTGATCCTCACCTACAAAATAGACCTGCAAGTATCGCGCTTGCTGGTCTTGAGCCGCAATTAAACTACCAACCATGTGATAAACCTGTCCCAATACTTTGTAAGTTGACATCCAATTTTTATTAGCTATTTCTCTTGCTCCAAAAGATGTCATTTGGAAGCAGCCGTTGTACTTTCGGACTCTATCCAAGAAATGTTTGTACTCTGGATGATTGTCTGTCAAAATACTCAGTAAAGGTTCATGTAATTTGTCGAAAGCTGGAAGTTTAACTTTTCCTAATTGGCAGCACATGCTAGGATACTCGCTCTTCCATTTCAAAGCGGAACAATGATCACATTTATGGCTCATAGTACCAATAAACAAAGATTTGTCCGCTTCATAAGCCATGTTCGGATCGTACGAAAATCCTAATAATAACTTATTTTCCCCTGGAAGATACCGCTTACTCTGAGCAAGGCGTCTGGCAGCTTCCCTTTTCTCTTCGATGTTTTTGTTGAAATACCGCTTAGCTGCAATAGCATTAATGTCCGGATGATTTTGCGAATATCTAGATACTGCATCCCTATTAACCTCGGGATGGTTTTCGGTGTATCTAGATACTGCCTCCCTATGGACATCCGGATTTTTCTGCGTATATCTATTTACAGCTTCCCTGTTTACATCGGGATGGTTCTTAGCATATTTGACCACTGCTTCCCTATTAACTTCAGGAACTCTTTGCGTGTATCTACGGACGGCATCCCGGTTTAAATCGGGATGTTTTAGTTGGTACACGCGAACAGCCTTCAGGTTGTTAAAGGGGTGGTCTTTTTGATGCTTTTGAGAATTAGCGGTATTTAAAGTAGGGTTAGATTTAGAATACTTTTTTGAAGCATCTCTAACCTGTACTTTTCGTGCCCTATCACTAAATCTGGCACGGCGTTTTACTCCCCTTTTTGGTATTAAGGGTGCCTCTGCTACTGGTGACAGATTTAAAAGTGGAGATGGTGGCATTATGTGGGTATTGGGGCTTTTAATAGGGGCAGGAGAAGGAGAAATAGTTAATCCATCTCTTCCTACAGGTGATAAAATATCAAAATGCCCTAGTGAAAGTTCCCCTGAAAGTCGAAGTCTTTTCGATGGTAAGTTTTGTTCGCCAAAACTTAGGTATAAATTACCATTTCGATGAACTTCGAATTTATACCCATATAATTCTGCCGCGGCCACCAACTCATAAAAGCCACCATATGAATGCAATTTGGACATTTTAGTTTTGTACGCATTACAATTCCTAAATTTTTCCAAACTGCATTCATGAGAGATTTTTTTGAATTTACTCCAATTTTCAGCAATATGTTCTACAATTTCTACCCTAATTTCTCCAGCCATACAATCGGTACTATATATATGGTAACCGATTGCCCGAAAAAGACTTTGTGAATCATGTTGAACTAAAATTACCGCATGTAACACTGGTTTTCCATGAATTCTTACAAATTCTTTCGGAATGTTGGATTGTTGGCTGGAGTTAATTGTTGACGATGGTGATGGATTACCTGGTAGATCATATGCATCAAAATGCCCATTTAAAGTGTCTCCAGAAAAGCGAAGCCTTTTAAGTGGATTTTCATCACTTCCAAATGGACATTGCACTAATTCCCCATTAAAATATACCTCAAATTTATAAGGAAAAATCTCCCCGGCAGCTTTTATTTCGCATAAACTACCATAGCAATTGTCTCTAAGCATTTCGCTGGAGTACGCAGAAGGATTGCTGTACATGTCTCCATCACCGCTAACGGTGAGAATATGGAATCTCTCCCAATTATTAACGACATGCTTAACAATTTTGTCCCTAATGGCTCTTGCCATAACGTGCTGATCTCCATGAAGAAGATAAGAAAGGGACCTAAATAAACAGGCCCCATCCCCAATTATTGTGATAACCTTGTGGAGTACCAGACCACTGTCTGTTCGCAATAATTCAAAAGCCATTTTAAAACAACAATGAAATTAAATTTAAAGTGACTTAAAAAAATGCAAAAATTTAAAAACACGAACAAAATGAAACCTGGTATTATTTAATGTTAAAATTAATACGACAAAGAAAAAAAAGAAATTCAAAAAATAATACAACGCGACTAAAATTTAACGATGGAAATTATTACTTAAAATATTTAAAATTATCATAAAAATTAAAAAAAATTATTTTTAGTATTTAAAAAGACAAAAATAAAAAAATTATAATAAACATTTATTATGATATTATTTTTATAATAAATATTCAGCAAAAAGAAAATTGAAAGGATTTTATTAAAAAATTTAAATCAAATTAATTTTCTTCGTATAATTCTTAAATATAATAATAAAATAATTTGATAAGTAATAATTCAAAAAATATTAATATTTAATAGAAAAATCAAATAAATTTAATTTATGAATAATATATCAATAGATAATAATGAATAATTTAATTATAAAAATAACGTATGATATTATAAAATAAATATATATAAAATTAATTAATAATATGAATAAGGGTATTAATATATTTATGAAAAACTAAATAATTAAAAATGATTATAGATAAATATTTAATAAGAAAATGTTATATAATAGTTATTATAAGAAAAATTAATTAAGTAATTATGGAATAAAAATATATTGTAGCAAATAGAATATTAAATATGTTATGTGAAAAATCAAATAACTAAATATGAATTATGATAGTAAATAAGAAATGAGAAAAGTTATTGAATATATTGATATAAAAAATTAATAAATAGAATATAAATATAAAATGATTAAGCAAATGAATAAGGATAAATATGAATTATTAAGAATTACGAAAAATAGGAAATTTTGATTAGTAATATTAAGTGATTTGTTTTAATTAATTAAAGAAAGAATAATGGAATAATTAAATATGTATGTATATATAAATATATGAATCTTTATATGTAAATGATTAATATGAATTAGTGTGAATTTATGACTGTATGAATTTATGAATGAATGAATGGATATATGAATAAAAATAAATGAAGGAATAAGGATATTTATTAGTATATATATATATGTTATAATGAAAATGATTAAATAAATAATGACAAAACTCAGATGAGGATATCTTCTGTAAAATCAAATAAAATACTGAAATTAATTTTAAGATGCATGAGATGAAATAGAACAAATAATG